>JADHKI010000024.1:0-296368 GCA_019925645.1 Graphilbum cf. rectangulosporium
CCGCCCGCTCCGGGTCGCCGCCGTCGTCGCCGCCCGCCCCCGCCCCCCCCGCCGCCGCCCCCCCCCCCCCCCCCCCCCCCCCCCGCCCCCCCCCCCCCCCCCCCCCCCCCCCCCCCCCCCCGCCCCCCCCCGCGCCCCCCCCCCCCCCCGCCCCCCCCCCCCCCCCCCCCCCCCCCCGGGGGAGGCGGGGGTAGGGCAGTCTGGGGTCAGGAGATTATTGCCGAAAGTCGTTCTACGGAGTAAATCAAGGCAAGCAGAACAAGAAATGACAGGCTGCGACGCCGGAAGAATAAGGCGCGATCCTGTAGAGTAGAGGGCCCCGGGCGTCTGGAAGCTGAAGCTCCTCGTCCGGCGGTCGAATGACTCGTCTTTTTTTCCCAAGGAAAGGGGGGGGGGGGGGGGGGGTGAGCATTGAGGCCACAGCGCCGAGGCCAATGAGAATTTAGCCGTGCTCACCACAGGCAGGTGTCGCCCGCACAACGCCAAGACCCCAACGGCTTCCCCGCAGACGCCTGTCTGCTGCCCTCCCTTTTTCGCGTCTCCTTCACCTCCGCGTCTTGGGATCTCCCATGTGTTCACTCTCTTGCTCTTTCCTACTACCCCCTCTTTTACTGCTCTGTTTACGTATCCTGACCGGTGGTCTCCTATTAGCCTGTAAAATAGTGTGAACTGGAGGTGTCTTGACGGACCGGCGGCCAGTCGCTTCCTCTTGTGAACCAAGTAGCTTACAAACCCCGCATTCTGCCAAGAATGCAGTATAAGCGCGAGGATCTTTGAAAAGCAGCAATCAGACAATCAGACAAGCCTGCGTGGCGGTACAACACCCGGCGGCTTGAAAAGGCTCACCTCGGTTTGAATTATCACCGCACTTCCCCCCATCAACGTACAATAAAGGGTATCAGCTTTTCCCCATCATCGTAAAATAAGTGGTATTAAGAGGCTTCAGACCTAGAAATGCACCGCTCCACCAACGCCAGCCCCAACCTTTATATGTGTCCTCTTTTTGCCAGTCCTTGTCTCCCCCTTTTTGTGATTTACACAAAGCCGTAGGATGCAAACGCTAAACCAAGAATCTCAGCCTCCTCGGCTGTCAGCTCTGCCCGATTCGACAGACTCGAGCCAAGCCTTGACCGCGCCCCTCAATATATTCTCATCCACACCGTCGAACCTCGGCCCCTGCTCTGCACCCGCACCCGCGTGCGCCGTACTCTCCTTGGTCAGCACCACGTCTCGCACAATGTCCCCCAGGGCTGACAAGAGGACTGCCTTGCATTCGGCCCGCGGCACTTCCCGTGCTGTCGCTCGCGCCGGCGATGGAGCCGAGGTGCCGCATACGCCCCGCGGGTGTGCCTGGTGCGACTCATCTGCCTCGTCGGCCTCGTCAGCCTCGTCCGCCCTGTTCGACCTGCTGCTGCTACTTCTGCCTCGCCCGACACTGCCTGATCGCGATGAGCCGCTCGAGCTATCTTTGCTGCCGCTACCCCTGCCGGGCGTGTTCCGGTCTAGGCCCATCCCAGCTCCGGCGGTGCCCTGGAAGACGACGCGCTCAAGAGCCTGCGCCAATACAGGGTCGACCGTGTCGATGGATTCTTCGACAAACCGCTCTTCCATCGGCCCTTCCTGCCACGCAAGCGTCGGTGGTGAAGGGGCTGGCATGGGGGTGAGGGACGGGCTGTCGCCCCTCCTATAAGACGATGCGTTTAGCGACATCTTTCTTCCGGGGCGGACAAGGCGGCTATGACGCAACCGCGTAATCGTCAGCTTGGTCGTGTCGACAACCACGGCCGTAGCCACATCCAGCCACTGGTCGCTCGCGTTCGGCTGCTCTGTCCGAGGAGGGCTTTCACCCCATATTGCGCTGTTCACAGACGCCTGGGTTGCAGCAGCAGCAGCAGCAGCAGCAGCAGCAGCAGCAGCAGCAGCAGCAGCAGCAGCAGCAGCAGCAGGGTCCTCCCCTGTGGGAAGCGGCTCGGTGCGAAGAGAGTCCTTGATCTTTTCCCACAAATCGGCTTGGGGCGGGACCGCTTGCAGGGTAAAGTCGGGGTGAAACGACTGGATCCAGCCGGCCGCATTGACAGGAAGGTCGCCGTCCACAGCGACCCGGTACGACTGCTCAAACGCGTCCACACTGCTGCCAAACCCGGGCGTTGATAAGAAGCCACTGCTAGAAGGCGAGCTGACGGCGGTCTCAAAAGACCGGATGTAGTCTGGAAACGGAATGTCCACATCAATGACGCCATCCTCGGCGTTGATGGACGTCTTCACCGGCGATTCAAAGGCGCCCGTTGGGTCGGGTATACGGCCCGGCTGTTCACCCCCACCGTATTGGCCATCACCGCCACCAAGATGACCGGCCGTCGGGCTGTCGTAAGATCGCCGGGGCGTGCGCAGGTCCGCGCCATCTTCAGAACTCTCTCCTACGCCGGACCGACCAGGCCGGTCCGCAGCTTTTGGTGTCGTGCTGGACTGGGCGTTACCACCCAATCCAGCCCGCTGTTGCTGTTTTTGCTGCTGTTGCTGCTGCTGCAGCAGCTGCTGCTGTTGTTGTTGTTGTTGTTGTAGTTGTTGCTGTTGGGGTGGTGGTGGTGGTGGTGGTGGTTGTGGCCGCTCTGCTTGCTGGTCGCGGCCGCTTGCCTCTTGCCGCACCGGTGTCAACGACTGCGGCGTAGTCAGGCTTCTCCGTCTCCCAAGCGGGTCCCACAGCGACGTCGATGGTGTGCGACCATGTCCGGCAGCTGTGCCGCTGGACGGGTCCCGACGGCGGCTGCTCAGCAGACCACTCAGGACGCTACCCCAGCGCGAGCTCTGATTCCGCACGTCCGACCCTAAGCCCGGACCAGCAGGGGAGCCGCCACCAGGCTGGTACTGTTGTGTGTAGGCCTGTTGGCTCGAGTTGCTGTCACCTCGTTGCAAGGTCCGCTTCAGATCGTCTGCGGCGGCACTGCTGGCGCTGCTATTGGGCCGTGCCAGCAGATTGGACTCGCCTCTGTGAAGAGAGGCGAAATGAGGTATGGTCGTCTCTGACACGATCGTGGCTGCCGTTGCAGTGCCGCTTTTACGCGTAGAAACATCGTTTCCCGTGAAGGGGAGGTTCGCGGTTCGGATAGAGGCCGTGTCAGACGGCCGCCTGTCATGATGCCCTCTGTGCATGTTCAGATGGGCCAAGGGTGGAGGCACGCCCGCTAGCGACGTTGAAGCAGACCTAGAGGCAATGCCCGAACCGCTTCCTCCTCCTCCTCCTCCTCCTCCTCCACCTCCACCACCACCACCTCCACCACTACCACCACCACCCCCCGGAAAACCGTAGCCCTGGAGACTGCGGTTCCGCGAGTGGGACGACCTCCGGCCCGTGCCCGCACCGCGGCGATTGATCTTTCGGCGGAGCGACTCTTCCTTAAGAATAGGCACGACAAAAGAGGCCGGGGGCGACTGTGAGAGGGCGCTCCAAGACATGGAGGTGCTGGAGCGGTGGGCGCGCACGCTGCTGGGGGGGGGTTGGGCGGCCGGGAGGAAGGCGGAAAGTAGAAAGACGATGCGCCTTGCCGCCGCCTTGTCCTGGGACACGATGACGGTCCGAGCCGGCAGAGAGTCGTCACTGGCGTTGGTGTTCTGCAGTATCATGTGCCGCTTGCGATACCTCGCCGGGCTCAGGGCCTGCAGCCAGTCTGTGTGGGTAGCGAGGAAGGCAGTGAGGAGGCTGCCGAGAAACTGGCTGTGCTGAGAGACCTGCAGCTGCCGTGGAACCACCAGCAGTTCCCGGTGCTGCTGCTCGCGGCCGTGGTCCTGGCGGCTCACTGCGAGCGCAGACTCTGGAGTCTGAGACTGCTGCCCTCCCCGTTGTTCTTCTGGCTGCTGCTGCTGCTGCTGCTGCTGCTCTGCTACGTGGTCGGCCCAGCGTGCGACCCAGCGGGCCTCGTCTCGCCAGATGCCCCATCGGTTCTGTCCGGTGACAACACGCAACGCGCGCAGTCCAACAGCGAGCCGTGCCCTCGCGTCGTCTGCTTCGTGGCAGATGCGCTCCACGTTGAGCAGTGCATTGGGCAGGAGAGTAACCACTTTGGCGTTGGTTTTTGGTGTTTTCATGTAACCGCCGCCCGCGTCTTCACCCCGTCGCCCGTTGAAGGGCGTCACCCTGCTGGACATGTGCGCCTGTGAAGGAGCAGCAGACACGTCGGGCGAAGACACGTCGACCGTCCTTAGGAGTGTGGCAATCGTGGCAGAAGCGGCCGCCTGCAACTGTGTCAAGGTACGCATGATAATGTCCCAGTGCTGCGTGATGGGGTCGATGCGCTCCTCCAAATCGGACGTGGCGCCCCCCATCATCATGGCTCCCAGGCCTGCGGTGGCCGCAGGGGCCGCATCGCCTGCGTGAACATCGATGCCAAGGCCGTTGTGGTCCATGGCCCAATCCACTCGGCGCCCCGAGCCGTACGACGAAGAGACGGATTCCTGCTCGGTATACGAGCCCGGTCCACGAAACGTGGAGCGAGAGGCAGATGACGAGGGCGGGACAGGACGGGCTGGGGTCTGTGGGAGGCTGATGATCAAGGCGATGGCATACATTGGCGTCCTCTTCTGCTTCAGCTGTGCCTTTTTCTTCTTCTTGGGCGTTCCGTCGTCAGTCGTCAGAGGGAAGGGATAGCCGGGCCCGCTGACGCCGTCATTGGATACACGACCGAGCGGTGTAACGGACTGACTCATGTCCTCGTCGTTGGGCAAGGTGACGGGGAACAGCCTGGTTATGAGGATCTTGCGCCGATCGCTGGTGCGCCCCAGGCCGGTGGCCACAGAAGCGGCCGAGGATGCAGGGTTTGAGAAGAAGGCTGCTGACTCGGACGAGAAGGACTGCGACAGCTTGCTAGACCGCATGCTGGCCCGGCCGAGAGAGCCACGGCCGTCGGGGATGGCCGAGGCTGGAAACTCTAGGCGAGCATCCGACGGGAGGATGTGAACTTTGGTGGACGTGCCGCGGTAGGCCTGCAACTCTAAATTTCCAAAGACGCATCCGGAAAAGACGGACAATTCGTCAACGTACTCGCGGTATGCCTTTTGTGCCTCCGTCTCCAGTCGTGAGTGGCTGCGTGCATGCACGGACGGACGGCGGTCATAGGTGGTGGTGGTGGTGGTGGTGGTGGTGGTGCCCTGGCGCAGCTGGGGGCCATCTGGCTGGATGACCAGCGGCCGGGACGCATGGCCCAGACTCGGCTTGCGCGGGGGGCCGGGCACACGCCGAGAAGGGTCTTGCATGTTGAGGCCAAGGTGCGGCACGCCAGCCATGGTAGAGGGACGGTCTGGCAAGACGGGCGCAGGCGGTGGCGGCGGCAGCGCCTGGGAGTCGTATAAAAGACACGAGGGCACGGAACTCAGGCCATCCTGCATGATGAGAACACGCACATCGGGCGTGTCGAGGTGGATGTCGCCGTCGTAGTCAAAGGCGGACGTGAGAACAGTGGCAGAGGTCAGTCGGGGGCTGCTCGGCAGCGGAAAGACCTGGTCGTGGCGGTGCTGGAACAGGGTCTCAACGTCGGGATAGAGCAGATTCCGCGTATGGGTGTCCTCTTGGACAGAATCCAGCGCATAGACCGGCTCCGGGGAAACGGAGCGGTCGCCGGCGGCAGCAGGGCCAGCGCCGGAGCCGGCCGTGAGGCCAAAGAGCTTGCCCAGCATGTTCTGGTCCGGCCGTGTGTGTTGTTGTAGACCTTGTCCTGTCTGTGCTTGCTGTTCCTGTTTGACTGGAGAGGGAGAGAGGGGGGGCCTAACTCGCGTGTTTGTGGGTACCTGAACGTGCTGTTGTGTCCATTTGGGTCGGCTGGCCCGTCGGCGAAAATCAACAGAAGAGAAAGCACAGGTCAGGGAGCAGTATGAGCAGGACCGACTCGAGAGACTTGCGGGGAAGAGAGGAGGGGGACGAGCAAGCGTGGCGGAGCAAGAGGGAACCAATACAGAGAGCGGTGAGAAGGCAGTGGGAACTGGGTTGAGCTGAGCGAGACGAGACGTGCCAGATAGAGAGCAGGAATTCAAGGTAAACACGGCCAGGAAGAGTAGGCGTGCCCAGAGGAGCACGGGGAGGAGACGTATAAGAGACCAGAAGGGCGCGTTGTGAGGCCCGGGACGCAGTCGGTGATATGCAATGGCGGACGAGAGAACAAAGTCTCGACTTCTTTGTGCGGTGCCGCTGGCAGGGATGCCAGTTGGGACTCCGACCTGAAATTCGCGCCGTCAGCAGGCTGCTGTGCTTTGATGTGTGCCGCCAAATCGCGGATTCGCTGGGCAGCCAATGGCTTCAAGCAAGAGGCGGCGTCCTTTTTGTCAAAGTGCCCCTATGTGGCTGCTCTGCCTATTCGTATGGTACAAGACGGGCTCTCGCTCAGGTTCCCAGGACCGCAGACAACAAATCAGAGACATCGACACCCCCTCGGCGAGAGGGAGGGGAGGGGAGGGGGGAGGGGGGGGGGTTCGGCCGCCAGACTTGACCGCAGATGGGCGAGAGAAAGCAGCCCCCCCTGGACGAGAGCTAGAATAGGCAAATTGAGCCGGGGCAAGACTGCAGGCAGGGCTGCAACACGGCTCGTTGAGTTTGGCGCGCCGTCACCGCAGAAAATGGCCCGGGCGCCGCAGCAGGGGACGGGGGGCGAAACCTGTTAGCCACGAGCAGCAGTCAAAACGACAAGGTGCGACCGATGACGCAGAGAGAGAGACAGAGAGAGAGAGAGAGAGCGCAGGGGTCGAGGGGAAGGCTGGCGGCCACTGTTATGTGTCGTTCATCTTCTGGTTTTTCTCGTCCCGTTTTTTTCCCTTTTTTTGTTTTGGTCCCTGGCTATTATGTGGTCGCGCTTTTTTTTTCGAACACGCGGACAGGCAAACGGGAGAAGAGGGGGGGGGGGGGGGGGAACGGCGGCGGCGGCGGCCAGCTGCATGCCACAGTGCAGACCGGTGCAGGTGGCAGCGACGGGCTCATTCCAATGGCTGCGCCGTGGGACCTTGGTTCCCGTGTCCTGTCGTTTTGGGGGCGCAATGCGGTGCGACAACGGTAGTTTGTTCTTTTTGGCTTGGGATGCGTTTTTTGTCGTGCATGCCCTCGTCTGCCGGTCCTAGCGGTGTGCATAGTCCTCCGTAGGGTGGGGACTGCCAGGTGCGGCAGGAAGGTGGCAGCCGCCTTGCTCTGAAGGAGGAAGGGGAGGGAGGAGCCACCGAGCCTGGCCAGGCGGCCTGCCAACTCTGCCCCTCTTCCGCGCCCACTTCCGCGCCCACTTCCGCGCCCACTACTCCGTATAGCCCACTAAATCCCGAGAGCCTTGCAGTGGCATCGACAGCTTTTACAGCGCTCGCCTCGACCAGAAAGAACAGTTGGTTGAGCAGTTTGGGGGCATTCCCACAAGCTCCTCCAGAGCACCCGGCACCCCGCCCACGCAAGGCAATCCATCGCACCTGGCGGGATCTTCACACGAGTACGCGCAATATAGGGCTCCGCGCCAGGATGAGCGGTGTAGGGGAAAAAAAGCACTATCGAAGCGAAGTCGTTTCTATAACCAAACTAGCGGATGCGCTTTTTTGGTGGGCCTGGGGGCTGACATCAGTAACAAATGCCGTTACTCCGAACGAGTTTCTCCGAGAGAGTCCTCTAGACATGGGTACCCCCGGTGGCTGCCGGTCTTTTGTTGGTCGCCGTGGTGTTGGTGATCAGAGAGAGAGAGAGTGAGAGAGAACTCGGGCTCTCGGTCATCACCGCATAAATCAAACGGCCACATGCCCGAGATGAGCCTTAATGCCTCGCCCAGGGCCCCAGGTTTGATCACACCTGGTAAATGCCTCGTGGCGCTGGGTGGCCATCATAAATCACTATCAGAGGCTCGCCACAGCAAGGGAGAGAGACAAGGCACACACTAGCTGATCAGGAAATTGTGGAGGAGATAGCAAATCGACGGAAAAAGCAGAGAGAGGATAGGTCAGACGGCCGCCTCGGCTTGACTTTTCGATTCCAATCAGCCAATTTGCGGTAGGGGCGGAGACGGGACGCCTCAGAATCTGAGATGTGAGCACTGGGCTACGACGGAAAAAAAAAAGGCTCATTTGTTGTCTAGCAGACCTCCTGTGAATGCACGCCCATGATGCCCGTGCTCACCAGTGTCCTTGCGGAACGAGCTGGGTACATCTGCACGCTTCACGTAGGGGGCCTAACGTTGACTTTTTGTATGGGCCTTGACGCAGCTGTGGTTTCATTCGGCTCTGTCGGCACATGGAAAACCCGCTTCTGATGCTTGCAGATGCAACGACGAAAAAGGCCCGGCCCGGTAGAGCAAAGATCACCATGTCAAACACGCCTTGGTGGTTGTGTGTAAGTGGAATATCCAAGAATAAAGGTCCAGAGGAAACGAAAATCAGCAAGACTTTGAACATTGCATTCGCTTTCTTGGTTCCGGCGTATCAATGGCGATACATGGCCTATTGGTCTCGAAATGCCCGTTGTGCACCTCTCTCTTTTCAAGAATGATATCAATGGCAATACATGGCCTATTGGTCTCAAAATGCCCGTTGTGCATCCCTCTTTCTTTCAAGAATGAAGAGCTACTTCCAGGCTTCCAGGTATCCAAACAGTTTTTTTAGGTAAACTACTTGACACGCCCCTAATCGTGCTACTTGTCAAAAACTTCTATTACTCTAAAATTCGGGACAAGGACAAAACAAACCCTCTTACGGCCACACATCTAGCCGGCCAGTAGCAGGCAGCCTCTGTTGGGCTGAAATGCTCGTTTATTCTGTCTGAATGGGTCCAGCTGTTCACTCCAAAGCCATGACGGTGAATGATACCAGACTAATACTAGCCTGCCGGCGAAGGGCAGCACATGAGGTTTTCGCAGAGGGAGCCGCAGGGAATTTGGCAGCTCCCTCCCGTGTCCAGCCTTCTCCTCCGGAGCATGGACGCGGCAGAACTGGCGCCGGGTGGCAGCTGCGCCCGGGCGTTGCTGCCACTGCTCTCTGCAGCAGAGGTGCCGACGGGGGCAGTCTCAATCTCGTCCGCAGGCTCAGGTTCTGGCGTGGACGGGCCGCCGGCCGAGAAGGACAGCTCGGGCTGCAGGGTGGCCGAGTGGATGCCGTAGGCATGCAGACACTCGCTGACGGTGCGGGCTCTGTCCATAAAGTCGGATATTCTCTGGTCCGAGACGACGACGTGGGCAGACGCAATGGCTTTCTTCTGGTCCAGGCGCCAGATGTGCAGCTCGTGGACGGACTCGATGCCCGGGATCTTTTCGAGATCGTGCTTGACATCGTCCAGCTCAACACCCTGCGGGGCGCTCTCGAGGAGAATGGTCCCGCTGTTCTTGACCAGGGGCAGCGCCGACACCAGGATCATGATGGCAATGGCCAGACTGACGCCGGGATCTGCGTAGTAGCGTCCGTAGTATTTGGCCTTCCAGATCACCAAGGCGGCAATGATGACGCCAACATTGTTCATCGCATCTCCGACTACGTGGATCAAGGCACCAAGCATGTTGAGATCGTGGCCTGGGCCCTTGGACATTACTTTCAGGTGCCGGTGCTCGGCATGGGGGTGTAACGCCTACAGGCAGAGTTAGCACGGCCTCACCGCCACGCGAGGGGAGAGAGCCAGAGAAAGCAGGATAGGCATACGGTGAGCTCCTCGTCTGGTCCGCCCGTCGGCACCCCGTCGGCAACGTCTTCCTCCTGGGTACGGGGACCGTGGTCATGGCCATGGTCGTGCTCTGTAATTCCAGGTCAGAAAATAGCCACGAAAACGGATGCCAGTGACGAGCATCATATTGGCTCACCATGAAGAAAGAGGGCGCTGATAATGTTGAGGCCGAGGCCGATGCAGCCTACAATAAGCACGAGCTTTGGGTTTTCCACCGCTTCAGTCGGTGCGTGCGTTGTTAGAATGCGCAACGTCAAGTGGTGGCCTGAGAAACGAGATGCCAAGACGTACGCTGGAGGGTAACGAATCGCTCAATGGCCTGCAGAAAGATGCTGATGCCCAGGGCTAGAAGGAAGACGCCGTTGAAAAAGGCGCCGAGCATTCGCGCTCGCTGCCAGCCAAAGGACAGGTCTTTGGGAGAGCTGCTACGCTCCGAGATCTGGCCAGCCATTCATTCTGGTTAGCCTCTTGTTTCTCTGATGGGTCGTCAAAGACAGCACAAGCCATCGGACACACCATCAAGGCCACCAGGGCTACGATAAAGCCAACTAAATCGTTCATCTGGAGGGCACAACTGTCAGTTACAACGCGGGAAGCACAAGATGGCGCCGCCAGGCCTGGCTGCGAGCGTACATAGTGGAAGGCATCAGCAATAAGTGCCAGTGACCGAGTCTTGAAGGCAACTGGAAAAGGGCATGTCAGCCAAGTATCCGAGCAGCAGCAGAAGCCAAAGACCCCAACGGCAACGTACTGGCGATTTCGGCAACAAAAAAGGCAAAGGATATGCCAATGGTCACCACGAGGCGCTGCTTCTGCGTCAGTGCGAACCCCATGGCGGACAGCAGCCAGGACAGCGGCCTGGTGGGAGCAGAGCGCGACTTGGCAGGATGAAGGTATTCAAGTGCCAGATAAGAGTGGTCGGGGTAGCGAGAAAGACGTGGAAAATGGGATGCCCAAAGGGCGTTTGGACTCGATTTAACAACGAAATTCGACAGAAGAGAGACCGGTAGAAGAAAGAGAGATCCAAACGAGGTCTCGACCAATGATTGATAAGCGCGAGCATGTCTAACAAAAGGCCACCAAGTCACATAAGACCGCCGCTAACATCACCAACTGCCACGACGCCTTTTTTTTCGGCGAGTCACGGTTCACACTCGGGTTATGACGTTGCGCCAATGCTCGGCAATTAGCAATAGATCGCACGGGTGTCTGAAAAAAGTACTCGTGATTGATACGGCTGCCACCTATACTGCCGAGACAAACACCCGATAATCAGAGTAACATTCTGGTCATGTTTCTTTGGCCATTCGCAGTACAATTTTGTACAAATTGGCGGCAATATCTGAATGATTTTATTTTCGCATGCTTTTCACGCATGTATGCTACGTTTGAGCTGCATATTGTGGGAGCAGCCATTTCTCGATAGACTAGCCAACGTTCCCGCAACGGCAGAAAGATCTACTCACTACCGTCTCTCTCCATGGCGTACAGTCTGGAATCGTATCTCTGGAGCAGAGAAGAGAAAACGCGAAAGCATGCAGCACAGGGAGCGGCAATGACTGAGTCGGGCTTGTGTCCGTATTGTATTAGTGACACTCAATGCAGCGCCCTAAAGCAGCCCAAACTAGAAGGCGGTGAGGGTCCGCGGGAGAAGGAGTGACCGATTCTGCCGCCATCGTGAACTTTACCTCCCTCTGGCAGCTTCACAGTCCTCCAGACTCAGCATCCATTCGCTCTTTTCGACACCTCTACGCGCGGGTCACTCTCATGTCGGTGCTGCGCTGACGGCTCAAACTCTGCCGATGACGCCGTAGGCGCTGTTGCTCGCTTTTCACCCTCGCGGGACTCGAATTGTTTGTCCCAATGTCTCGAAATGGGTTTTCTATGGGACCGCGCAGGACCGCGCGCTGGACGTCCCACCTTCGCCAGCTCAGCCACTCGGGGGCCGACGCGCTGCCCCCGGTTGCGGATGTAGCCGACGCCGGGGCTCCGGCGCCTGCCTCGCCGCCGCTGCCGCCTCGGTCGCCCGACACCATTTCCAGCAGCTCGACCATTCGCGACGCATCCTCTCCGTTTTCGAGACGGAAGCAGAAGCAGCATTATCAACAGAAACAGCCGCAGCCGCAGCCGGTGTTTGGGCGCCGGTGCACGGTCACGGTCAACGAATCCTTTGCGCGCTACGAAGTGCTCATAAACCTGGACCACTTTGACGATGGCGTGCAGCCGGGCCAGCTCATGGCGATCGATGTGCAGCCGGAGGCGCGGCTGGGCGGCGCGACGGACGGCGGCGGCGGCGGCGGCGGCAGCAGCAGCAGCGGCGGTGGCGGCGACACGGCACACAGCGGTGGTGCGGACGCGGCGCGGCGGTACCTCTTCATCGTGCAGGACATGCCGACGGACCTCAAGATGCGTTTTCCGTCGGTGGAGATCTACGTGGCCAAGCGCATTGCGGACGCGTTTGGCATGAAAAAGGGCTCGGCGGTGGTGCTGACGCCGGTGGACGCGAACAACCCGGCCGTCGAGGCGTCGCACGTGGAGCTGGTCTTCAAGGACCAGTACCTCTCGCGCGCAGACATGTGGCGGCTGGCGGCGGCGGAGCTGGCCGGGCGGACCATCTACCGCGGGCAGATGGTGCTGTTCATGAGCACGATCAAGGCGCAGGTGACGAGCGTGTACGTCGAGGGCAAGCGCGTGCCGTCGGCCTTTTTCGGCAAGAACACGCGGCCCATCTTCCGCAGCGAGTCGGCGCGCTTCGTGCTCTTCATCCAGATGGCTCGCGAGATGTGGGACTTTGACTCGGACGGCTCCGGCGAGATCATCTTTAGCAAGGTCGTCAACGGCTTCCTGCCCACGCTTTTCCAGCGCTGGGCCGCCCAGAACGTCAAGCACATTGTCACCATTGTGCTGTTTGCGCGCGTCGAGTACGACACCGGCCTGACCTTTGACCTGGCCGACGCCGACGCCGCCGCCCGCCACGAATACTACACCGGCGTGCAGTCCTCCGGCCTCCGCCGGCCCTACAAGGACTTTTACCGCGTCGTCGTCAGCGAGATGGCCAGCGGCGCCTGGACTCGCATCCTCTACCAGCTCAAGCGCGAGTTCAATCTCTTCCGCCGCGACATTAGCTTCCACCACCTCGCCCACCTGCGCCCCGACACCGCCGGCTCCGTGACCGCTGGCTCCGCCGCCGCCGCCGCTGCCACCGCCGCCGACGACGGGCTCCTTGCCGGCGCCGCCCGCCGCCCGCCCCTGGCCAAGCAGCAGCACCACATCCAGGCCGAGTCGTCGCTGGCCATGCACGGAAACGTCCTCGAGGCCATCAACATGGCCGCGTCGCTCTACGCCCACGACTACGTCGACCGCGACCTCCTCCGCACCGGCGTCTCCATTGCCATCATCACGCCCGGCACCGGCGTCTTCGAGGTCGACTACGACAACCTGCACCGCACCACCGAAGCGCTGATCGGCAACGGCATCGGCATCGACCTGATCTGTATGCCCCGGATGCCCCTGCACGCCGCGCCGCTCTTCCGCTTCCGCCCACCCAGCCACGTCGGGCGCGCCGGGCCCAGCAAGATGCGCACCATGTCCAGCCGCAGCCACGGTGCCAGTCACGGTGCCAGTCACGGCGCCAGTCACGGCGCCAGTCACGGTGCCAGCCTGGGCGCCAGCCTCGGCACCAGTCTGGGCCGCGCGCCTGCCCACCTCCATCTGGGCAGCTCTGGCCACCCGCACGCCGGCCCGCTGGCCAGCAGCTATTCTAGCATTGGTGGTGGCGGCGGCGGCGGAGGAGGAGGAGGAGCCTCACTGTCGCCCAGCAAGGCCACGGACCCGTCGACGCGCGGCGGCTTCGGCCCCTTGGTGACCGGAGATTGGCTCACAGACTCGTGGTCCTATGCGCTGCCGCAGTGGCTGCACGTGCTTTTCTGGGCCAGCTCACCCGACGAAATGCTCCTGCGCCAGGGCGTGCCGCCGCCGCTGCTCAGCCCCCACGAGGAGGACGACGACGCCGGCGACGACGCCGACGATGCCGACAGCGGCGGCAGCCTTGGCGGCAACGGCCAGGTTCGCCTCCGCCACCCGAAACGTGCCGAGTTCTCCGTCCGCTGCCGCATGTATGATCTGCAGATGCGCGGCGTGCTCGAGACCAACGAGATCGAGACCACGCCGCTGCACCTGGACGCCCGCTTCCCGCGCGCCGCCTTCCAGCCCGCCTCAAAAAAGTCCGCAGCCCCCTCCTCCTCCTCGCCACCTCAGCACGATGGCGTTCTGGTGCTGCGCAGCAAGTCGGCCGCCAACGTCCTGTACGACACCGTCCACGGCTTTGCCCGCTTCTCTGCCGACAAGCTCGCCAGACAGGCCAGCGACTCGCTCTGGCGCCAGCTGCAGGACTACGATGTCACGCGCCAGAAGCTGCCCATTGGCAAGCGACGCTCGCCGAACCAGAGGCGCGAGCCGCCGCTGTCGCAGCAGCAGCAGCAGCAGCAGCAGCAGCAACAGGAAAGCACTCGCCACCAGACCAGGGACCTGGCCGAGGGTGCCCATACCGGCGCCTTTTCTGTCGCCGCTGGTGCCTCCAGTGCCGCCCGGCGGCGGCCGGCTTCCCCGGGTCCCGAAGTGCGCGGCCTCAAAAGAATCCCGAGCGCCACGGCCACCCACAGCCGCGACAGCCGAAGCAGCCGCGACAAGGCGGCAAAGGAAGCAACGGAACCGGCAGCAGCAGCAGCAGCAGCAGCAGCAGCAGCAGCGCACGGCCGCCGGGATACCAGCGTGAGCTCACATTCATCGTCGGCCAGGATGCCCAAGGTCATGCGCCAGATCAGCCTGGGCCAGCGTGGTTTTGGCATCGCCGCACCCAAGGCCGCCCTCGCCGAAGTGCACATTGAAAACGTGCCGGCACCGCGGCCCTCCGCCACCGCGGCTCACCTGAGTGTGCCGGCGGCGACCGGCAAGGCCTCGTCTTCCTCGGCCGGCCAAGCCCACCGGCCCGGCACGCCGAATTCTGCGGCCCTTTCTTCCTCCATGATCGCCCGGCCGGGCACGCCCGTGTTCTCCGGCGGCGGCAGCCATCGCGGAGTGCCGTCGGGTCTCGGTTCCGGATTCGGCCCTCTCCGTGAGACGCCGAGCCGGCCTATTGTCATCAGGGGTACGGCGGATGCCGCCGATTCGGGTGCAGCAGTCGCAGGCACGGCCGGTACGGTAGTCGGGCTCGAGCCCGCCGGCCGTTGGCGCGGCGCCACGGACCGGGACCGGGACCGGGACGTCCGCTACTCCAAAGCGCTGCGCGACGAGGACGAGCAGCGCCTGTACAACTCCAAACGCCTGGCCGAGGCGGTGGCGGAGCCTGCGAGAAGAGCGCTGTCCCCCATGGCCGCCGTGGCCCCGTGGCTCGTCATGATCAACCCGTCCAGGCCCGAGGTCAACAAGATCGACTCGGCCACGTTCAACAGCCGCTGGCAGCACACGTTTCCGCGCGCCTCGCAGGTGCAGGCCATGCGCTGGAAGACGCTCTGCGCGCCGGCCGCGGTGCCGCTGACGACGGAGTACTTCCCGACGCGCATGCAGTTTGACGCCGAGTACGAGCAGCAGCCCTACAGCGTGTCGCAGGAGGAGGTCGACGACGGCTATGTGCTGGCCGAGACGCCGCAGCAGACGCAGGCGCGCTCGCGGGACGACCTGCTGCGCGAGCTGATCAGCATGCGGCTCTCGCAGGGCTTCCAGATCGTCATCGGCCCGTCCGTGGCCAAGGCCTTTGGCCAGAAGCAGCAGCTCAAGATTGCCGACATCTTCGCCTCGGACCGCAGCTTTGAGGATGGCATGTGCCTGTTCATGTCGCTGGGCAACACGATCCACCAGCTGTCATGCACCAACGCGTCCGACATTGAGGTCAACATCTTCAACCGTAAGAAGGCGGCCTACGATGCCGACGGCGGCAGGAAGAGCAAGGAGGAGAGCCTCGAAGGTGGCGGTGGCGGTGGCGAGGGCGGCAGCAGCAATAGCAACGGCCAGCCGCCTCCTCAGCAATGGCTGTACCGACCCGCCGTCCGCACGCTGCTGGAACACGACTACACGTCGCGCGAGATGGACATTATCCCGGCGCGGCGCGAGCGCAACTGGAGCTTCATAGACGCCTTCTTGGCCGGACACGACGAGGAGCTGACGGAGAACCTGCGGTTCTGGCGCGCGCGCTTTGTCCTGATCCCCATGGTTGTGCTGCCCAAGACGGCGGCCGCATCCACGGCCACGGCAGCCACGACAGCCACGGCGGCCACGGCAGCCACGGCAGCCACGGCGGAGGAGGAGCTGCACCTCGAAGGCATCCGCAAACTGGGCCAGCTGTGGCAGAAGCACCGCTTCGTCCCGGCGTCGGAACGGCGGTACCAGAGCGTCAACGGCAGCGGCAGCGGCAGCGGCCGCCTCCGCAAGGCCAAGGACCCGAACCCGCTAGACGTCGTGTACAAGACCGAGGACCCGTCGCTGGTCATTGCGGCCGAGCTCGAGACGCTGCCGCTCCTCGAGGCCGGCGCCTCGGACGGGACGGGGGCGCTGCACCGCAAGGGCCAGCTGCTGACCAGCGGCGAGCTGTTCAGCAAGAGCTCGCTGAGCCTGGCTGCCCTGGCCGAGGCCATCCAGCAGCCGGTGGAGAGCGGCGGCGTGCGGATGCAGAACCGGCGCTGGCACCTGCGGCTGTACCACAACTGCTTCATCGGCTCCGACATGACCAGCTGGCTGCTGGACAACTTTGAGGACCTCGAGAGCCGCGAAGAGGCCGAGGCGCTGGGCAATCTGCTCATGGTGCGCGACGACAGCAGCGCCGGCATCAAGCCGCTCAGAGAACAACTAGACGACGGCAGCCAGGCCGACAAAGGCAAGGACAGAGACCGCGAGGATGCGACCGGGGGAAGCGGCGGCGGCGAGAACAACAACAACAACAACAACAACACTAGCAGTGCGGCAACCACAACAGCGACCAAGGAGACAAAGCGTGAGCAGGGTCTTTTTCTGCACGTGGAGAAGCGCCATCCGTTCCGGGACGGGCAGTACTTTTACCAGATCAGCAGCGAGTACGCCAAGCCGCACGATGCCGCCGCGGGCTGGTTCAACACGCGACGGTCTGTGCCGTCCACGCCGGTGCTGACGGCACAGCCGCTGCGCGAGCGCGATGCGTCAGCGGTCGCCGCGGTCGCCGCGGTCGCCGCGGTCGCCGCCTCCTCGGCCGCCGCTGCCGCACCCTCCACCGCATTCCCGGCCACGACAGTGTCGGCGGCTCCCGCTCGGCCGGCCCCGGTGCCGGTACCGGGATCGATGCCGGTGCCAATGCCGGTGCACGGCACGGCGGCCGCCTCCATCTCAGGGGCGGCCGGGGTCATTGGCAGCAGCGCCTTTTCGCGGCCCGGGTCGGTATATGAAGGCATGGCGTCGGCATCGGAAGCGGCGACGCCTACTGTGACGGCGGGCGCGGCGGGCGCGGCGGGCGTGGCGGGCACGACGGGCATGGCAGCGGGCGGCAAGAAACCCCGGGTCGTGCTGAGCAAGATGATGAAGTACGACGTGGACCACCGGCGGCGGTCCTACCGGCCGGAGCGCATCGACCTGCACTACGACCGGCTGCACAACCCGGACAACTGCTACCACATCCGGCTCGAGTGGATGAACGTGACGCCCAAGCTCATTGAGGATGCCATTGAGGCCTGGGCGCGCGAGGCGCACCAGTACGGCATGCGCCTGGTCGAGGTGCCCATTGCCGAGGCGCGGGTCATCAGCCAGTTCAACCCGTTCCGGCGGCCATACCCCGTGCGGCTGGCGCGGGCGCCGCCGCAGCAGCAGCCGGCGACGTACTTTGACGCGCACTCGCTGGCGCCGCGGGCGCAGCCGGGCCGCCACTACTACCAAAAGGCCATTCTGCGGCGCTTTGGGTTTGTGCTCGACGTCGAGGCGGCCAGCAACTTCCCGGACAATGTGGACGTCAGCTACTCGTGGGGCCGCCCAGACTACCTCTACACGCAGTACATTCACCGTTCGGGCGTGCTGCTGGCGCAGATCACCGACGAGGGCGACTTTCTGCTGCTGGTGAACCGGCTGTACAGCAGCCGGACCTTTGTGCCGCCGGGGCGAGGCGATCGGCAAGATCGTGGAGGAGGTGCAGACCGAGGGAGCGGAGCCGGCGGCGGCGGCGGCGGCGGCGGCGGCGGCGGCGGCGAGCCCTACCCGGTGGTGCAGCCGAGCGCCGCCATGGCCTCCTCGGCCGTCGAAGTCACGCCGATGCATTCGCCCATGATCAAGTCGGCGCGGCTCGGGTCGCCGAGGTTGTGGCCGAGTGGGCCGGATTCTACAGCCGTGGCGCCGGGTTCAGCGGCAGCAGCGGCGGCGGCGGCGGCATCAGCGGCGGCGGCATCGGCGACGCCTGGGGCGGGAACGACACCTGGGGCGGGAACGGCGGCGGGCCCCAGCCCAACAACAACAGGGCCGGGTCCGATCAAGAACCCTAGCGGCATCACCTCGGGCCTGTACAGCCGGGCCAACGCGGCCGCGGCCACAGCAGCAGCCAACATGATCAGCGCGGCGACGGCGGCCACAACGGCGGCGGCCAGCGCCAGCGCCAGTGCCGCACCGACCGGACCGGTGGACCCCGAAACGCTCATGGCGGAGCTTGAGGCGTTCTGCCTGGACGACGCGGCGCTGGAGGCCTTTTACGGCGAGGTGCTGGGCCGCCGGGCCGGCACGGCGCCGCCGCCGCCGCCCGTGCAGGAGTCTTCCTCCGGGGGGGCGGGCACCACCACCGGGAGCGGACCCATGGTGGTGCCAGAAACGAGCATCCCCGTGCTCGGCCTGCCGCCCGGCTTGCTGAGCAGCGCGCACGGCGTGGGCCGCAGTGGCAGCCCCGCCGTCGTTGGCGGCGGCGGCGGCGGTGGCGGCGGCGGCGGCGGTGGCGGCGGCGGCAGCGGGCCCGGCAGCACGGCCAGCACGAGTCCCGGCCCGCGGATCGGAGAGAGCAACAGTGGCATGGCCGGCGGCGGCGGCGGCGACGGCGGCGGCGGTGGCGGAGGAGCGAACCCAAGCCCACAGACGGCAAGCCCGGCGATGCTGGCATCGCGGCGGTTCCTGCGGCGAAGCAGCGTGGACGGATTCTGAGGCGCTGGGACTGGGAGGCAGCCAGGCTCAGAAGCGTCTGGCCCCCCCCCCTTCGATGCCGTTGGGCTGTCACCGGCGTGCACAAGATCTTGTCTTCTTGCCGCCGGCCGCCTCGGTCTGCCAACCATAAGCGCCACCGTTTGGCTCTTCAGCGGCCGCGTGGCTCTGCACAGCCCGATGCTCATGTGGCCTGGCTGTGACGAGAAGGCGCGGCGCCGGGTGTCTGTAATCAGGCTTCATCGAGTCTATTAGAGCAGGTTGGGTTGGGCCGCAGCTTATTCGTTGGGCAAAATGCGTGGCACATCTCACACGACGCACTTAGATAAGCATAAGTAAAACCGAAAAAGGAATAAAGGACCCAAATTAACGTCTCAAAGAGGCCTCACGCTAACGCTGCCATGAATGTGGGGCCGGCTCTCCACAAGCCCAGGGGGCGATGGGTGGCCAATACAAGAGTTTTTGGCGCGCGATCTACAGTGTGGCTATGACGCTGTCGACCATGATTTGGAGGGGGAGAAAGGGCAATACAGGGAAGCAGCTGGCGGCGGCGGCGACAGCAGGCGACAGCAGGCCGACAGCAAACAGCAATCAGCAAACAGAAACAGCAAAGCAGCAGCAACAACGCCTGGCAAAGACCCCTAAAAGAAGCGGGAAAAAGCTTGAATCTTGCTTGTTGTTATTTTTCGCCTGGTCCCGAGTGCCACTTTTTTTTTAGAGGCTTGGCAGTTACAACGCACGACGACGACGGCCCTGTGAAACGGAGAGCGCAATTAAACACAAAGGGCCCTTTTCTGGCCCAAAAGGAAAGGACCTTTTTTTCCTCAAACACCAAGGGCGCTCGCTCCTTCCTCTCCCTCGCTTCGCCCTTTGTGATCTCCTGCCAATTGCCATCTCGCCCGCGCCTCGCGCCTGCTGTCGCTAGAGTCATCTTTTTCTCGCCCTCTTTTTTTTTTCCCCCTCTGACACGCGGCTCTGCCAACTCAATTCAGGTACGTAAACTCTGTTGACCCGCTCCCTTTCTCCTCTTTGGTCCTTCCTGACCTGCACCGGGAGTACGGAAGCTTGCGCTTGCAGCAGACTAGGGCCACGTCTAGAATTACGGAGTAGACCCCCTTTGCGCCTGCCCTCTTCACCTTGCCCACCTCGTCCCCCCTCCCTTTGCGCCTAGTCGGGGCTGAGCTGTGCCCAAACGACGCTCCTTCTCAGTCTTCTTTTTCTCTACGACGGGTAATCTGACAGTTGTCGCCTGCCGCAGCCACCTTTTTTTCGTCATCCGCTTTGCCCCTCTTCCGGCGCCGCGCTGTCAAGCAGCCTTTACCGCTCTTTTACTTCTCGTCGCTCTCTCTGTATAATTGTTGGCTCCTGCCGTTGCGCTCTCAACAGCTATTCACCTTTATCTCTCTCTTCCTCTCTCGCTCTCGCTCTCGCTCGTTCACCTCGTCTCACCTGACCCGCTTACTCACCGCCTCGGCCCGACGACGACTACAACTCTTCTTTTCTCCCCCGACCGCTTGAACTCTTGGGCCGCGTTTCGATACCGCCAAGGCACCGTTTATACTTGTCAGGCATCCTTTCTGTCTGCAGCTTCCGCCGCCCATTGGCCCAGTTGAGCAGCAGCAAATCGCCGCCGCTGCTTCAACAGCCATTATGACTTGTAAGTTTCTGGGGTTCCTTGGCACATGTGCCGTCTTTCGACCCTGGCACACACAGTCTGTGCATTTGTTGTGCCTCTTTCTCTCTATTCGCTGCGCCACGCCCGATGCCCGGCGTGTGTAGGAAGGGGATTTTTCTATGCCCATCTGCCTCGCCTCGGCATTTTGATCACCTTATCCCTCACCTCACTTGCGCCTGATTGATCCCTCGCGGCCTGCCCTTTTTTACCCCTCTTACTTCCCTCCTCTTATCCCCCTTGAATGTTTGGGTTTTGGCTGGGCTATCTTTCTTTTCTTTCTCTGCGCTCTCCATTTCCCACGTATCGTCGTTCTCGTGGACGTTTGTATTCACCTCTTGTGTTTTGGTTTATTTTGGATCCACTTTATCGACGTTGCAATCTCCCTTGGCTGTCAAGATCATCCTTCCCCCCCCCCCCCCCTCACTCAGCCTTCTTCGCTGCCCTCCTTCCCCCCCCCCCCCCTCCCAGCCTCGTGTTCACCGCGTACTCGCCACCAATGCCAGAGTCTGCAGCCGACAACGACACAGCAGGCCCAGAAACGCTAACATGTCCAATACAGTCAACAGCTTCAACATCAAAAGAGAGGCCCACAAATTAAGCCGCCAAACAACCAACAACCCCTTTTCCCATGTCTGGAATAAGAGGAGTCAGACCCTGCCCAGCAGCATCGATGGCAGCCGCGATCTCGAGGCCGGCTTCGGCGATGGCGCTGACGATGCCAACGGCGCTTTTGGCGTCCCCATGAGGCAAGCCATGACCGCGCCGTCGTCGTCCTACGGCGCCCGGGGCTTCACGCGTGAGAGCACGAGCTCCGGCATCGTCACCGGCGCCACCCTGCGGGAAGAGGACGATCCCACGCTCGCACAGGGATCCGGCGGCGAGGACAGGGAAGCCGAGGAGGGCGAGCCGCCCTTTGGCTCTCTCAAGCCAGCCGCCGCGGCCGGCGCGCCGACCGATGGCCTGAAGCAGCGCAGCGCCGGCAGCGACCGGACTGCCCTGGCCAGCCGCGGCGAGCCGGACGACGCGCACAAGGCCGACGGCGAGAAGCCAAAGGACAAGAAGAAGGAGAGCATCTTCAAGAACCCCCAGCCCAAGGAGCCCTACACCGTCGCCAACCAGCTGCAGCGCACCTTTCTCAACTCGTGGATCAACATTTTGCTGGTGGCCGCGCCCGTGGGCATTGCCCTGCACTTTACGTCTGTCGACCCCATTGTCATCTTTGTCGTCAACTTTATCGCCATTGTGCCGCTCGCCGCCATGCTGAGCTACGCCACCGAAGAGATTGCCCTGCGCACCGGCGAGACGCTGGGCGGCCTGCTGAATGCCACCTTTGGCAACGCCGTCGAGCTGATCGTGGCCATTATGGCGCTCATCAAGAAGGAGGTCGTCATTGTGCAGACGTCGCTGATTGGCAGCATCCTCTCCAACCTGCTGCTCGTCATGGGCATGTGCTTCTTCTTCGGCGGCCTGCGCCGCCAGGAGCAGTTCTTCAACACCACCGTGGCCCAGACCGCCGCCAGCCTGCTGGCCCTGGCCGTGGCCGGCGTCATTGTGCCCACCGTCTTTGACGCCGCCAGCATCACCTCCCAGTCCGACGTGGCCATGCTGTCGCGCGGCACCGCCATCATCCTGCTCATCGTCTACGCCGCCTACCTCTTCTTCCAGCTCAAGACGCACCAGGCCGTCTTCAGCGAGGAGAGCAAAAAGGTCGAGGCCAAGCCGTTCAAGTACCAGGTCCAGCGCGGAAACGTGCGCGGCGCCCTGGCCCAGTCGGCCGGCTTTGCCATCCGCGGCGTCGACCGGGACCAGGAGCGCGAGCGCATGACCAACCTGATGGCCAAGAAGAACGGCGAGGAGGACGGCGAGGAGGAGGACCCGCAGCTGCACTTTTTTGTCGCCCTGGGCTTGCTGGTCGGCTCGACCGTCGTCATTGCCTTTTGCGCCGAGTTCCTCGTCGACAGCATCGACTACGTCACCAGCAAGGGCAACATCAGCAAGGAGTTCCTGGGGCTCATTCTGCTGCCCATTGTGGGCAACGCCGCCGAGCACGCCACCGCCGTCACCGTGGCCATCAAGGACAAGATGGATCTGGCCATTGGCGTCGCCGTCGGCTCCAGCATGCAGGTCGCGCTCTTTCTGATTCCCCTGCTGGTCGTCATCGGCTGGGGCATGGGGCTGGACGACATGTCGCTCAGCTTCGACATCTTCCAGGTTGCCGTTCTCTTTGTCGCCGTCCTGCTCGTCAACTACCTCATCGCCGACGGAAAGAGCCACTGGCTAGAGGGCATGCTCCTGATGTGTCTCTACGCCATCATTGCGACGTGCTCGTGGTGTAAGTGTCTCGTCTTGTGTGTTGTTTTTTCTATCGTTGCAGCCAAAACTAACTTGCTTTTTTCCAGGGTACCCGGCATAATTTCGCGTCAATGTCTCTTGTATAATAGCCGACTGTTTGTGTTTTTTTTTTCTGTGTTTTTGTCTACCTATACTACGTTTTTCTTCGCTGGCCTTTTTTGCCAGTTTTTTTCTCGGCCGACAGAGACGAAAAAGCGTCTACAACAAGTACTGCGATGCCATGACGGAGCGGGCCTTTTACGCGCGCTCGATGAATTCAGACAGATCCGCACCACCGCGGGACAACTTTCCAGACCGATTTTTACTTTTCTTACACGCTCAATGTTTTAATATATGCACACCCTACGTTGACGGACTTTACGGTGGTCTTGATTTTTTTTTCCATTTGTCTCTGTGTTTTTGTCGGTTGCCCTTTTCTTCTTACAGGATGATTGGGCTCTGCACCCAGTTTACATATATCCCACATATACAACGTTTCTTGCTTTTTTTCCACTTGATAGAATGTCGTTTAGCTGGCCGAATGGGGTCATGCAGGCCGCCTTGCACAACAGAAATGCTCTTTGGGTGTGGGCAACAGGATTGGGGCTTTTTTTTCCACAGAATAGAATCATTCACGATGAGTTTTGAAGCAGAAGACAGTTTTAAAGGCAAAAGACAAAAGACAACAGAAGCTCAAAGTGTGCTGTCAGCGTGTTGCTGTGATCTGACTGCTATGTTGCCGCTGCGCTTTGTCTTGCGCTTTTCCGGGCCCGCATCGATGCAGAATCCGGAGATGAGACCCTGTCACCGGCTGAAGGAGCAGCGGCGGCGGCCTCTTCGGCACGTACTGTGCCTACAATGGCAGCCACGGCCTCGGCGGCGGCTACTTCGGCGGCGGTTCCGGCATCCATGCCGCCGCTCGATGCTGCCGCGGCCTCTGCCTGCGGCTGCGGCGGCGGGGTGGACGACGCGCTCTCGTCCTTGCGCCCGACAATGACATTGCCTAGGACCAGCAAGGCGGCGCCGGCCCACCAGAGCGGCGGCAGCGCCTCGGAGAAGATGACGAGCCCCAGCAGGGCGGTCAGGAAAAAGTTGCTCGACGTGTTGATGACGGAGACCTGGGAGGCAGAGTGGCCGCGGGTGAGGGCCTTTGTGAAGAGCGTCCACATCTGGGGGGTGAGCAAGGGAAGGGGGGCGGGGGTGGATACGAGGGGGAGAGGGGAGATACGAGGACACGTACGATTCCGTTGAACACGAGGTTTAGGCCGAAGAAGATCTGGGCATGGTCAGCGTGTCGGCTAGGCAGAGAGAGGGTGTGGTAGAGAGAGTCGGTAGAGAGGGAGGGAGGGAGAGAGGGGGAGAGAGAGAGGGAGAGAGGGAGAGAGAGTGTGTGTGTGGGAGAAAGAGAGAGAGTGTGTGCATGAGAGAGAAAGAGAGAGAGAGAGGACTTACTGCTCGCACGACGGCCTCGACGGCGGTCTCGACGGCGGCCATTCCGAGCAGGACGGCCAGGCGGCGCGAGATGCGGCCGGTCAGCTCGGTCGTGGTCCTGGCGTGTCAGCGCGTGCATAGAGCAAAGACAGACTAGGGGGAAAAAAAAGAACACACAGCTTGGCAAAGACGCCGTTCAAGGCCGCACAGAGGCCGCTGGCCAGGGCGTAGACGATCCACTGGTTGCGCTGCGCCCACGGTGGCGGTGCCCCTGGATGCTGTGGCGCGGGCTCCGCCGGGTCCGCCGGGTCCGCCGGGTCCGCCGGGTCAACGAGGCCGGTGGGCCGGCCGGCCGCGGGCTCGTCTTCGGCTTCGTCTTCCGAGCCCAGCAACGGCTGGAACTCGAGCGCGGCGTCCGGGGCCGCGGCCGCAGACGGGTTTTCCGAGTCACTGAGCTGGCGGCGGCGCGGCATCTCGAGGGTGTGGTGGAGAAGGACGAGGAGGGACTGGAAAGAGGGCCGTTGAGCAGGGCAGAGGTCGGGGCAGCCCAGAGTCACGTGATTGACAGAGTACAGAGTGGGGCCCCGACTTGTCATCCGAGCAAAAGCGAAAAGAGCCGCAGGCAAGGCTGGCTTGGCAAGACTGGGAAGGGGAAAAGCCCGGGAGCGAGCGAGCGAGCCCGAAAGGACTCGTGGTGGCTGCTCGGGTGTGCTTGTCGTCGGCCCGGCGGCCAACCAGGGCAGGGATGGTCATCCCGTGATGCGTCGTGGTCGACCCGGCAGCCCTCCGGTCGGACTCTCACCACTGACGAGGCGGCCGGTCGGGCAAGGCCATTGGCTTATGCTCTCCCCTCTGAGTTGCCCAGGCGCGCGGTGGGCGTGTGTGCGACGTGCGGGAGCGGCTGAACGTGGTGCTGACACAGCCAAACCAAGCCGGAAGCAGTGCGTTCGGGGCGGAGTGGGGCCGGAGCCGAGAGTGGGTCCAATTCTGGATTCGGGCCCGGCGAGATGATTGTGGTACGCCAGCGACGACGCGGCCAGCCCGCTCAACCTGCCCTTTGCCCTGGCCGCCTGGGTCGCCGCCGCCTACTGCGGCCGCCCGGCGTTGGGCCCGCTGCTGTCCGGCTTCAGCGTGGCCGCGCGCCATGAGCACCTTGACCGTAAAGTAGAAAGCGCATCTCCAACAATATCGAATTTGTGGTTTAGACCTCATACTGCTACATGATAAACGCCTTTTGACGCCTGGGGCTCGCCCTGCCAATACACTCTCTAATACCCGTGAGACGGCCGCATATGCCCGTAAAAGTTTGCTCCTGACCCCTGGTGGTATGCCGTGACGCCGTGCTGCTGTTGCTGCTGCTGCTGTTGCTGCTGCGGCACCGGCAGCGTGCGCTGTTGGGTCTGCCCCCCCCGGTGCACCTGCGGCCCGACATACTGTGGCTGCTGCTGCTCGCTTTGGGGTTGTGGCAGCATCTGAGATGCATTTCCCAGACTCGGTGACGTCCGCTGCGGCCATTGCTGCCGCTGATTATGGTCTTGCAGCTGGTGCTGTGGTTTATGTTGCTGCTGCTGATGAGATTGATGAGCTTGATGCTGCTTCTGATGAGCTTGATGCCGCCGCTGCTGATTGCTGGCCGTCGCGTAAGACGTGCCCGCAGACAACGCCCCCGCCTGGGCCGCATCGTACTCGCTCGTCCTGACAGAGTATTCATGGCCCGCCGAATACCCAACATTGCTGTTATTGTTCCTGTTGCTGTTGTTGTTGCTGCTGCCGTTGCTGTTGCTGTCGCCGTGCTGGCCATGGCCTGCAAAGCCAGAGCCCGACGTCGAGGTGGCCGCCGGCGTCTGCCGCCTGTAATCGTTTGCGTTGAGATAGTTGCCAATTTCAACCGACGGGCTATTGGCCTGCACCGCCCCGGCAGAATGGCGCCCGTACTCATACTGTGCGTAGCCCCCACCGTGCCGTTCAAAATTTTCCCACCCGCCGCCGCCGCCGCCGCCGCCAGCGTAACCGCCGCTGCTGCCGTCCAGTCCCAGGCCTGTTGCTGCCGTTCTCGGCGCAACGCCGTCGCTGCTGGCCGTCGTCGTGTTCTGCACTTGCGAGGATACCTGTGTCGGCGTCGTGCTGTACGCGCCAAGAACGGTCGTCTGGCCCGAACTGAGCTGCTGTGGCTGCTGCGGCTGTGCCGTCGAGTAGCTGTAGTACTGCCCGCCGTGGCTCTGGTCTTGCTGTCGCGCCGGTGCTGCTGCTGCCGCCGCCGCAGACATCGCTTCGATGCCACTGGAAACATCAGATAGACTTCCGGGCCCTCCGTTCTGGGCTGCGGCGGTGGCGGCCTTGCCTGCAGCCGGCTTCCTACTGCGTCTGCTAGCACCGGCGGCCCTGGAAGCGGCGTCCTGCTTCTTCCTGCTTCTGGGTAGCTTGTTCGCCGCCGTGGCCGGCGTGCTCAGCACCGGTGCTGCCGCTGGGGGTGGCATCTGTCCCGGTGCCGTGTTTTTCTGTGCCGCCTGTGCCGCCTGTGCCGCCTGTGCCGCCTGTGCCGGTAGTTCCTGCGCAGCTCCGGGACCCGAGGATTGCGTCTCGCTGGACCGGCCTCCCGGCGGCACAATGGCAAGCCTCTTGGCGCCGTATTGCACCAGCAGGCTCAGCGACTCCTGCTGGAGCGTCGGGGCCTGGTTGGCAAAGGTGCAGAATTGTTCTTTCGATAGCGTCGCAGGGTCGACGCTGCGCTCGTTGAGGAGCCGAACAGCAATCGCCCGTCGCCCTGCCGATACCTCGGCCTCTGTCACCATCAGGTAGGGAGCCGGCGGATAACTGCTGTAGGCACCACTCTCCGTCGAGGCCGTGGGCACCTCTTGTGAGTGCGGCGGCTGCGGCGGCGGTGGTGGCGGCAGCTGTGGCGCTTGGTATGAGTGCGCCTCTGAAGAGTAGGACGGGGCTGCATGCCCAGAGCTCTGGGCGGCCACGTGCTCTCGGTTGGGCTGCCAGGTGGCGGCCGAGGCATGGCCCTGCTCTTCCAGCGTGTCCATCATCGCTGCCGCGCTCTCGGACGGCTCGCCGTCCTCTTGCATGCCCCGGAGAAGAGCTTCAGCCACCACCCGATCGTCATCCCCCCCCAAGCTGTGGGCCATGTTGTCTCCTTCGTCCATGTTAATGCCCAGATCGATGACATGGCTCGCGTTGCCGTTGGACGTTTCATTTGGGGCAGCGCTCGCGGGGCCGCCGCCACCGCCGCCGGTGCTGGCATGCCCTGGACCCGCGCCCGCGCCCGCGCCCGCGCCCGCGCCCTCTGCGTTGTCCTTCCCAGCCGCCTTTTTTGCCCGTGGCTTTCTCGGTTTCTTGGGCTTGTTGCCCTTTGTACCAACGCTCGCCTGATCAGCTGTCCCGGCTGCCGTTCCATCGGCCAGAGCAGCTCCTTCCGCTGTTCCTGCTGCTCCTGCTGTGCCTGCTGTGCCTGCTGTTCCCGCTGTGCCTGCTGTGCCTGCTTCACCTGCTGCGCCTGCTTCTCCTGCTGCTCCTGCTGCTCCTGCTTCTCCTGCTGCTCCTGCTGCTCCTGCTGTCGCAACATCGGCTGCAGCCGTGGCAGGCTTTCTCGGCCGCTTTCTCTTCGGTGTGCCCTGGCTTTTCGGGACGTCGCTCGCCCTTTGTCGCTTGGCCGCCGCGCTTGGCGTGATGTTGGGGAGCGGGAGCGGAGACGGCGGCCGCGGTGGCGGGACCAGGCTGGCCAGTTCGCCGACCGCTCGGTGGAAGAGGGTGTGCTCGTAGTTGACCACGATGGCCTCGGTCGCCTGCGAAAAGCTAATCTTGACCGCGCCGCGGCAGTCAAAGGCAGGACGCGCTGTACACACACACAGGCCACGTTAGCCATCGCGCGCGCCGTGTTCTCTCCCGTCGGGAACACCGGAGGGGGGGGGCAACTCCCTGTCCTTACAGAGGCTGATCGGGTCCATCATGGCGTCTGTGCTCGCCTGCCCAATGGCACGCCATTTCGGGTGCTTGCGGTGCCAGCATGCCACAGAGCCCTGGCAGATGTAGGCCAGCGTCCAGCCGTGGGCCTCGCGCACCGGCGCCCGCTCCTGCACCCACGCGCTCCCGTCGGCCTGCCGCAGCGAGACGACCAGGTACTGCGCCACCGCCAGCTGCAGCGTCGGGTTGCTGCCCGGCTGGTTCCGCACCACCTCGCGCACCGACACGGATCCGTGCAGCCCCCCCTCTCCCCCCGAAGAGCCGTCCAGGCCGGCTCCGGCGCCCGGCGCGTCCACGCCCGAGCTGATGTCGAGCACCACCTCCGAAGGTATCTTGAGCAGCGCCGTCACGTGCTTTGCGCCCGTCTCCGTCACCGCGTCTCCGAGAAGGTTGGCGATCTTGCCCTGCAGTTCGTACGCGCTGTGGCATTCGCGACTGTCTCTGCCGACAGTCGCGCCCCGCAGGAGAGCTTCCATGCAAAGCAAGAGCGCCGGCCGCCTGTCTGCCGCGCGGCTCTGGAGTACGCGTGTTCCGGGGGCGCGAGCGTATTCGGCATGCAGGTCGTCAACTCTGCCGATGCGTATCAACGGCCGTTCGTTGTTGTTATGGAAAGATCGATTTGCGGCGATGGGAAGGAGCGCGCGAGCACGTGCACGTGATGAGCCATGGAAGCATATCAAGCTAACTACCTTAGGCACTAAAGTACTGTGAGGTCCCGACAAGGCAGCAATTCACGCAGCCGCAACTCCCAGAAAAACTCTAAACATAAGAGAATCGCATTTTTCGGTTTGAGATCCTTTTCCTGGCTGTGGAATTTCCCAAAGTACCGATGTGTACTGAACCTAGCAACTCTGCCTCGGCAAAACGACACCGACTCACGTGACTTCGCAGCCTTACTACGGTAGCCTGGCAATCAAAGACACCCCAAACGCATACACCATTCACCAAAAACACCCAAGCACAGCCTTGTCGTGCATAATACGCCAAGAAGCAATCAAGCAAAGCCCCCCCACCCCCCCGCCCCCCATTTAACCTGCCTAGATCTGCTCCTCCACCCATTGCTCCAGCCTCTCGACGAGGTCGGCCTTTTTGCCCGTGATGATCAGCCCTTTGCTGTGGAGAATCTCCTTTAGCACGGCCACAGACTGTGATGCCAGCGTGCCGTTGTCGACGTGTTTGCGCAGCTCTGCCACGGTCATGGTGCGTGCGCCGGTCTTGCCCGCCGCGGCGCCCGCGCCCGCGCCTGTCTTGGGCCGCTTGGTCAACGGCCTTGCGTTCTGGTTGTCGCCGTCGTCGGCTTCCCGTTTAATGGCCCGCACCTCGGTCAGGTGGCCGGCCTCGGCCTTGAGGGCCGCCCGCAGCTCGACCAGGCTGCCGCCGACGCGCTTGTCAATGGCCTTGTACTTGGGCAGCGTCAGGTCCTCGCCTGTCTCGGGCACCTCCTCTTCCAGCGCAATGGTCTGCAGGATCTTGTAGTGCCACTGCAGGGCCGGGTTGGGGTACTTGGCCGGGTTGAAGGCCGTCTTGGGCAGAAACAGGTTCTCCACAATCGGCTTCATCAAGTCGGTCAGGTGCGCGGGGCACGGCGCCGGCGGCCAGTCCTCGAAGCGGCGCACGTCCTCGGCAAAGGGCAGCGGGTACAGCCAGAGGCCCGCGGGCAGCCGTACGGGGTTGCCGTTGCTGTCCGTCTCCGCGGCGGCGGCGGCGCCCGCTGCGTCGTCGTCGGCGCTGCTGCTGCCGGCCCGCGCGCCGGCCTGGCCGGACGCGTTGGCCGAGGGTATGACAGCCACCAGGAGCGGATTGGCGTTGGAGCGCGACACGTACCAGGCAATGGCCACCTTGCGGGCGGCGCAGAGTTTCTGCCACAGGGCGGAGAAGACGCGCGTGGATCCGACATAGTCCTCCTCGCTCGGGTAGATGAAGATGGACGGCTTCACCGACGCCCACGGCGGGATCAGGCTGCGCGGCTTGAAGCCGATGATGCGCAGGCCTCTGCCTTTCCAGTCGGGCGGGAAGTCCCATGTTTTGAGCATCTTGAGCTCGTCGGGCGAGAAGTAGACGAACTCGCCGCCGAACTTGTAGGCCTTTTGCACGTCGCCGGCCTCGACGGTGCGCGTGCTGTCGGCGTCGACTTTGATGGTCTCGCTGGACGCCAGCTTGGGCTTCTCGCCGTCCACCCATACGTAGCACGTGCGCGCGGGTTTCTGGCGGTGCAGCAGGATGTAGCCCTTGACGGAGATGTCGAGGCCGGGCGCGATCTCAAAGGTCAGGTTCGAAAAGTAGGCCCTCTTGGGCGTCTGCTTTGCGCTGATGTGGGAGATCAGAGACGCCAGGAGGGTCAGGCCATCGCCCGACTTGGCGGCAACGACACAGTCTGACGCGCCTTCCTCGGCGGCCGGGTCCCGGTAGATAATGTCCTGGTACTTTGTCAGCTGGGGTGTGTAATGATTTCATCGGGCTGGGGTGTGGAATGGCTCATCGAGCTGGGGTGTGGAATGGCTCATCGACGAGCGACGCCCTTACATCGTAAAACTTGGAGAGGTCAAACGGCGGGCGGTCGTCGCCGCGGCGGATGGGGAACAGCTCAATGACCACGCCGAGGTCGTAGAGGTCCTTGGCACGCACCGCGGCGGCGGAGCGGGCGGCCTTGTCGCCAGGGTGTGGATCGTCATTGTCGGTAATGATAAAGAGGCGGCGCGAGCCGAAGTTGGGGGCGCTGGTGGTGAAGATCTGGTTGGCGCAGAAGAGCACGTTGGAAATGACGGCCGGCTGGGACGCCGGGGCCGGCACCAGCACGCCGTCCGGGTCTTCGTCTTCCTCCGCCAGGCTCTTGAGCGCACGAACGTCTTCGGCGGCCGGCACGTTGAGGTCCATAAAGAGGTAGCAGTTGGGGTAGACGGGCCCGTGGCCAATGGTCACGCCGTCGACCGTGTCGGCCCGCCCGTCGTCCGACTCTGGATCGGCGTCAGCGGCCGGCGCGCCGCCGCCCTGGAACTTTGCCTTTTCCGTGCCAAAGAACAGGATGCCCATGAGATCCTTGGGCTGGGCAATGATGCGCTGCTGCATGATCTGGTAGGCACACCGAAGCGCCGCCGAGACGGCGCTGTCCCGGTCGGCCTTTCGGGACTTGCTGGGCGGCGGCCTCTCCAGCATCGACGCGCTGACGTCAATGGCAAACAGGACGGCATCTTTCTGTGTCTTGTAGTTCTGCAGCAGGCTTTCAGTCACTGGAGGAGAACGTGGGAGTGTGCAGAGCGGCGTACCGTTTCATCAAACTCCTCGTCGGCCTCGTCGTCCTCCTCCTTCTTGATTGCGATTTCTTGTGTAGACATGGTTTACTTGGCTGTTTGGGGTTGGTGGCAGTCCGTGAACGGCAAGTCTAAGAAGAGAGAGAGCTGGAGTGGAGCTCTTTCTCATATGCAGGCAGCAGAGCGCGCCCCAGGCAGCGCGTGGAGCAGCGCGGGTTCACGTGACTTTGATGGGTGTAGTGAGCTTGCTATCTCTGGCATCTTACTGGTCAGTGATTGAAATCTGGCCCCATCTTGCCTCACTCCACGCCCCGACTTGCCGTTTCTGCCCTTGCAAAGCTCCGGCACTCTGTGAGCGACCACGTCCATTTGCAAAAGATGGCCTTGCGACAGCCCATGCGGCACCTGCCGGCGGCGGCGGGAAGAACCGCGCTCATTTCGGCGCCGGCTGTGCAGCAGCAGCAGCAGCAGCAGCAGCAGCAGCAGCGGCGGCGCCGGCCGCTGGTGCACAGCCAAAGTCTGGCCACGGCGGCGGCGGCGGCGGCGGCGGTGCCGCCGGTGACGCAGAATGCACACGGATCCAAAGGGCCGACGGCCATGGTGTTTCTCAACATGGGTGGCCCGTCTACGGTGGACGAAGTGGGCGACTTTCTCAGCCGGTTGTTTGTACGTTTTTTTGGTGTGCATTTTGTTGCGGGGGGGGGGGGGGGGGAAGGAAATACGTGGAATGCGTTTGCCTGATAACACGATTTGTTTTTTTGCATAGGCCGATGCCGACCTGATTCCGCTGGGCCGGCTGCAGAGCTACCTGGGCCCGTTGATCTCGCGGCGGCGCACGCCCAAGATTCAGAAGCAGTACGCGGCGATTGGGGGCGGGTCGCCGATCCGGCGGTGGTCGGAGCTGCAGAACGCGGAGATGTGCAAGCTGCTGGACGTGATGTCGCCGGCGACGGCGCCGCACAAGCCGTACGTGGCGTTCCGGTACGCCAACCCGCTGACGGAGGACATGTACCGGCAGCTGCTGGCGGACGGCTTTGGCAACGGGCGCGGCGGGCGGGCGGTGGCGTTTACGCAGTACCCGCAGTACTCGTGCTCGACGACGGGCAGCAGCCTCAACGATCTGTGGAAGTGGCGGCAGCGGCTCGAGGGCAAGCGCGGGCCGGATGGTGGCGGCGGCGGCGGCGGCGGCGGCGGCAGCAGCGAGGTGGCGGACGGGTCGATTGCGTGGAGCGTAATCGACCGGTGGCCGACGCACCCGGGGCTGGTGGAGGCGTTTGCGGAGAACATCCGGGCGAAGCTGCTCGAGTACCCGGAAGAGCGGCGCGACAAGGTGGTGCTGCTGTTTTCGGCGCACAGCCTGCCGATGACGGTGGTGAACCGAGGTGAGCGCCGGCGGGGGGGCAGTTTGCGTCCGGACTCTTTAACCCGGACACTGCCAGCAAGGACAGACATGCTGACAGCTCCTGTGTGCAGGCGACCCGTACCCGGCCGAGGTGGCGGCGACGGTGTACGCGGTCAACCGGCGGCTGGGGTTCTCGAACCCGTACCGGCTGTGCTGGCAGTCGCAGGTGGGCCCGCAGCCGTGGCTGGGCCCGCAGACGCAGGCGAGCGTGGAGGAGTACGTTGCGCAGGGGCAGCGGGACCTGGTGCTGATCCCGATTGCGTTCACGTCGGACCATATCGAGACGCTGTACGAGCTGGACGAGGAGGTGATTGGCGAGTCGGGCCATGCGGACACGGTCAAGCGGGTGGAGAGCCTCAACGGCAGCCGGACGTTTATTGGCGCGCTGGCCGACATTGCGCACGCGCATCTGCAGAGCGGCACGGCCTGCTCGGTGCAGATGGGGCTGCGGTGTCCGGGGTGCAAGAGCGCGCGCTGTCTGGAGTCGAAGCGCTTCTTTGCCGCGCAGCAGGCGCGCATCTAGTGCCGGACTGCAATGGCAAGTCGCTGTGTTGCGCATGATGCTGTAAGATACAGTATTATTTCGGCGTGATTGCGACTGTAATTTTATGCATCATTGCGGTTGTAGATTTGCGCAATATGGCTGTAGTGTAGGAGCATCTCGACGGCATCACGTTGCAGCACGCTCACATCGCTGCGGCGCCAGCAGCAGCTGTCTCTCGGCTCCGAGCAAGATACGATCTCGAGGACAGCCACGTTGAGCAACCGCGCAGCGCGACTCGTCGAGCCGTTGGCCATGATCCGATGATTCGCACACTGCGATAAACACCGACAGGGCGGACGCAGATCTGCGCTACGGGGGTTGCAGGAGGCGATAAGAGTGCAAGGGCGGGCGGGCGGGGGAAGGCGCGCCCTGTCTTCTTGCCATTTCCGGTGCCGATGCCGGCCAGGCCTGCTGCGTCGGCGCCTGTCATCGGCGGCCGCGTGGAGGCTGTGCGCTGGCCGCTGGGGTGTGCTGTCGGCTGTCGTGTCTTGTCCGTCATCCGTTTCGATACAGGGGCAGCGCCGAGAAGGGAAGGTGCGTTAGCGCGGTGGGGGTCTTGCCGGGGCCACGGAGTACAAGCTCGTACTCCGTCAGATACAGCCACCTCGGCGGGTTGCTGACAGATATGAACAACACCTTCTTCACATTTCTTATCAGCCCTGGGCGAGCGCCCGCATCCCGTCTGCGACTCTGCCTTTATCCTTTGACTTTTCTCAACGGCATCTGTTGTCGTCCTGACCGCGGCTGGTTCGAAAGGCAAAACGCTCTTGCCCTTGAACGACGCGATTTCCCCTTTCTTCCTTGCTCTCTCTCTCTCTCTCTCTCTCCCTTACACCCTTTCATCCCCCTCCCACGCTTTCTTCAGCCCCCAACGCTTTTCATTCTTTCTCCCACCCACTCCCCGGACAGAGGATCTTCTGCAACCCAGGATTCGGGCCAGCAACGGTTGACGAGCATTGTCCTGGCCAGGGCAAGCCCCCAGACGGGCTGAGCGGGACTGGCCGTTGGACCCACCAAACTTGCGTCTGACACGCCGCGATCGTTGCGAGCCGCCTTGTCTCCGCAGACCTCCCTGTCCGTGCTGTGCTGTGCTGCGCAAGCTGTATCTTACTGTTGCCCGCCGGCTTTGCATTTGCTCTCATGGCCGCGTCTGCAGGCCGGCGCCGGTCGGTACCGGGCACCCCGGTCGACGACGGCCGCCTGTCGGAGACGACGGCCTTGCTGGGCGATGAGGCGTCGTCGACGACGACGACGACGCCGCCGCGCAAGGACAGTTGGACGGGCGACCTGGACTTTGTTGGAGAGCCGTGGTGGCGGACGCCGTCGGTAGGCGCCGTCCTTTTCTTTTCACTCTTAGTTTTTCTCTTTTTGTTGTCTTTTTTCCCCCTAAAAGCACCATAACTGACCAACGCAGGTGTTCTGGCTCATTCCGCCGTACGCGCTCTTCACGCTGGCGTTTGGCGGCTTGCTGGTGCCGCGGCTGAACCTGATCATCGACCTGGTGTGCCGGCGCTACTTTGCGCAGCAGGCGGCGCAGGACGGGGCAGGGCCGCTGACGCCGATCGTGCCGGGCGCAGACTACCCGCAGTGCCAGATCCCGGCGGTGCAGCGGCGGGTGTCGCTCCTCTCGCTGGCGATCAGCGTGGTGGGCGGCACGCTGACGGCGTTCACGGCGCCGCGGCTGGGGGCGCTGTCGGACCGGCACGGGCGCAAGTGCGTGCTGGTGCTGGCGTCGTGCGGCGGCCTCGTGGGCGAGGTGATTACGATCCTGGCGGCGCACTTTCCCGACCAGGTGCACTACAACTGGCTGATTGCGGCGGCGGTGGTGGACGCGCTGGCGGGCTCCTTCACGGCCGGCAGCGTGGCCAGCCACGCGTACACGAGCGACTGCACGCCGCCGTCGCGGCGCACCGTGGCCTTTGGCTACATGCACGGCTGCCTATACGCCGGCATGGCGCTGGGGCCGCTGCTGGCGGGCCTGTTGGTGCAGTGGTCCGGCTCGCTGCTGTCCATCTTTTACGTCACCCTCGGCTGCCACCTCGTCTTTGTCCTGTACATTATCTTTGTGCTGCCCGAGTCGCGGTCGCCGCGCCGCCAGCAGCTGGCCCGGGAGAAGCATGCGCGCGAGAAGGAGGAGCAGGCGGCGCGCGCGGCCGCAGCCGCAGCCGCAGCCGCCGACCCGGAGCTCGAACCCGTCTCCTCCTCCGAAGCCGCCTCCTCCTCCTCCTCCTCCGGGCTCGGCCCGGCGCCGAAAGCGGCTATCAGCAGCAGCAGCAGCAGCACCACGGCGGCGCACGTGCGGCGGCTCGCACGGCGGGCGGCGCGGCTGAGCCCGCTGGGGCCGCTGCGGATCCTGCGGCCGGCCGGCGCGCAAAACGTGCGCGTGCGGCGCAACCTGACGGTGCTGGCGGCGCTGGACGCGCTGGTGCTGGCGGCGGCGACCAGCATGGGCGGGGTCACGCTGCTGTACAGCGAGTTTGCCTTTCACTGGGGCAACCTGGAGACGTCGCTGTTCATCTCGCTGGTGTCCATGGTGCGCGTGGTGGTGCTGATGGCCGTCTTTCCGCTGGTCAACTACGTCTTCCGGGTGCGGCCGGCCGCCGCCGCTGCCGCCGCCGCCGCTGCCACCGCCGCTCTCCTCCGACGGCGCTCTGCCGACTCGGACCACGCGCCGCCGCCGCCGCCGCCACCGCCGCTCGAGGTCACGGCGGGCGCCGACCCGCTGGACGTGTGGCTGATCCGCAGCGCGGTGTTGGCAGACGTGATCGGCGTGGCCGGCTACATCTTTGTGCGCACGCCGGCGCTGTTTGTGGCGTGCGGCGTCGTCACGGCGCTGGGCGGGCTCGGCGGCGCGACGATCCAGGCCTCGCTGACCAAGCAGGTGCCGCCAGACCGCGTGGGCGAGCTGCTCGGCGCCATTGGCGTGCTGCACTCGGGCTCGCGCGTCGTGGCGCCGCTGCTGTTCAACGGCCTGTACGCCGCCACCGTCGGCACCTTTCCGCAGGCCATTTTTGTGCTCGTCACCATGGTCTTTTGCCTCATTCTGGGCCTGTCCTTTTTCGTGCGGCCCCACGGTAAGCTCGCTTTCTTCGTTTTGTTTTCTCTTTTGTCTTCTCTTTCGTTTTGTTTCCTCTTCTCTTTTGCCTTCTCTTGTCTTCTTTTGTCTTCTTCTCTTGTCTTCTCTTGTCTTCTTTTGTCTTCTTCTCTTGTCTTCTCTTGTCTTCTCTTCCTCCTGCGCTTGCCGCTAACAGCCTAGTCTTCCTGTCCGAGGCCGACGACGAGCCGGACAGCCAGTCGGACATCCTGGTCCAGAGCGAGCTGCTCGCCGAGGACGAGGTTCTGCCGCAGATCTAGGGCTCCCACGCGGCATTGCCTGCGCTGTGCTCACCCGCTGTGCTCACCATTTTTGATTTTTTGCATTGATCTGTCGATATTCCCTTGATTACAATCTCTCCGTCTTTTGCATGCTTGGATAGACAGGATAGAGCACCATGCCACACTTGATTGAACGTGTTGCCTTTTATGACTTTATATGCACTCCGCGGAGAAGTGGCGGCAGGTGGGGCGGTCTTTGGTGATGTCAGTCGCAGCTCCCGCTTAGCGCCGGCTGAGTCGGCGTCCAAAACAGGAAGCTTCATGAGCTGGAGAGAAATTTTCTTTTTTTTTTCTAAAAAAAAATCAAACCCCAGATTGTGTGAACCACCGTGTTCAACGCATGGCACCATGAACACGACACGGCCAGATTCGCCCGACGCCTCGCGCGAGAGGCAGATGACAGCTTCGACGCTGGCCGAGCATCTGCCGGCGGGCTTTACGGCCGATCTTGTGGCCGAAAGCGAGCCTGCGCGGGCGGCAGCGGCGGCAGCGGCAGCGGCGGGCCAGGGTGGTAGTGGCAGCAGCAGCAATGGAAGCGACAGCAGCAAAGGCGTGTCGTCCTTGCGGTTGCAGGGCGGCGATGTGCACCGGACGCTGTTCCGGATGGCGGCGGCGGCGGCGGCGGCGGCGGCGGCGGCGGCGGACACCCCGGAGACCGGAGCCGGCCCGGACCGCGTGCCGGCGCCGAAACACCACCGGCGGGCGGCGACGTTTCACGGCGGCGGTGGCGACGACGACGGCGGCGACGGCGGCGACGGCGACGACGATGACGACGACGACAGCGCGTGTGAGCCGATGCCGGTGCGGGACTTGCTGGCGCCGCAGAGGTTCAGGCGCGATTTCGTGCGGCAGCAGCAGCGGGCGACGCAGCGGCGGTGGCAGCAGCGGCGCGAGCGGCGGGCGAGCTCGTTTGGCGCGGCGCGGCTGCCGATCACGCGCAGCTTTGTCGAGTACCTGGCGTTGTACGGGCACTTTGCGGGCGAAGATTTGGAGGATGACGAGGATGATGAGGAGGAGGAGGAGGGAGATGCCGGCGGCGGCGGCGGCGACGACGACGACGACGACGACGACGACGACGTGGAAGCCGGCAATGGGAATGACACCGACGGCAACGACACCGACGAGGAGGCCGGCCTGCGGCGGCCGCTGCTGCCGGCGGCGGCGACGACGGGCGGCCGGCCCGGCCAGGCCAGCACGGCCGAGGCATTCTTCATGCTGCTCAAGGCGTTTGTCGGCACGGGCATCATGTTTTTGCCCAAGGCCTACAACAACGGCGGCATGTTCTTCTCGACGGCCACGCTGCTGGTCGTGGCGGCGCTGTCCATGGCCAGCTTCCGGCTGCTGCTAGCGTGCCGCGAGCGCTACGGCGGCGGCGGCGGCACCGGCGCCGGCTCCGGCAGCTACGGCGACATTGGCCAGGCCATTGCCGGCCCGCGCATGCGCGCCCTCATCCTCGGCTCCATTGCGCTGTCGCAGCTGGGCTTTGTCTGTGCGGGGCTCGTCTTTGTGGCCGAAAACGTGGCCTCGCTGGCGGCGGCGGTGGGCGGCGGCGGCGGCGGCGGCGGCTCGTCCGCTTCACATCCGTGTCCCTGGTCGACCGAGGCGCTCGTGTTTGGGCAGCTGCTGGTGCTGGTGCCGCTGGCCTTTGTGCGCGACATTGCGCGCCTCGGCCCGGCGGCGCTGCTGGGCGACGTCGGCATCGCCATCGGCCTCGTCTACATGTGCAGCTTTGACGTGGCCGCCGTGGCCGCGCGCGGCGGCCGGCCGCACCCCTCGGTGGCGCTGTGGTTCAACCCGGCCGGCTACACCCTGACCGTCGGCGCCGCCATCTTCACCTTTGAGGGCATCGGCCTGATCCTGCCCATCCAGTCCGCCATGGCCCGCCCCGACCGCTTCGGCCCCCTGCTGGCCGCCGTCATAGCCCTCATCACCGCCGTCTACGTCGCCGTCGGCGCCCTCGGCTACGCCGCCTTTGGCGTCCACACCAGGACCGAGGTCATTGACAACTACCCGCGCTCCAGCCCCCTCGTCCAGGCCGTCCAGGGCCTCTACGCCCTCGCCGTCCTCGCCGGCCTGCCCGTCCAGCTGTTCCCGGCCGTGCGCATCCTCGAGGCCGCCCTGTTTGCCGCCGCCGCCCGCCCCGGCGCCGCCGCCCTCTCCGGCAAGCGCAGCCCCCGCGTCAAGTGGGCCAAGAACGCCCTGCGCGCCGCCGTCGCCGCCGCCTGCGCCGTCGTCGCCGCCCTCGGCGCCGGCCACCTCGACCGCTTCGTCGCCCTCATCGGCTCCTTTGCCTGCGTGCCGCTGCTCTTCATCTACCCGCCCTACCTGCACTACCGCGGCGTCGCTTCCGCTGCCGCCTCCTCCTCCTCCCAGCTCGCACGCCTCGCCGACCTCGCCCTCATCGCCGTCGGCGCCGTCGCCATGGTCTACACCACGGCCGTCACCGTCGCCGACGGGCTGTAATGTAGGTAGCCCGCCGAGGCATGTAAATAAGTGGAGAAAAAAAAGGGACTTGGGAATATTCATGAAATTGTGGGGGAAAACGGGATCTAAAATGGTAATGACATTATGAGATCTGATTGGCTCTCGAGCCTGTGACGTTGTACAGTACTTGTACACAGTGTAAATGTACCGTACGGATAACATCATGAAATCACCTCCCACTAAAGCTCCTGCAGTCCAGCTGCATCCCACACACACACGACAGAGAAGCCATGCGCAGCTGGCGTTCTGTCCTGGTCGCTGCTACCGCGTCTTCTTTTCCGCCTCCCGCTGCTGCTGCCGCTGCTGCCGCTTTTTTCGCCCGGCCTCTGCCGCTCCGGAGTCGCCGTCTTCACGCCGGCCCACCCTCTTCCTCTTCCTCCTCCTCCTCCTCCTCCTTCTCCTCCGCCTCCTCCGCCTCCGCCTCCTCCTCCTCCTTCTCTTCTTCCGGACGCGCCCGCCGAGCCATGACGTCCACCGCGGCGCAGAGCGGCCACGCCGCCGCCGCCGCCGCCGCCACCACCGCCCCCATCTTCTTCGGCCCCTTTGACGTCTCCACACAGGTCTTTTACACCACGCCGCTCTCCTTTGCCCTCGTCAACCTCAAGCCGCTGCTGCCCGGCCACGTCCTCGTCTGCCCGCGCCGGCCCCACCGCCGCCTCACCGACCTGGCCCGCGCCGAGCTCGCCGACCTCTTTGCCGCCGTCCAGACCGTCCAGCGCATGCTGGCCGCGCACTACTTTGAGTCTTTTTCCGCCTCCACCTCCGCCTCCGCCTCCGCCTCCTCCCTTCCTTCCCCAGACGCCCCCGGCGTCGGCGTCACCGCCGGCAGCTTCAACCTGGCCGTGCAGGACGGCCCCGAGGCCGGCCAGACCGTGCCGCACGTCCACGTCCACGTCATCCCGCGCATCCGCGGCTTGTCCGCCAAAAACGCCGCCACCGAGGGCGACGCCCTCTACGAGGCCATGGCCGCCGAGCCGGGCAACATTGGCGGCGCCCAGTGGGACGCCGTCGCTTCCCCGCCCCCGCCCGGTCCCCGCCCCCGCCCCGGCGGCCGCTTCCCCCACATCGAGGACAGCCAGCGCACCGCCCGGTCCATGGCCGAGATGGAAGCCGAGGCCGCTGTCTTCCGCCAGGTGCTGGAACGCTTGGCCCGCGAGGATGCCCAGGCCGGTTCATAGTGTTAGCCGTGCGCAGCATGTGCAGTGGTAGCTAGAAAATGTACGCGAGTTCGTCGCCCCACGCCGTAACCGCACAGAAATACCCTCTTTATTCATTACGCCCCTTCTCTTTGCCTAGGCGTTTAACATGGTCAAATTATCCTTGCCCGGAAAAAACTCCCACCAAAGCCACTCCCGATCTCAGTCTATCCCGAGGCCATCCAAAGGCCCGAAAGACCCGCCGAGGCCGTCGAATGACAGGTCCAGGTCTTTCCCGCTTCGGAACATGTGGAATCCGCCGTCGGACATGGGCGTGCCCGCAGTGCCTACACTACCAGCGCTCGGCGAGTCGTTTGCCACCATCTGCTGCTGCTGTTGTTGGTGGTGTTGTTGTTGTTGTTGTTGCTGCTGCAATTGTTGTTGATGCTGCTGTTGCTGTTGCTGTTGCTGTTGCTGCTGCTGCTGTTGTTGTTGTTGATGTTGATGTTGTGCATACGACGGCGACGATACGTCTGATGATGGGCGCTGGGTTGCTTCCCACGCCTCGAAATTATGCTGCCAGCTGGCACCTTCTTTGAGGAACCAATCTGGATCGTCCAGCACCGTGCCCGGCGGGCTCAAGTGATATGGACTTGTGTTTGTCGCTGTCGCAGGCAAAGAGTACGCCAAGTGGCTTGGCATGTGCGCTTGTGCTTGTGCTTGTACTTGTACTTGTACTTGTGCTTGTGTTGAAGCGAGCACTTGGCCTGTCTGAATCTGTGCATGGTCGTAGCCGAGGACGGACGAGCCGGGCCCCGGACCCGGACCCGGACCCGGCCCCGGACCCGGCCCCGGACCCGGCCCCGGCCCCAAACCCCATCCACCGGTCATGGATAAAACATCGCCATCGGTCATGGAGACGGCTGGGCCTGGGCCTCCCATGCTGCTGCCCATGGGCTGCGGCGGCATGGACATGGGGCCCCCAGTAGTCGTCATGATGGGTGCACTCAGATTGTGCGCATACGTCGGCAACAGCCCGGACGCTGACAGGTCGTCCGAGTATCCAGAGGCCGACAGCGGCATCGGGCTGTCGTACGGGCTACCGCCGCCGTAGTGCTGCTGCTGCATCGTCGCCGATGCCGGCGGCACGCTGGCCCCGGGCAGAGGCCGGAGGGGAGACTGCTGCGACGCGGCATGGGGTGATGCCGCCGAGTTGGATGCAGGCGACGCTGTGGAGCCCGATCTAGAGCTCGCCGGGTCGTTGGGCGACGGCACATCCGAGGTGCTAAACGTGCCGTACTTCTCGTCGGAATGCCGCAGCACCTGGGCGGCTTCCTCGGGCAGGTCCACGTTCCATTTGCGTGCCAGGACGCTGAGGATGCAGAGCGTGCGCCGGGCACACAACCAGTCCTCGGCAATCTCCTCGAGGTGCTTGACGCCGTGGATAATGTCGCGCTTGGCCGTCTTTTCCGGCAGGTTGAGCAGGTGGATGGTGCAGGCGGAGTGGACCATGTACACGGCAATGTTGCAGATCTGGCGCAGGTTGTACGTCTTCTTGTACAGTCGCATCAGCTTGGAGATGGCTCCCGCATTGGCTGAGCATATGCGCCGGGGCGACACGTGCGCTGGCAACGGCGATGCGGACGGCGTGTACTTGAGGAAGGGACGGAAGAGGTGGATGTACTGCAGATGGAAGAACATGCTGTGAGGTTAGCGTCAGGGGAGAGAGAGAGAGAGGGAGAAAGAAAGAAAGAAAGAAGGAAAGAGAGAGAGAGAGAGAGAGAGAGGCGACGTACTGGGTGAGAATGAGATTCGGGAGCTGGCCCTCTTTGGGCTCGAATTCTTTGGGCAGCTCACGGCGCCAGTCCTCGAGGCGGCGGTGCAGCTCGCTGAGTTTCTTCAGCTCAAAGGCCTTGCCGCTGGAGCGGCCAATGTGGTTCGGGTGGTAGAAGAAGAGCAGCAGGTCGCTGCTGATCTCGCACAGCTTGGACAGCTGCAGGCCGGCGGCGCGGGTGCGCGCGGGCTGGGACAGCGACGTATCGACGCCGTTGTCGGTAAAGGGCGACCAGAGCTCGGCGTCTTCGTCGGGGAAGACGTCGTACTTGGGCACGCTGTACGAGTTCTTGGGCAGCTGGGGCAGGCGGCCCATGTAGTTGGACCAGGCCTTGTCAAAGAGGAAACAGCCCCAAAAGGTGAGGCGGCGGGCGTCCACCTCGCCTTCGCTCATCTGGTGATGGCCGGGGTCGCGGTCGACGCCGATGACGGCGTCCGGGGCGCCGCTGGCCTCAAAGGCCAGGCCAATGTCCTGCGCCATGCGGAAGCTCATGCCGCTGTAGACCCAGCCCTTGGCTTCGCGGGCGCAGCCGGCTTCGCGCACCGACATGAGCGCCAGCGCCTGCACGGTGGCCAGCCTGGGCTTTTCGTACTCGTCGTTCTCCACAATGAGCTGCTTGGCCCGGGCAAAGAAGTGGTCGCCCTTGGTGCGGCTGTCGCCGGGCACGGCAAAGGCGCCGGGCACGCTGGTAAAGTGGCAGCCCAGCGCCAGCATGGCGTTGACGAGCAGTGACGTGCAGTAGACGGTGCGGCCGGGGGGCCTCTGTGGCCGGCCGCGCAGAAAGTCGCGGTAAAAGAGGCTTTTGGACAGCGTGGTGAAGTAGGTGTAGTGCCAGTTGAAGTACATGTTCATCAGGTGGACGATGAGCGACGTGTCCGCGGTGACGTTGGTCCAGCTGCTCAGCGCCCCCTCGGCCGTCTGGTATGGCGGCTCATACAGCGACGGCGGCTGGCCGGGCAGCGAGGAAGGGTTCCGGCCTGCTGCGAAGCCGTTGCCGTCGTTGCCGTTGCCACTGCCGTTGCCGTTGCCGCTGTCGTTGCCATTGCCGTTGCCGCTGTCGCTGATCTCGTCGGCAGGGTCACCGACGTAGATGAGATGAGAGGTGCCGCCGATGAAGCGGACGGAGCCGTTCTCCAAGCGCAGCTCGGCCATTTTGCGCGCCAGCTCGAACTCGCCCTCGGCAGGCTGGCCGCCGCCCCCCCCCGCTGCCGCGGCGGCGGCGGCGGCGGCTTCCGGCGCCTCGACAGACTGGCCGCCCTCGATGGCGAGATCCAGCTCGGCCTCTTCTCGGACCAGGGACTCGGCCACGGCGTCGAGGCTGTCGCAGGTGCGGATCCTCTTGACAATGTCAGGAACGTCTTCCTCGGCCGCGTTCAGGATGGCTTCGATCAGGATCTGCAGGGTGGAGCTCTGGGCCTTCATGCTCTCAATCTTCTCGCGGTAGACGCCTTTGCGGCGATGGTCCGAGTTCGGGTCGTATACACACTCGGTGCAGTAGACGCTGGCGCAGGCCGCGCAGCTGGGCAGGGCACCGTCGCATTTGGACTTGCGCTTGCGGCAGGCCACGCAGGCTGTGCTCACACACCGTCGCTTCTGTGAGGCCGGGTCGGCGCCGCGACGTGCCTTTTTCTTGGGCGCCGGTGCCGATGCCGGTGCTTGAGCGCGTACGTGTGCCTGTGCCTGTGCCTGTGCCTGCGACTGTGCCTGCGACTGTGCCTGCGACTGTGCCTGCGACTGTGCCTGCGACTGTGCCTGCGACTGTGCCTGTGCCTGTAACTGTGCCTGTGACGGTGCCGGCGCCGGCGCCGGCGCCGGCGCCAGGGTCGGGGGTGCCGAGGGGTACGGCGCAAACCCCAGGGAAAGCATGCCGGAAGCGGAAGAAGCGGCGTTGAAGCCGGAGCTGTAGGTCGCGCCTGGATCCCGCGAAAAGGGCAGACGCGAAGCCGGGCCACTCATGGCGGTGGTGGGCGAAGACGAGCGACGAGGAGAGAGGAGAAGTGAAGTGAACAACGGCGGCGTCAGCTATAGGCTGCCAATGGGGCACATGAGCCGGCTGTCACCCCCATGTGCCAGGCCAGGGAAAAAAAAAAAGGCCCGAGGATAGGGGCCCACCTGAGGCGCAAGGTCAGTCGTAATATAGAGTGTCTAAATATATTATTATATTGGTATCGCGTAACCAGGATGTCTCGCATGCGGAAAGCAGTGATGATTTATTTTGGTGCAAAGTGCAAGAGTGTTGGCCGCAGAGGTCTGGGTCAGGTGGCAGAGACAAGGGATAGATATTAAGCGGCCGGTCCGGAGACCAAAGGACGAAAAGGCGCGGGATGGTAAAGCAAAGAGTCACGTAGCTAAGCCGAATACGTCGTAAAACGTCGCGGGAGGGACGGCCGGTAGCCGCAGGTCGCAGTGGTCGCAGTGGTCGCAGTGGTATCGCAGGTTGCAGGTGTTATCATAGTGGTATTGCAGGGGGTATCGCAGTTGTATCGTACGGCGCATGCAGCGGGCGGTTTTGCAAGGGAATACCAGTGGTAGTCACAGCGGTGTTGATGCTAGACCCAACAAGCCAGGATGATGTTTTGGGAGGGGGAATGCAACATTCGCCGCCGCATCTTCGCCACCCCACAGGCTCTGGAAATGCTGCGCTATGGTACGAGCCGGCGAGCGAGCGGCAGCGGCCAAGAGAGCGACGCCAGCCCTGCTGCTCACAGGATCTCGGGGTAGGTATGTGCGATAGTTGTCAGTAATACGCTGTGTCGACGTGGTGGCGGCGAGCAGCAGCGGCTATACGGCGATCTTGGCGGGACGAAAAAAGATGCCAAAGAAATTTCCCGCCGGCCCCGTTGCTCGTCCCGTAACTCTATACCTAAAGTCCGAGGCAAGTGGGGGGTTCGCCGGTGAATTATTAGTGTGCTCAACTAGAACGCCAGGCTGTCAGTAATGGAGTGCTTTGACGGACCGAGATAAGGATGCGGACGGCGGACACTCACGACGTATGGTGGCTGTGGGCGCGATGGAGGGGGGCGGACTGAAACGTGTGGCAGGGGATGGATGCTAGAAATGGATTCCAGTCGTCGCAGAGGACAGGGTTGCCCTTGGAAATCATTGGGTCAGCGGCAGGTATCCTAAGAAGAAAGTGCCGACAGCGCCCTGGGTAGCACCTGCCACTTGCAGCCACCCCCAGCTGCTGCAGACAAATGCCGCTCTGCCGAGTGGATCCTGTTGAGAACAGTTGTTGATTGGGGGGGAACTCTACGCCTTGGCGCCTAGGTCTTAGAGGCCTGAAATACCCCCCATTTTTAGTGGGTGTTTCGGCCAATCTGACTTATTGTACAATTTGCCCAGTTTCCTCAATATCCCTGCCCATTTTGTGGGCCGATATCTCGACAGATCCACTGATGCGTGATTGGATCTCTTGACATCGTAGGGCTGTCCCCTTTGCCATCTGCCATCATACAAACTGTTGCCCTTTTATGATCCTTTTTTTCCTTTCTATGCCTCTATAAGATTGTGTACCTTTGCATTTTATCCAGCCTTCCGTCCCGCCATGCTGCCGGAAGTGATGAAACTAAATAAACAAAAACATGAAACACTATTCGTCCTCCTCCACCCTATCTTTTTCAAACACCTTTTCCCCCTCAATTACCCGGCGGCGTACGGACTGCGCTTCCGCATTGCCTGGCCGTATTTCCACAGCAGAAACGGCGCGGGCCAGCCAATGGCAATGGCCAGCGCGGCCAGCAGGGTGTTGCCCTTGCCGTAGCCCAGGCGGCGGTACATTTCCGGGGCAAAGAGCGGGAAGCCGAAGCCGGCCAGCGAGCGCATGACGGTGACGGCGCTGACGGCGCTGGCGGCGTAGCGCGTGTAGGTGTCGACGGCGTAGGTCTGGATGCACTGGAAGCCGGAGATGACGCCAAAGGCAATAATGGCCGAGCCGATGTTGGGGCCGATCCAGTGCGTGTGCGCCTCGGCGCACCAGCCGTAGATGAGCAGGCCGACGGGCACGAGGATGGCGCCGGGGACGAGGAGCGGGACGCGGAACTCGGGGCGGCCGACGGCGACGCCGTGGCGGCGCTTGAGCGCGACGTAGACGCGGTCCTGCAGCGGGGCCATGATCTGGGCGCCCAGGAAGAAGCCGATGCCGAGCGAGAGGTAGTTGAGGCCGGCGATGCCGACGCGCTCGTGGTAGGCGCCGCGCCAGAGCGTGGCCAGCGTGGCCAGCTGCAGGTACATGAGCCCGTACAGGAACATCATGTACACGGCCAGCACCTGCACAATCACCTGCGTGCCCAGCAGCACAAAGGGCCGCGGGATGGACGCGCGCAGCTTGGCCGCCAGGCCCTCCTGCGCGCGGCGCCGCGCCGGGTCGGCGTCCTCGTAGACGGTGTAGAGGCCCGTGTTGCCGGTCGCGCGCGCCAGCCGGTCGCGCCGCCGCCGCAGCAGCACGGGCGCGTACGTCTCGCGCAGCGCCACCAGCCCGACGGCCTGGATGGCCGCGTCGGCCAGCGTGGTGGCGTAAAAGACCCAGCGCCACGACGTCTGCTGCGTCACGAAGCCGCCCATGATGGGCCCAATGGCCGGGCCCAGCAGCGGCATCAGCGAGTACACCGACACGGCACGCCCGCGCTGCTCCGCCGTGAAGAGGTCGCCGAGCAGGCCGCCGCCAATCGCCAGCGGCGCCGAGCCGCCGAAGCCGGCCAGGAAGCGGAACGCAATCATCTGCCCGCGCGTGCGCGCCAGCCCGCAGCCCAGGTTGAAGAACAAGAAGATGAGGTTGGCCAGCTGCAGCACCAGCGTGCGCCCGTACAGCTCGCTCAGCGGGCCCATCAGCAGCGGCCCGATGGCGTACGCCAGCACGAAGATGGACAGCGTCAGCTGCAGCTCCACCGAGCCGCTGATGCCCAGCTCCTGGCCGATCGTCGGCAGCGCCGGCGCAATCATGCTCGACGACACCGGCGAGATCAGCGTGAAGATGCTAATCACAAACGTCGTCGTCCACTTCTTGCGCATGCTCCAGTTCTTGGGGTTCTCCGCGTCCTCCGGCCCGTTCCACTGCACCATGTTGGGGTCTGCTGTTTCCACCGCCACGCCTCCGCCGCCGCCGCCGCCGCTGCCGCCGCTGCCGTCGTCGTCATCTTTGCCGTTGCCCTCGTCGTCGTTGCGAGTGTCGATCGGCAAGCCCTTTTCCAGGTCGTCGTCACCGCCGCCGCCGCTGCCGCCGCCGCCGCCGCCGCCGCCGCGCCGCCGTCCCCGATCCAGCTCGTCGATATCCAGGTCCCGCTGGCTGAGGATGCCGTCCCGTACCTCCGACACCGTCCGTGTCAACGGAGCCGAGCCGGCCGTCGAGCGCCGCCGCCGCCGCCGCGACAACGACCGCGATATGAGCGACCGGGACCGTTCCCGCAGCGACGGCCGCCGCCGGCTGCTGGCCTTGCTACTCCTCCTGCTGTTGCTGCTGCTGCCGCTGCTGCTGCTTCTGTCGTCGTCTTCGTCGTCGTCGTCGTCGTCGTCGTCCTCTTTCTCTTGCGCTAGCTCTTTAGCCTGCGCCTTTTCACTGCTGTCGTGTGCGCCATTGCGCTCTTTCTCGCCTGTTTCACGTCCTTTTTGCAACATTTCGAGCCGACTCGACGTCATCTCAGGCCCTACAGTAGCGCCGTCTGGCGCTGCTGCTGCGCCAAGATCTGGAGAAGCCATCTAAAGGCGGCGGAAAGCCAAGAAGATGGGGGAAGTGGGTGTCCGTTATAGCTCGCCAGGCCCGTCACTCATACTGCTCCAGTTTGGTTTGGACCGGGGAGTACAAAGAGTCTGGAGAGCCCAATGACTTGGGACTAGATACAACGAATCCAGAGAAAACGGCAAGAGCCCGCAAACCAACACAGAGAGAGAGCCAGACAGACGATACTTGCCCACACAAGAGGAGAAGCGAGGCAACTACGCTTTTTAAAACACAGTTGCGGACAACTCGTATATATCTGATACTACAACACGCTGACCCCATGGCAAAAACATGGTCCTGACCGCCGGCGAACAAACGGTGCCGGCGCTCGGAGCTGGCATGAAGAAAAAAATTGTACGCCCATGGCCGACCGCGGGAGCAGCAAAATGCACGACGCCGATTGGCTGCCGCGGCAGGCGCTTGCCGGCGTCGGTACCGACTGCTCTTCTCCTAGCTCCTGACCGCTCAATAGGGTGTAGCCTTTTCTGCGTATTCCAGGAGGGGACGCCCCATAGTTCCCGCAATGTGCTGCGCATTTACATGCGAAAACCGGTACTCGTAACTGCAAACTCTGCCCCCTATCCGTCTTCCGCCACGACACTCTCTTTGGTCTTTGGTCCCGACGCTCTGCGGCGCCCTCCATCACAACGCTGGCCGAGCTTTGCTCGAGCGCAGTCAACGCTGTAGAAAAAGCGCGCGCGCGCGCGCCTTACGACGTATCTTCTTTGTACACCGCTTTAGAGCACTTCTCAGCTACAGTGGATGTCAATGAAATAGCGGAGACCTGGTGTCTCGGAGTGTTGTGTGGAGCTGCCGATAAGGATTATGTCCGGTAGTATCGCCGGCGACAAAAGTGAAAACGGGACTTGGCTATTCAGCTTCAACACGGCGACAAAATATCAAAAGTAAACAGACAGGCCTGTACTACAAAAGACTCCAGTACATATTGACTACAAGAAATGGCAACCTCGGGGGACAGCAGCTCTCCATACAGGAGTCTCTAGGCCCCTTTCTTTATCTTCTTTTTTCTGGTCGGCCACGGGCCGACATTCACTCCAACAGTACAGCGGCGGGTGGTTTTCTTTCCCGTGATATTTTTGGTCCTGTTTCCCAAAGCAAAAAAAAAAAAAAAAAACGCCATTGTAACCGAAGACATGGAGGAAAACAAATTGCATCAAGCATGCCCGTTTAATGCGTGGGAGCAGCTCGGCCGCTCTGCTCATGCCGCCGTCGCCGTCGCCGTCGCCGCCGCCGCCGCGTCAGTCTTGGTGTCCGCCTTCTTGGCCGGCGGCTCGCTCGCGCCGTTTGCGCCGTCGTCGTCGCGGCTGCGCTTGCCGTTGGCATCGCCGCCTGACCTGCCGCTGTAGAAGAAAGAGAGAGAGAGAGAGTCAGAACGAGTCACACGGATTGCAAGCAGGGAGGTGGGTGCACTCACTTTTGCTGGCCGTTGCGGTTGTTGTTCCAGTTGCCGCCCCGGCCGCCGCGCCCGCCGCCGCCGCCGCCCCGGCCACCGCGTCCCCTGCCGTTGCCGCGCCCGCCGTTGCGGAAACCACCGTTCTTGCGATCGTCGTCGCGCCGCTTCTTCCAATCGTCCTTGTCGGCAACAGCACCACCGCCGCTCTTGTTGTTGCTGTTGTTGCCGCCGCCGCCGCCGCGACGTTTGCCGCCAAAGGTGCGGCCTTCGTAGAAGCGCGGTGCGCTGTTGTTGCTGGGCTCGATCTTGCCCTCGCGGATCAGCTGCGACTTCTCCGCAACATAGGCCGCCTTGGACATGATCTTGAGGTCCTGGTCCTTCCACTTGGCCGGCGGGTCGCGCGCGAGGAACGCAGCCGCCTGCTCGGCGTCCTGGAACTCGACAAACACGGAGCCCTTGAACAGGTTGTCGGCCGTACGCCGCAGCCGCACACAGTTGACGGTGCCGAACTGCGAGAAAAAGGCCTCCAGGTCAAACTGCGTCGTCGGCTCCTCCTCGCCAAAGCCCTTGGCGTACACCGTCGCCGCGTCCACCTTGCTGCGCGGCCGGTCCGGGTTGTACGCCGTCTTGCGCACCACCACCTCCGCGCCTGGCTCGCCGCTCACGGCCAGAAAGCTGCTCTCCTTGAGCGCCGCCACCACCGTCTCGTACGACTTGAAGCGCCGCATGCGCCCAAACTGGCAGATCTTCTTGATCTCCACCGGCTTGTTTTCCGCGCCGCCCGTGAGCTCCCACATGAACTTGTCTGTCGGCAGATTGCTGTCGCTAAAGTAAAAGTGCACCTGCTCGCGTTAGCCCGTTTTCTACGTCTCTGTTGCTGCTGCTTGAGAGAGCAAAAGCTGCTGCTGCTTGAAAGAGAAAAAAAAAATCCATCACCAGACTTACCTGGGTCTGGATGGCGGCGTGGTCCTCGGACTCTGGCAGCACGCTCGGGTCAAACTTGCTGTTCTTCCCTGCCGCCTTTGCCTGCTCTGCCGTCTCCGTCTTGTCGCTCGACTCTGCAGCTGCCTTCTTCTCGGCACTGTCTGAGGGAGCATTGGCCTCTGCCTCTGTGGCCTCCTCCGCCTTCACCTCGACGGCGGCTTCGGCCTCCTTGGGCGCCTCCACATCGGCCGCCGGTGTATCGGCCACAACGGGCTGCGCAGCCTCAGCTTTCACTGCTGCGTCGCTCATTGTCGCGAGTAAGAGATGAGGAAACTAGCTACTAGAAATTGAGCTTCCGTATCGTTTTTTGAAGCTTGGGACCAGCGACGCTTGCGATTGACAGACACTCTTGAAGTAATGAGTTGAAAAGGTAGGCGAGTAAACAAAATGGGGGGAGGTCCTCAAGTCGGATCCTCTTGTTTGTATACAAGAAGAAAGAAAAAAAATTGGGCAGAAAAAGTAGCGAAAAAGCTACTACTATACTTGACTACCTAATGGGGCGGGCGGTCGTCGCATCACTCCTCTAGAAAATAATGCGCGGCTGGGTTTTCCTCCTAGTTAGTGCTGTAAAGCAGGCGATTTTGGCGGGGTAGGCTGCGCGGCTCCCGAGGCAGGCGACGAACCACAGCACAGTGGAAAATTTTGAGCAGACCTTACTCATATAAAGCATCACGTGAAGACAATGTTGACTGTAAGAGACTCGCAGCCATTGAACCGCCACAACACGGAAGACATACGGCTGCGCTTCGTGATCTGAAAGAGATTCTTTGTAGATTTTCAGCATATGTCGATATCAACTTCTGTATCTGTCTCTGCGAAAAAGCCAGGAGGGCGACCCTGGTCACGTGCACGCCCGCTCAGGAGATGGCTCGCGCTAAAAAATGAATCCGTGATTCGGTAGCTGGTTGGGTGTGATTTTTTATCGTGCTGGACCTGGAAGAGCCTTTTTCGACTGCACGACTGCGAGGCCCCAAACAGGGGGTTGACGGCTTACGGTAGACAAACCCAGGAACAGTCAGTCGACTGGTTCTTTAACCGGCTTTCCCCCCCCCTCTCCTCCGTCTGCCCTGCCTCTTTTCCCCCCGCCTCTTCCCGTGCCGCCAAAAAAAAATGAGGTTGCGGAAGAGCCACCGACTTCACGGCCTGAAGCGCCCAGTGAGTACACCGGAACGCCTGCGCCTGACTTTCTCTCCATGCGTTCTTGGCTTTCGTGGGGGCTTCTATCTGGCGGGAACCTGGGAGCGCGCTGGCTGACTCCCCTTTCCCTCTTCTCCAGCGCATCCGGCAGTCGTGGAACAAGTACAATCTCTTCAACCTCTACCAGAACCTGAACGTGCCCAAGCTTCTTCCCAAGACTTTCTTCCAGCAGAAATGGATTGCAAAGGCCCTCAGTCGTGGCTACCACGGCGAGCATGTCAAGGAGCGCAAGTGGGAGCTCATGTTCAACCGCCGCCTCGCGTCCGTTGTCGAGATGGACCCGCGGTACATGGCCCAATTTGACGGCTCCGAGCAGGCGGCCGGCCGCGGCACCGGCCTGCAGCAGGACCCCAAGAAGATTTCAGAGGCCCTGGCGGCCGGCAAGAGCGCGGCTGGGAACGGCAGGCCAGGACGGCCCTGGGAGGGCACGAACCTCAAGTCTGGAGCGCCGACGCCGTACATGCAAATGGTGTTTGCGCCCATGGAACGCCGCCTGGATATTGCCATTTTCCGCGCCATGTTTGCCAGCAGCGCGCGCCAGGCCCGGCAGTTTGTCATCCACGGTGCCGTCAAAGTCAACGGCCACAAGGTATTTTTTTTCTAGTTATTTGCTTATTGCCGCTCTGTTTATGCCGGTCTAACACTGCGTCAAGATGGTCCATCCCAGCTATCTGCTCAACCCAGGCGACATGTTTCAGGTCGACATTGAGCGTGTTTTGTACGCCACGGGCGCCAAGAAGAACGCCGACACTCCACAGCAAAAAGCTCGCAAGATCCGTGCCGAGAAGCGGCAAGAGGCTGAGCAATCGGCCTCGGCGGAAGAACAGGCAGAAGGCCAGGACGAGGGAGACGAGGCAGCGGCTGGGGAAGCATCATCAGAAGGAGGCGGTGCCGGCGCGAAACTGCGCAAAGAGCGGCCCACCCTGGAGGAGGCTGCCGCGCACAAGGGCGTCGAGCCGCAGGCGCTGGTTTCCGAGAAGCTGGTCGGGCTGGTCGCCCGCGCCAAGGAGGTCCTCGCCATGAAGGACCTGACAGCGAAGCGCAGGAAGGCGCTGCGCGCGCTGGTGCACGGAGCGCGCTACTGGACCGACCAGGCTGCACGGCTGGCTGCGGCGTCCAAGTCCGACCCTTCCAGTAAGATCGGCGTCCTTGCCGAGAGCGGCCAGCCCGCAGGGAAAAAGACCACGTCCAGCAGGATGCCCGAGGCCGAGGTCATTGACCGCCTCGCCGAGCTCCTCGCCTCGACAGCCACCCTGCAAGAAAAGCGCGGCGCAGCGCCATCGCCGGCCGAGATTGAGGATCCGCCAGAAGCAGAAGCGGAAGCGGCAGAGGGAGAGACGGACGCAGAGGCACAGAAAGTGGCCGCAGAAGCGGCGGCCAAAGCTAGCAAGGCCGTGGCCAAGGCCAACGCCAGTGCCAGCACCCGGCTGACCGACGACGAGGTCCGGCGCTTCCACGAGCTGATTGCGCGCGATCTGGCCAACCCGTACGACCGCTCGAAACCCTATGCCACGCCGTGGCGCCCGCGGCCGTTTATGCATCCGTTTGCGTTCATCCCGCGCTACCTCGAAGTCAACCAGAACGTCTGCGCCGCCATCTACTTGCGGCACCCTGTGGCCCGCCCTGGCTCGTCCGAGGTGCCGACGCCGTTCCCCAGCGAAATCGGCCAACTCGTATACAACTGGTACTTGCGGCGACGATAGTCTCCCTGGCCGTGTCAAAACTGGATATGCTCTACAGGACGGGAAGGAAAAAGGGACGAGGACGGAGTACGGTGATGTATCTTACGTGTCTCTAGAAACGATATCTCACATCAAATGTACTATTGTAAAATAAGGCTCTGCTGACTGCTGATATATCGCCTTGTATGCGTACGACTACTGTCCTGTTTCCGTCTGCGGCGATCGCTCACAGCTTTTCGCTCTCATTTTGGCGGTCAGAAAGAAACGGGTAAAAAATCACACTGGTTCAAATCAAATGACGAAGCTACCATACATAAAAGAGCCAAGGTATGAGAAACACGACCACACATAAGGAAACTCTTTGAGATATAGCTTTTGCCAGAACGCGCAAGCTTGTACAGAATCAGCGACTAACAAACTAACTCTCACGGAAAGGGGAGAAAGCCCAAGTGATCATCTTTACTGTTCACCGATGCATCTCCCACGCCACAAAGTATAATCAAACAAACATTTCCCACATAAGGTAGGAGGAAACAAGACCTTTCAATAATGAGTGTGCGTTCCAAGAGATAAGCATCCCTTTGAACCAATAATAATAGCAAGTATGATGCCGGTAATGCATGCCTTGCTGAACTCAATACAGTCCAGAGTCATGCATACCTTCCAGCCACTTTGAACCACAGCCGCCGAACTTCCCAAACTTCCAAACACGGCCTAAACACGCTTCTTCTCAGGACTCCCACCCCCCCCTCAGAACTGTCCATTGTCTTGCCGCTTTACCGTACCTTTTTCGCCAGCGCCTGGTAGCAGATATCTTTATTTGCACAAGACAACAAAGAGTAGTAGAATTTTTTGGCTCGAGTATTATAAAATTGTGATTAGAAAAGACACAAATGAAACGGAGAGGAAAGAAACACAAGGCTCGACGGAGGGAATCTGTAAGCAGGAAATAACATATAGGAAAGAGAATAGCGGCGGGTTGGTAGCGTATCGCGTGGGGAGGACGTCACGGGAGTACGAAGACATGTTCATGTAGTCGATGGCAAAAGGAGCGTCGGCGGGAAAAAAAAAAAGGAAATCAACGTGAAGGAGTTGGGTTCGCAATGGTGATGCTAATCGTAGTCGTGCGTCGCTTAGCGGAGAGAGAAGCCCTTTCTCTTGCCCTCCTTCTCCAGGGGCCGGCCACTCTCCAGGCGTGACTTCTTCTCCTCGAGCTCGAGGCGTTGACGCTCGAGCTGGTCCTTCATCTCACGATGGCGAGCATACAACTCCTCCTCGCTCTGTTTCAGCTTGGACTCTTTTTCAGAGACCTTTTGCTGGAAGACAAGCTTCATTTCTGCCTCCATCTTGGCAAGCTTCTGGTCATGGAGAGCGCGCTCCTCCTCCTGCTTCACAGCAGGGTTGACCTCCTTGAACACACTAGGATCTTGCGAGACGCCCATCTGAAGCAGCTTATCGGTGCGGTAGTTCTCGTACAGATTGTTGTTCGTGTGCTCCTTGAGCTCCTCCATGTGCGTGCGGATGAGCATCTGGCGAAGCTTGACAAAGTCGCAGTGCTCCTCGTTGTCGACCTCGATCACGCCCCACGGGTAACGACGGCCGCGAACCTTGCGCCCATCAGGGGTGGCAATCTCGTTGGTGGCACCGACAATAGCGAAAGGCACCTTGGACATTATTTCTTGGTTCTCGGCAATTGTCTCTTCGTCGTCAAGTTCGTAGCGAGGGCCCTCGAAAATCTGGACCTTGTGGTACTGGATATCGGCAAGAATCTACACAGGCCAATTAGTATGCTTCTCCTGGGTTGGTTGTGGAGGATGCAGAATGACAGAAGAACATACCCGACGCTTGAAAGCAATGATTTCCTCATCGGTCAGAGTATCAGACTTTGCGATAACCGGGATCAGGTTGACCTTGGTGTGCAGGCGCTTCATGACCTCAATGTCGAGGGGCTTCAGCGAGTGACCCGTGGGCTGAATGAAGAAGACGCAAGCATGGATCCGGTTGTCAACAATGTTCATACGGTTAACTTTGTTCTCCGCATCCAGGTAGGCGTCAAAACGCTGCTCAATGTTGTCGATAATCGGGCGCCACGACTCATCGTTGTTAACAAAGTCGCCGAAACCAGGAGTGTCAACGACAGTAAGGCGCAGGCGGACACCAGCCTCTTCGATATCGGCGCTGATGGACTGGATTGTCACCGTCTTGGGGATTATGTCGTGGGTAGGGCTTTTACGCTCCTTGGGGGGGTACAAAGAGGTGTTGAACAGGGTGTTGACCAGAGTGGACTTTCCCAGGCCCGATTCACCGACCACCATCACGTTGAAGTTGAAACCCTTGCGGACGCTCTTACGGTGCCACTGGTTGGGTAGGTTGGCAAACCCAACGTAGCCCGTCAATTTCCTCCGGACAATGTTCTGGGACTCGTTGATAGCGGCTAGCAGATGGTTAGCATTTTAATAGGGCTCGTTTGCACTCGATCCATGCATGTGAGAGAGCCGTCGCTTACAAGTTGACGGCGCGGGAAATGCCTTGGTCACTGGCGGAGTAGACGCGGTAGGAACCGCGGGAGCACCGTTGGTAGCTAAATGAAAAAGCAGTCAGCGGTCAAATTCTGGATGTGAGAATAGCAGTTGCGGCGGCAAGTGTAGCGAGGGATATCAAAAAGTGCGAGTCCGGGGAGAAAGCAAAGAGGAGTCTGACAGCTCTCGTTCGTGGTATCTTCCCCCTCGGGTTTGATGTAGAGCTCGTCGTACGACATTGGTAGGACCGGGAGTAGCTTGGGAGGACCTTCGCCGCCCTCATGCACACTGCTATGCGAGCGGACGGATTCGTGACAGCTGTTATTGCCTGTTGATAAACTTCCCGACCTCGGGGCGGGTAGAGGTCGGAGGGTCCGTCTATCGTCTGTAATGGCAGAACTTCCAAAGGCGGCCATGTTCATGATTGCTCTCTCGAACTGCGCACTACGAGTGCGGGATTTGACATGGCTACCCAGATCGAAATGCATGACAGCGAAAGCCCTCGATTTCGCGCACACACAGGATTTGCCGGCCTGTTATTGCCGAGATTGTCGAGCTGAAAGCCGGATCCGGATTCCCCAGCTGCTCGAATTTCTTGTCGATATGATGAACGGCCACTCGATACGTGATTGAACTGCGTTTCCGTTTGGAGCAACCAGAGGGCCACAAAATGGGGCAATGCATAGATGTCATGGGATTCCGACTCAAGCCTGGAAGGTATGAAACCAAAAAAAAGTGTACCGCAACGCCCGACAGATCAGCCGGTTCGAACTCGAGGTGGTGCCTTCCTCATTTTTTTGGCCGCGAGAATCCATGTCGTACCGCAAGTGTAAAGTCGAGATCCAGTCCGGGAAGGGGGGCGGGAGCAGTTTTGAAAGGCAGAAAGCAGCAAGTGGACGACGCCTGGAGACGCTCTTACCCATTTTTAGAGATTGTGATTGTAGGTTACAATCGTGGAAGGAAGGAGCAAGCCGGTAAAGGTAATTCTGCTGACGAGGTTCGAGATTAGCCGTTTGGTACTCGACAATGCGTGGATGTTACAAGTGAAATAAGGCACCAGCGATGGGGGTGGATGATGAACAAGAGGCAGCTGCGACGTCTGAAGCGTCTAGGGACGAGGTTGGCCACACACTGCCGTCCCGGAAGGCAAAGAGAGACCAGAGACAAGACGGAAGTGAGAGCTGTTTAGGAAGGAGACATTGCAGCAGGTAGGATTGGATTGGCAGGCTGTTGCCTGCGACCTCTTCGCGGAGGAAAAAGTCTTAAACTGGAACTGAAGCACGTCTGAACTTACCAAACAGCAAGATAAGTATCACGAAAGAACTAAATGGCCGTCGGTCCAAAATGGCGTCGCGTGTCAACAAAGTCACGCCGGAGCTGGCGAAACGATCGAAAAGAAGAGAAATGAAGGTGATGGCGGATTAAAGGCGGTGGCGACGATACGCGAAGAGGGTGGGAAACGAAGGAAAGAAGGTAAAAGGATGGCAGTACCAAGAGTGACGATCTGCTATTAGAAGGGAAATTGCACAAGGAAAAGGGGGTAGAGCAAAGTGTAGACCCGAAGCCAAGCAAGGGCAGCGCAAATAAAAGGGGGGGGGGGGGAGGACACGACTAGGAATTTTGGGGGGTACGCGGTAGAAGGTGAGAAAAAATGAAGTTGCTGTACCGTTGGTCTTCTCCACCCCCCCTGTCCACGTAAAAAGGGGTTCGTGCTCTGGCCAGTAGCCAGCCGGCATAAGAAGCCAAAGTGGATATGGCTTAGGTGGTCTGGGGAGTGGTGGCTGCAAGTGGCCAGGGGTGTGCCCTGGGAGCTCTGTAACGAAGAAAATAAGAATCGTTTTAGGCGGACGATAAGGGCCACTACAAGCCATGTCCTGATTGGCCGAAAGGCCTCTACAGCACAGGGCAACGCACTTCTGAAGACGCAGAGTGTTTGACAGACACAGGCCATCTCCCGTTCCTTTTGGCGAGACTGTGCGCAAACTGTGTGCATCTAATCGTGTTGAGATGGGTGAACTAGCTAGTTCAAGCAACGCGGGCTGTTGAAATCAAGGCAAGAGGGCACGCACGACCAGAAAACGCCGATAATCATGCTGCAGTAGCAGAGTCGAAATGGCGATTTTTCGTATTTTATCAGTCAAGAACACGAGAAAAAAAGAGAGAGGGCTGCATGTGGTGCGTGCATAGTGTTTCCTGCCACGTCGTAAGACATATCGTATCTCACTGTGCCGAGACGAGTCTGAAGCCAAGAATGTGGGGTCTAGGAAATGTGTTTGGGAATACAGAATGATACTTCCTTTTGTTTGTCACGGTCCTACTTCAGAAGACGGGCATGTATGAGTACGTGGAATCCTTACCTTCACGAACTCGTGATCAAGGAGATCATGTGTAGATGCCAGTTACGCCATATATGGCGATACGTATCCCATTGTTATCGGATCGAGGTTTGTAGACATCCACGTAAATCCAGGTTACGACCCATCAGTCCCTCCCGGTACTCTATATCTTACCCATCAAACTGGGAACAGCCTTGTGCTTCTGGGACTACTTTGTAAATCTTGCCTTTCTTTTTCTTCACCAAAGTCCGGGGGATCGTTACGGAAAAAGACTGCTGGATTGTAGACTGGGTGATTGTAGACCGGCTAGACCAACTGGTTGCAGGCCATGATAGGCTATTCTTTTCAGAGTCAGCACGCTCTGGAGCGCAACCTGGAAACCCAGACGAACTTGCAATATGCGGAGAGACGCGCGCGCAGTATGTATCTTACGGGAGGGAGACAAGGCCACTCCGCACTTGGGGGCGGGGAGACTGCTAAATCCGTAGTTGGAGCTCCATCAAGCCGAGGCAGCTGACAGTTGGTGGGCGTCGTCTTTGGCGCGCAACCCCAGAGCTTTTTTCCCGCCCGCCCCGAGCTTCAAACTCGGTTTCTCGCCCCATGCAATGCGCATGCTTTGCTCTTGACGGTGCAGCCTGACTCCCGGGACGCTTTCGCACAGCCAATGGGAGCTGTCGGCCGACGTTCAGCCCCAGGCGCAAGCCGCTTATTTCCCCCTCTGGTGACGTCAACCCCGGCAAAAAGCTGAGATCAGATCACGACACAACGACCACAACGACGGCGACGACCAGCGCGCGCGCTCTTCACACACACACACACACACCCATGGCGGCCCCGATGCTCGAGTTCCGGACGCCCGGTTTCAACCCCTATGCCGTGCAGTACTCGCCGTACTACGACTCGCGCGCGGCCGTGGCCTCGTCGGCCAATTATGGCATCATTGGCAACGGCAAGCTGTTTGTGCTCGAGCTCACGGCAGCCGGCGTGCAGATAGGCAAGGCGTGAGTTTTTTTCCTCCCTGTTGGTTGCTTGTCTGACAGTGTCCCCCCAGCTACGACACCAACGATGCACAGTTCGACCTGGCCTGGTCCGAACTCAACGAGAACCAGGTGCTGGTCGCGTGCGGCGACGGCTCGCTCAAGCTTTTTGACCTGGCCGTCGACGACTTTCCGGTCATGAACTTTCACGAGCACAAGCGCGAAGCCCTCTCGGTGTCCTGGAGCCCCGTCACCAAGGACACCTTTCTGACGAGCTCATGGGACGGCACGGTCAAGCTGGTAGGGTCTCGCCCTCCGTCTTCTGAGGCCAATCTTGTTTGTCGGCCTGTTCCTGACTGTTCTTTTTTTTTTCATCCCAGTGGTCCCCATCACGCAACCAGGCCCTGCACACTCTCCCCATCGGCACCTGCACCTACAGCGCCGCCTACTGCCCGGTCAATCCCGCCGTCGTTTCCGCCGCGTCCAGCGACTCGCTCCTGCGCATCTTTGACCTGCGCACGCCCGTCTCGGCCAAGTACCATCTTGTGGCTTCCATCCCGGTCCACGTGCCGGCGGCGGGCACGTTTATGCCGGCGGCCGGCGTGCCCCCGGCGCTCGCGGCCGCCCACCAGCCGGCCGAGATCCTCACGCACGACTGGAACAAGTACAACGACAATGTCGTGGCGACGGGCGGCGTCGACAAGGTGATCCGCACGTTTGACATCCGCAACCCGGCCGGCGGGCCGCTGGCGCTGATGGCGGGCCACGAGTTTGCCGTGCGGCGGCTGGCCTGGAGCCCGCACGCCTACGACGTCCTGGCGAGCGCCAGCTACGACATGAGCGTGCGCATATGGACCGACGGGTCGCCGCCGCCGCCCGCCGCTGCGGCACCGTCTCTGCGGCTCGGCACGCAGCTCGGCATCATGAACCGGCACACCGAGTTCACGACCGGCGTGGACTGGTGCCTGTTTGGCGAGGGCGGCTGGGTGGCGTCCACCGGCTGGGACGAGCGGGTGCTCCTGTGGGATACCAAGGCGGTGATCCACCGGTGAGGGCGGCTGCTGGCTACGTTATAGGAGCGAGGTGTGCGGGCCACACTGTATATGGACTTTTTCCCGTCATCCAGACTTCAGATTCCAGTAAGAAAAAAATAAAATATAAAAGACCACGTGTAGACGTCCAACGTCCATGGCGGGATCCGGGCACAGAATTCTCGGCAAAACTGTACAAGCCACAGTAGCTAGCTTTGGGAAGCCTGCTGTGCCCTTAGGAGCGGTGGGGGGGGGGGGGGGGACTCCGCGCCGAGTGTGAGAGAGCGGCGACGGCGGCGGCAGCGGCGGCGGCGGCGGGCACAATCTATTGCCAGAGACGAGGGCGCCGCTTCTAACGGTCCCGCATGTTGACGTCGTCGCGGCCCGGCCGGTCGTGCTGCACGCGCATCATGTCTTGCTGTAGCTGTTCGTCCGGCTCGGTCTCGTCAAACGCCGGGCCCACCGCTGCACGGGCGGCCGCCGCGTGGGCCAGGGCGGCCGCTGCCGCCACGCCGGAGCCTGCCGACGTGTGGTGATCGCTGCCGCCGCGCGCGCCGGCCGAGGGCGAAGATGTGGTGGCCCAGAACCCGCGGTCGCTGCTGCTGCTGCCGGTGGCCTGTCCCGGTCTGCTGTTGGGGTTGGGGTTGGTGTTGGGGTTGGTGCTGGTGCTGTTGCTGTTGCTGTTGCTGCCGTTGCCCGTGGCATTCTTGTGCACAGAGGAGCCATTGGTGGTGGTGGGACGGCTGTCGCTGTCGCCATGCAAAATGTTAAACACCAGCTGCTGCTGGCTGGGCCGGGACTTCTTGGTGGTCGCCGTGCCGCCCGCGCCGGCGCCCGCTCCAGACCTGTCGGCCGACCCGTCAGCAGCAGCAACGCCACCACCGCCAGCTGCGCCGCCATCACCTGCAGCGGCATCTGCACCAAGACCCACGCCGCTGCCGCGTCCGCGCCCGAACCGGCCGCTCCCGCCCGCGGCGCCGGACGGGCCGCCTCGCAGCTTGGCCTGGGCTGAGGCAGCGTCGGCCTTGACCCTGCCAAACGGCACGGTAGGGGGCACAGTGTCTTCGAGAAACTCGAGACGGTCGATTCGCTGCGCGGCCTGGGCGACGTCCTTGTACTGCACGTTGCGGCGGGGTTTGCGGTCCAGCTTGACCATGTTCTGGGCCTCGGACGCGAGGTACTGGATAAAGAGTTCCTAGGGGGTCGGCAATGAGTACGAGAGAGTTTCCGGGGAATGGCTGCCAATGAGCCTCTTACCGTGGCTAGTGTGATGATAAAGGCGGCATTGTTGGAGCAGATGGAGACGTCGGGGTCGACGGCAACAATCTTTCGGACCCGGGATACTGTCCGTCAGCAAAGGGGCGCAACGCGCGAGCGGAAGAGGGAAAGGGGAACCATTGCACACACATGGCAGCTGGGTCTGGCCCGTGGCCTCTTTGCGCGGCGGAATTGCCGTGGTGTTGTACGGCATGCTGGCGATGGGCTTCTAGAGAGAGAAAGTCTGTGAGAAGCTGCAGAGGGGAGAGAAGAGGTGAAGGAAAGGCTGTCTCGGATTGGCTCAGCAAGGATTAGCGTTTATTACTGGCGCGACGCGGCTAGACTGGCGGCCGTCGCGGGGAATTATTGTGACCCAATCAGCGTCAACAACGTCATCCGTAGGTCGCCGCACAGCGAATGCACAATTCCAAAACGGTGTGAGATATATCAAAATGTTCTTGACAGCCGAAACAAGCCGTGGTGGCAATCTGAAAAGAAAAAAAAACAATAAAACAGGACCAAAGGCTAGGTATGTATGTACAGCACGAAGACGGTAACAACCGCAAGGGGGAAAAAAAAATGCAAAGAGCATTGGAGCGCTCAATCGAATCTGGCAGAGGCTGATTCGCAGTAAAAATAAAAAAAGGCCACCTGACCCAAACGCCTCTCCCCAGCATAACCCCTCTCGCCCTCCTCGCTCTCTCTCTCTCTCTCTCTCTCTGTGCGTGTGTCTCTCCTCAAACCTTGGCTGCCGCCACAAGCGCCAGCACCACCAGCACCAGCACCAGCGCCACCAGCGCCATCAGCTTCACGTTCTTCCACCACATCTGCCGCTTCAGCCCGCGGCTCCGCACGCGAAACTCCCGGGCGCTGCCGCCCAGCCGGCCCGTCTGGTCCACCAGCAGGTCGATGCGCTCGCCGCGCTCCAGCAGACTCTCAATGTTGCGGCCCACGATGCCGCGCACGTCGTCGATATCGCGGCGCACGCTCAGCAGCACGTCACTTCCGTTGTCGTCACCCCCGGTCCCACTGGCCAGCGCGCCGTACTGGGTCATCAGCGTCCGGAGCGAGCCGTTGAAAGAGGCGGCGCCGTAGTTGGGCAGATCGGCATAGTCGGTCGTCTTGGGCGAAAACTCGGCGAAAAAGGCGGAGCGCGCGGCCACCAGGTAGCCAAAGGCGACGCGGCGCGCCAGCGATGCGTCGGCAATGACAAGAAAGGTCAGACCGCCCGCCGACGGGTTGGCGGATGTGTCGACATCGCCGTCGAGCGGGCCCGCGCCGGCATTGGGCGCCTCGGCAATGTAGTGGATGTGATGGACGCCATGCGTGTACGTCAGCTTCTGCGGCGTCCGGTGCTCAATCTTTGGCAGGATCAACGATGCAAGCGACGACGTTTGGCTCGATGCCGAGGCAATGCACTCGGCGAGGATCGTCGAGTTGTGGGCGACGCAGGAGCTGATCGTCAGCGCTGCCGGGGAAGAGAACACGAGGGAGGGGTGAGAAAGACAACACGGAGAAGAAGAGAAAAAAAGACAAAAAGAAAGGGATAATGGCATACTAGAGCAGCGGCATGGCTGCCGGGCCCGGTGCAGACGACATGACAGTCGCGACGCGGCTGCGATCAGACCTCTTTTTTTTAAAAAAAATCTCAGGAGCGGCGCGAGCTGGATGCGAGAGGGCGCAGGCCAGGCCTTTCCGACAGTCCAATTCCGGATGGAAAGAGCAATTGAAGAGCAAGAGATACCCGTCAGCGCAGGATTTGTACGAGTGGTTTAGTGTGGCGGCGGCGTGGACAATGAGAAAAGAAGATTGACGAAAAGGTGCCTGCATTAAAGTTCCCGCGCACCGCCCAACTTGGTAAGGATTAGCGCCTGCAAGCGCCCCGGAACAGCGGCGCCGACAGTGGGTTACTACGCCGTACTTTGGGTACGTGGATGGAATAGCACATGCGAAACCCACGTTGCAGAGTTCCGTCTCCGATGCTTAGCCGATGCCTCTTTCCCCATGGTGTCATTGGTGCAAACGGCGCGGTTTCCTGTTCTGTCCTTTTACATTCTGGTCTCTCATCGTCGTCATAGCCGGCATCGCAAGCATCGCAAGCATCGCAGGCATCGCAGGCATCGCAGGCATCGCAAGCATCGCAAGCAGCGCAAACATCGCAAGCATCGCAAGCAGCATCTCCGGCAGGCCTCTCCATCACCGCCACGCCGCCTCACCGCGAGCAGCCCCATAATTACATGCCCCATGACCACAACAGCTTCTGCAGCCATGCCATGGCCTCCGCCGCCACCGCCGCCGCCGCCGCCCATGCTCGCTCAGCGGCCTTTCCGCCCGTCTCCAGCTCTTCATAATCCGTCTGTTCTTCATCCCGTCTTCTTCACAGCCAGCTTGCAGCCGCCCGCGTCCGTACACTTGGCTACAAGTGCGTCACCGGTGGCTCTGGTTCATCCGGTTGCGCAAGGCTACACGTACCAGGACGGTTCCGGCCGCGGCCAGTGGCGGCAGCAGCAGCGGCGGCAGCAGCCTGGCGGTGGCATCGCGGAGCCTAAATTATAGCGGGTTTGGCTTTTCATGGGGCGATATATGAGTACGGTTGGCCGTGCTGAAACAGGGTTTCCTCACGCGCACACTCTGCACGCTGCCTAGTGACAGACTTGGACGTCTTTGGAATAGATTACGGGGGTGAGCTGCATATCTGAAACTTTCAGGACAGTGGTAGCCGGGAGTTGCGCCTCTACAAGCTTAAACAAAAGGGGACGTCACTAGGAGTCAGTTCGGCTGTCCGCAAATCCACCGATAAAAGCCCCGCTTGGTCGAACCTGAGATCGCCGTGTGTAATTTTTGCCCTTTTGCTGGGCTTTCTGGTTATCTTCTCTTCATGTACCGCTCGGCCAAAATCATGCCTAAAAGCGGTGAAGCAGACCCTGTGGACAGTCTTGGGCGCTCCAGCCTTGATTGTTTCCCAACGTTGCTGTTGGTAAACTACGCCCAGCCTGAGCTGAAGAAGCCGGCAGCGAGGCAATAAAGCAATGGACAAGATTAGGAATCAAGATGGCGGTGAACGCATGAAACCGCAGCTCTGTGTCGTCGAAAGCTTGACAACACCAAGAGGTTTACCTTTCTTACAGCAAGACCAACTTTAAAGCCATTGTCGGTTCGTTGCCATATCAACAGACGAGCAGAACCGCTTGCCATAAGGCAGAGTAGGTTTTTCACCCTCCTTCGATTCGGCCCTTTAGGCATTGTTTTTCAAAAACTTCTTGCCAGGTTATGTGGTGGTACATTGGATCTAAGGTAGATCCAGAACACCCCGGGAACAAGCCAGGAAACCGCGTAAGGAAACAAACGAATTAAATAATCAAAATGATACCAGGAGATACGTCATAACACAAATGGCTGTAAGCTGACCCAATCTTCAATTCCACGAAACTGTGGTAGGGAGAATAGAGACCCTCTGAGAAACATGAAGTCGGGAAAAGGTTTTCCATGTAAAAAGTATAATGACAAAGAATAAGAGCAAACGAAGTCAGAGAACGCCCGATCACCTTCTTCTTACCCTTACCCTTCCTTCCGTATTCTCTTACATAAAGACATGCGAGAAAGAGGAGGAAAAAAACCAAACAGCCCCACCCGGCAAATGGATGTAAAAAAAGAAAAGCGGAAAGAAAGCTAAATAATAAGCCGCACCAACTCTTATCGAGTGTCTCCTTGTAGACTAGATGGACGCCACTGGCTCCACGGCCGTTTTCAGCTGCCGCTCCAGGTCATCGTCTGTGTGCATCGCTTCACTACTGGCAACACTGTCCGCCCGATAGTCCTCGTCATCAGTCTTGACAGAGGTACCGCCTAGCTGAGCGACCTCCTGGGCCACCTTAACCAGCGGGTTACTGCTCACATATGAGCCAGATAGACTCTGCTGCTGCTGTTGATGCTGTTGCTGCTGTTGCTGCTGCTGCTGCTGCTGCTGCTGTTGTTGTTGCTGCTGCTGCTGCTGGATGGACGACAGTTGATTTGCCGCAGCTGCAGCGGCGTTAACGAGCAGACTGGTAGCATTTGAAGCGCTGGTGGCAACAGAGTTGGGTGAGGGCAAGTTCAGGTTGGCGGGGGGTTGCGGCAGGTCGGCCTTGGCATCCAGAAGCTTTGATTGCAGATGGATAATGTACTCGCGCAGGGCGTAGTTCTCCGACTGCATATGCTTAAACTGGTTCTCCATTTCGCCATATTGCTGGACCTGCGCCTCGAGTTTCTTGATGTAACCCTCCTTACGCTGACGAAAAGCCCTCTGCGCCACATGTCAGAAAAAATCAAACGAGACTAAGTGAGAGAGAGCATGAGCCCAGACTGCCTTACCTGGGCAGCCCTGTTCTGTGCGGCGCGTTTGGATTGCGACAGCTCTCGCCGCGGACCTTTGCGACCGTCTGTAACGGGCGACGAGTCGGGTGCGACTCCCATCACGGAGGCGGCGTCCACGGCCGGCGGCGCTGTGGGAGTAGCCAGAAGCTGCACAGCTGCTGGTGCAGTGGCCACCTGAGCAGGCGGTGGCTGCGAGTGCACAGCTGAAGACATCATTGCAGGAGGCGCGGGTACCGGAGGGTAAACAGAAGTGGGTTGGGCGGGGTGAAGGGCCTGGTGCTGCGCAGACCGCAGATCAGGGTGGATCTGGTCCTCGGCGTCTGTGGCCAAGTTGGACTGCTGGCGCTGCTGCTGCTGCGTGACCAGTTGCGCGGCAGAGGCAGCGTAGATTTGGCCTTGGTTGAAGGAGGACGACGTTGTACTGGCGGGGGAAGAAGTGGCAGCAGCGACCGTGCCACCGTCTGCGCTGTTGACAGCTGCAATGGCAGCAGCGTCGACGTGTTTCTGCAAGGCCAGCAGGCTGGCCTCGGCGTCAAAGTCCTCCAGGGTAGGCGGAGGCGGAGCTGGGGAGTGGAGGAAGCGCAAGGCGCGTGTTAGTGCTTGTAAATTGGCAAGAAAGAATCAAGCGGCGCGGCCAGATTCAACAAGGGTGCATAATCATATAAAATATAAAAAAAGAAAGAAAAGGCTAGCAAAAAACGATGCTGCAAAGAAGCAACGTGGGTGGTGGTGGGGGGAAGGGGGGGGGGGGGCTGCTGGGATCGGGGAGAGGGAGGTCGTCAAAAAAGGGTGTAAGAGGTGAAGGATGAGGTAAGGATGGATTTCGTAATCGAGGGGGGGGGAACGGCCGTTTTAAAGACAGCGCCAGTGGTGTGCGGCAACGTGCTGAATTAAGGAAGCCCGCATAGTGGATAGACACTGTACATTCATGTACACTTGTATATTCCCGGCACTAAGACAAGGACCGGGTGCACAATTAGCTGCGATGGGCGACTGCAGCAACGGCAAAAAGTGAGGAGCCCCGAGAAGGACGATGATCAAGGCGGGATAGTTTTTTGCAACGAAAGGGTAAAGGCAGCAGGAGGGGGGACAGAAAAGGACGGCGAGGGGCCGAGATTCACGATGAAGGGATGAGCGAGAAAGCCGGTGTCAACAGCCAAGGCCGGCCCCCAGTGCCGATTATGTAATCAATGAGGTAATCGCTGCAGAGAATGGAAGCCGGGCAGTGAGGAGGGAGAGGGTATGCGCAAGACAAGGTCGGGCGCCGGGAAGACGGCGGACGCGTCGCGGGATTCCAGGGGGAAAATGGCTGATGCCAAAACAAAAAATGGTCACGGAAGCACTGACGCGAGATAGCGAAGCAGACGGGATAAGGCGGAACTCACTTGGCACTCTGCGCCTGGCCATAGATGCGGCGATGGGGGGGGGGGGTCGGGGTCGACTGTGCGGTTTGTTCTCTGACTCAGCAAAGCGCGGAGGCCGGGGCGAAGAGTGGGCAAAGGGGGTGCGCGAAAGTGAAGAACGGCAAGCTGACAGAGCAACGAGCAAACAAGAATTTGCAGCAACAAAAAGCGCCGGCCAGAAATGCGCGTGGCTGGGGAAGCTCCGGCACCTCTCGGATTTTATTAGCTCTCTCTCTCTGACGGGGGGGGGTTTCGAGACGTCGGAAACAGTGCGTGGCCGGTGCAGGGGATGCAATCGTGGCTTGATGAGCAAAAACGCGCTGCGGGATGGTCAGGTCGGCCTCTAGTAAATGTTTGCCGCGCTGCTGCTTTGTACCGTGTTGTGTGGTGTGCTGCTGTGCTGTGCAGTGCTTCCCGTAGTTGGGTGGCTGGTAGCGCTGTCGCGATCGGCAACATGCAGCAGCCCTGAAGAATGGCACGAAAAAAAACGCCAGCCGGACGCGAGTAGACAGGGCAGTAGCGCGAGTCCGGGGGGCCTCTGCGAGCGCGTGCGAGCAAGGAGCAAGGAAAAAAGGTATGGAAAGGCGAGAGTGACAAAGGTCCGGCTCAGTCAGCAAAATACGTAAGAGGGGGAGGAAAACAAAAAAACTACGGGGCTTGAGATAAAAAAATACGAAAAAACAAGACCGCCGTGTGGGAAGCGAATCACACGGTGCCACTGGGACTTTGAAACAGCGGATCGATAGTCACGCGCAGATTCTTGATTTGTCAGCCATGCTTCTTGGCTCTTTACAAGACGCACAGCAAAGCCCTTTGATCCCGGAAACGTCGGCAAGCACCTGCAGAGGCTCTGCTCTGGTCGGAGGTTTCAGGGCGCCCCAGCGAGTACAAGTCCATAGCATTTCATGACACGTCTCGCAATGGTGAGGTACGGGCAGGTACGCTTCTAGCGAGTGGGGCTTCAAAGCCCAGAAACACTAAGAAATTACTTAATATCCGTGAGCTCGGCATTGCCCATTGACACGTGACATTAATGTGCCGTCTTGTGGGTATTGTATCTTGCTCCGTAAAGCTTCACCATGTAGACACAAGGCCGCTGGTGTACTCGTATGCATATGTCCAGAGCTTTTCTAGAGGGCGTCCGCTCGTAAAACATTATACGAGTAACTCGTGCTTACGGCGGGCCTCGGTCAAGGATACTTATGTGGGCTCCTCTGGCAGCCAATATGCATTCATTTCAAGGCAGCGCCGCTTTCTACTTGCTTTGACCTAATCTTCTTACGGCCTCCTTCCTGCATTGGATCCTGCCATCTCAGAGAATTTGAGCACCAGATAAAGGTACAATTTTTGTAGCCATGCCCTCGGGGCTGGCCAGATTCTCTAAAAAAAAGTTGATTCTCGCACATTGTCGCCATATCTCATGCACGCCACACACCGGATCCCCTTCTGACCTGAGGTGAGACGAAATGAGCTCTCTGGGGCCCATTACATAAACCCAGGCAAAGTAGGAGCGCTTACCACGAGTACGCACTGGCCACTACTCGACCTACCTGGCTCAGATGTCCACCACACACCATACACTATTATCTTACAAGTTTTCGCGAGCTTGTTTGGCACAATGCAGTTCGTAAAGCTGTCACCGATAGTTGGGGTGTGCTGCATGCAAGATACGACTGTGCGCCGTATCTTGCCGCGGTGGTCTGGCTTTGGGAGAAAGGTCGGAGAAGCAACTCCGTTTGGCATTTCTGCGTCCATTTCAGGTAACTGTGGAATCAAAGCGCTTGACCGGGCTCCCTCGGTGAATCTTACTTGTTATGGAAAGCCCTGTAGTTCCTTGTTGTTTCCTCCACTGCCAGCGGCAATAGACAGGGAGTCTAGGCTGCATATTACTATTACTGGGACGAATCGCTCGCACATCAGAGGCTAGCTTCAGGCCTTGTCTTCCCCAGGCCAAAGCCATCTCTTTTCATGTTATCCATACTTAGATCGGCATAGAACCCGCAGACCACAGTGACGATACTATTCTCGCGGCGTTTGAAACGTCTGCCAGCTTCCATTCAGTCATCCCAGCTTACGGCTGAGCTTCTGGAATCTTACCCATGATCCATAAGTAAAACAACTCCCCCGGCATATATTACCCTCTTTTGTTTACTAATCGTTCACGGCAACATGCAGGCAAAGTGGAGATGAAACCACTTGTACAGCTGAAGTTGCTTCAAAAGGGGAGGGAGCATGGTAAAGATACGTCATGATTCGCAGCATATTTACCTGGATAGAACGGAAGCAGTGGGATGGTGGGGTAGAAGCCCGGCTGAGTTGTGACATCTCACGAGCATTCGTATGGCTATTCTCAAAGAGGAAGTTTATTAGCTAGGCTGTTTTGGCCGGATACATTGGCACTCTTCTGACAAATACAATCCGGTAAAAATGGGGAGCACTCGATAATCTTGATGCTACCTGCATGGAGGAGCAGAAGGGGAGTTTGCAATAGCTGGAGGTGTTTGCCTCGTATTGTTCTTCTTTCAAACACGGATACTCGCCCGATCTCGATCCAAGCTATTGCGCAATAACCGAGTGGAAAATGACACTGCCTTTTTGCCGTGCGTTTGATATTTCTATAGGCTGGCACGGTCTCTACTTTTCGTGGCTTTCTGCTATGATCTAGATACAGCCACACGAATCGATAAGATTTGTTTTGATGAACTGCGTCCACGATAGTGGCTGTCGTTTTAGTCGAATCCCGTGAGTACTATTTCCCACTTTTTTCCCCCAACTTCTGGGCGTAGTTAGGAGTACAACTGCAAGGTATTGCCAATTATTATTAGAACGTATGTGGTTGAGAAAGGGGGCTCGTGACACTTGATTTGTGCTATAAGAAGTAAATCGGTTGGTTGCATCTCACTTTAGTATCATTCAAGCACCTTAGTAGTGAGAAAGATGACATAATGGCATAGACTCTGTCAAGACAGAACGTTTAGCATTTTTATAGAAGCAATTTTCGCGACTACAACCATACTCATAACTCGTAAGAACAAACCCAAAAGAAAACAAATCTCGTTGGCTTCTACGGCGGATTCTTCGTCCAACTCTGCACAACGACGGCTGCCTCTGGAGGACATTTTCCGGCAGGAAGTGGAATACTCATTAAAGCCAGACATTGGCATGTTTTCTTCCGCCTAGCAAAGATGGTAAACAGCTGGTTGTGTAGTAGAGTCCAGCTTGGAGAAATTCAGAAGCTGTTGGCCTTTGACAACGACTACAGGGCAAGATTGGCATAGAGAATTAAAAAAAATTGTGGAACCGGCGCCCAATCTGGGCCGAGCTACTCCCCCGCCTTAAGATACATGGCGATTTCATCTGCATTCGATCCTAAGCCGGCGCCGACGTCCCGATCCACTCTGACCAAGAGCTTGCTACTCCATAGAAGAAGCAGCCCATTGGACCACTGTGTTGAAAAGAATCGCTCTTCACGACCGGCTAGGCTTATTGCTCTGTGCCGAATCTGAGCATCATCAACCCCGTCCTGCTTGGATCTCGCCACCCGCGCACACACTGTGTCCATGTTGCCACGAAGCTCTTACCGGACCGCCCATCGTGTATGTGTGCCGCGCTGGTTGCAGGCCAACCGCATTGCTGCCGACGGCACGACAGGCCAGAGAGGCAGCTGCCGCTGTCTCCGTACAACTACGTATAGCTTCCGGGGCCGCGGTGAGCCACAGCTCCAACAACGCGGCCACAACCGCTCTCTCTCCACATCTGCACCGAGCATGTCGGCCGCCGGCAGGAGCAGCTCGGCTGCCCCCGTTGTCGTGGCGGCCACGGAAGCCGAGGCGGACGCCTTGAGGATCGCCCTGGACGGGCTGCTCGGCATCGGGACCGACACCGTCTCCGGCACAGCCGCGGAGGACGCAAAGGCCGGCCAGACATGGACGCTGTCGGCCGCAGGAGACGGGATTGAGCGGTCGTTTCGCTTCAAGACGTTTACAAAGACGTGGGTGCGTTCTGCCCTTCTCAGCGCTGCTCGACCCCAGCACACACACACGAGGCCTGCCTGCGCTGACACCCGGCGCAAATGACTCAGGACTTCATGACAGCCGTGTCTCTGCAATGCAAGCTCAAGAACCACCACCCAGAGTGGTCGAATGTCTGTCTTTCTTCTTCCTTCCCGACAGGGGGGACACACCCGCCCTGACCTTTCTCTTGTTTCACAGGTGTTCAATACGACCTTTATCCGCTGGACGACGCACAGTCCGACACGAGGCCTGACGCGCAAAGACGTTGAGCTGGCTGCTCTGTGCGACTCCTTGGCCCGTGACTTTGGCGAAGTCTCGTCTGCGGGTGCTGCGGCGGTCTCGGCCAAGAGCAAGGCAGAGCAGCCTCGGCCATTGCCCAGCGACGAGAGTGCCACGTGCAACTTGCGCGGCTTGGCCGACGGTGCTGCCGGCATCTCCGGTGGCGACTGCTGTACGCCAAAGCAGGGCAAGGCATGAAGGCTTTTTTGGGGGGGGGGGGGGCAACGCAAAGTGCGAATGATGCCCGTAGAAAGACGAGGATGAATAGTTGATTAGTCTATGAGCTTGAGAGTATGTATGTCGCCAGGTGCTGGGGCAGGAAATGCCACCCGCTGCACACGATAATTTCTAAAGACAATATGTACTGGTGAAACCGAAAATGCAAAGGAAAAATTAGGATGCCCCCCGAGCAAGCAATGAGAAGCCACGCCCTCGCGCGCATCACAACCTAAACGCCTCCCTCCCCTCTCCACATAAGTTGCGTAGTAAGGCAAAAACGACCGACTTGTATGTCGGTTGGCTGAATATAGAGAAAGAACATACTTTCCCCCTATTGCTTCCATGTGGTCCCGGTCCCGGCCAGGGACGAGTTCTGCAGTCATCTTCTGGCCATTTCTGCTCGCGGGATGTCGCGCTGCCTTTCTGGGCAGGGAAATCTTTACTGGGCCTTCTTGGCCTTGATCTCGGCCAGCTTCTTCTCACGGCGGCGCTTGTTGGCCTCGATGCCGGCCTCGGTGTCGAGGCAGTAGTCCCACCAGCGGAAGCTGGAGGCGTAGTTGCCGATAAACTTCTCGTGGTGCAGGTCGTGGTGGTCGGCGCCGGCCCAGAAGGGCAGGAAATGGTGCAGGCTCCAGGGGAACTCGTAGCCGCTGTGGGCATCAATGGCCTGGAACAGGCGCAGGATGATCCAGATGTACATGGTCACCAGGTGCAGGTCCTTGGTGATGGCAACCCAGAGGATGGGCGAGCCGACAATGCCCAGGCCCAGCAGCATGACCTCGATGGGCGAGGCGTACTCGGCGGCCAGGCCAAAGGGAGCGGAGTAGGTGTGGTGGAGCTTGTGGATGGAGCGGTAGAGCGGGCCGTAGTGCAGGGCGCGGTGCAGCCAGTAGTGCCACGAGTCCTCCATGACGAAGAAGATGGCGACCTGCATGGCGATCTTCCAGGCGGGCGGGAAGGGCACGCCGTAGTCGAGGCCGCACCAGGTGGCGACGGGGTGGAAGAACCAGATCTGGGGCAGCTCGACGGTGAAGTGGCTGAAGAGCACGAGCATGGCGCAGTCAAACTGCTCGCGGGCGGTGGGGATCTTGGTGTTCTGGATCTTCCAACGGTTGAAAAAGGGGATGGTGTCGAAGATGATCCAGGGCAGCGAGCGGCCAAAGTAAATGGTCTCGTGCATGACGAAACTCATGATGCCCGTGGCAAGCGTGTCGTTTTGCATCCAGAGGTACCATGACTGAAGGGTTAGTGATTGGAAAAAGACAACCAGATAGACCCAAAAGGAGACTCACGGCCCAGAGGCGCTCGGCCACATTGAGGTGCACATTGTACTTGGTCACCTCCTCGAAGACGCCAAAGAGGTCTGCGCTGCCGGCAATCTGGCCGGTCACGCCAGCCAGCGTCGCGTTGGATAGGCTGCCGAGACGGTTAGCAACAAGGCCCGTGGCCGAATCGAATGAATGACAGGAGAGCAGAGCGACGAGGAGACGTACACAGTATCCATTGTCGCGACAAGGGCGAAGAGTGAAAGAAGGGAGGTTTCGAGGCTGCGCAGGGGAGAGTTTCAGACAGAGTCTGGCAGGGCAAAAGGCACAAGAAGCAGAGGGGGGGAGGTGTCGCTGGCGCTCGCGAGAATGAAGGGCGTTTCGCAGACGAGAAAGGGAGTAGGCGGCCCGAGATGTTATACGCGGTTTGGAGATTTTTGCCCTCCTATCTGGTTTAATCTGCGGGTCCCAGGGGCGGTGGGTGCACCCAGGCACGACTTGTGGACCTGTTGGGAATGTGCCCACGTTTGCCTGCCAGCATCCGCGATCCGAGCCAATCACAGGGCGCCATGCACTGCAGTGGGCTGAGGCTGCGCGGTCCAGTGCAGACAGCCACGCACTGTATTTGCGCACGGCCCGCGTCGCTTTCGTACTCGTACTCGCCACCGGCCCTAAACGGTGGCTGACCCAGCGGGCTTGCTCTGCCGATTCAACGGAGAAGAACCGGTGGCGATTCTGGCATCTCGGCATGCCTATCCCTGAGCTTGCAGGTATGTGTAGGTTCTCTGGCCCCCTGCTGTTCGGCTTGACCGCGAGATGAGCAGCCCGTTTTGTGTGTACGGTGTAGCATTTTTGTGGCGGCTGCGCGCTTCACTCCCTCCTGCTGGCTTCACCGGCTCGCAGAATCACGCCAGGCTGCCGGCTCGTGCGTTTCCGGACACCACTGCCGGGCGGGCATCGAACGTCTGACACGGAGCAGTCCCCGGCGGCCTTTGCCCTCTCCCCATGTTCCCCACCCCAGATCGTCACACCCTATCACCATTGTTTGGTTACCTACCATTCTGACCCCGAACGCAGATCCCGCCCCTTGGCTGCGGCGGCGAACGTTGAAGGTGAGGTTGAGGCGCGCAGGTCGTAATAGTTTGATCTTGCAAGTAACTGGTTCCGTGGGCTGACGGGTGGTGTGTCCGGAGTTAGACAGTTCCGGCCAGGAAGACCCATTCTGCTGCTGGGGCGGGGGGATTTGGTGGGCGAAACTAGGCGGCTCGGCTCTGCGCACACACGCGCACAACTGCACCCACCGGCAGATTAAGCTTTCTCGCCCAAACGCCTTGCCCCGGCATCTCTTACGCGTCGCACGTTGCGGTGACTGCTGTCCGCTGGGAAAGCAAGCATGTCTATCATTGTCGAGTTTGTCCCACTCTTTTTCTGCTCTTGTGTAGCTTTCGTTGCTTTTGGGGGGGCCGTTTGGTTGCTTTGGGGGGCCCGTTATGTTCATCCTTTGCCTAACCTTGAAGTAATGTGCGTGCTTGGGAGGCCGACATTGACCGCATCACGCGCGGGCCGCTGGCCTCGATCCAAGCCGCTGCTGCTGCCGCCGCCGCCGCCGCCGCTACCGCCACTGCCGAACGCGGCTATGGCCCGGACCGCGACGACGGCAGCGTGCTTGAAGAGGAGGAAGAGGAGGAGGAGGAGGAGGAGGACCTGGCGGCGGCCCTGTCGTCGCCCTACGTCGACGGGCTGCTCCGGATCGCCAAGGCCCTGAGCTCCAACTCGTCGGCACAGCCGATCCTCAGCGCCAGCCACATCCGGGGCCTTTTGCGGCAGTCCGGCCTGCTGGACAGGGCCGAGCAGCTGGACAGGGCCGCGACGTTGCCGTCCGGCGGGCTGGCGGGACTTGGCGCAGAGCGTGAAGCCGGCATCGAGGCGGATGATGGGCGGGACGGCGGGAGCAGTGCGTCGAGCGTCAGCGAAGCCGGACGCGGCGGCGGCGGCGGCCTCCGGCGGCCGGGGGTGGCGGCACCGGGGCCCGGAGGAAAGAGCTTTTTGGCGTGCGAGGTCGAGTGGCTGCTGGTGAGCAAGGCCACGGTGCAGGTGTACGGCATCCTGCTGCAGACGATGCTGGAGCAGATCATGCCGCTGCACGACGACATCTGGTACTGGGACGACATCCTGACGTCGTACCCGGGCCTGAGCCTGTACACGATGCAGACGTCGCCGCTGCGGCTCTGGCGCTGGGCCCAGGACATGCGGCAGATCCTGGGCAAGAGCCGCGCGCGCTGGGCCGTGCTGAGCACGGCGGCGACGGCGTCTTCGCTGGCGCAGCAGTGGCGGCAGTTTTACGGCATTGTGCGCCGTGCGGCGGCGACGCGGTCGCTGGCCGACCTGGAGCGGCGGCTGCTGTCGCCCATGGCGCGCTGCCGGGCGGACGCGCGGCACAGCCAGAAGCGGCTGAAGCAGCTGCGCAAGCTGATCGCCAGCGGGCTCGGCATCCTCATCGACGAGGGCCTGCGCTTCGACCTGGACGACGTCAGCGAGAGCGGCAGCACGACGGGTATCGCGCTCGACGATGACGATGATGTTGATGATGATGCAGATGATGACGACGACGACGATGATGACGACCGCGGCGGCCGTGGTGGCCGCGGTGGCGGCGGCCGCGGCCGCGGCAAAAGGGGCGGCCTGAGCAGCAGCGCGGCGGCGCTGCAGGACATTACGGCAGACAACGGGCGGCGCTGGAAGGGAGTGGTGGAGCGCAGCGTGTCGCTGATGGACCAGGTGACGGCCGGGGTGCTGGCGGTCGAGTACTCGATCCCCGACTTTGAGGACCGGGTCTTCAACGGCGTTCAGGGCGACCCCATCATCCTGGCGGCGGACCAGCGCTCCGACGCCAACAAGCCGGCGCGGCTGGCGCGGCGGCTGGACCAGCTGCTGTCGCGCGGCCTCCCGGGCCTGGTGCGCAACCTGGACGGCGAGGTGGCGCAGTACGGGCGGCCGCCGCGGCTGCTGCGCTACTGGCTGCCGGCGGGCGTGCTGCTGCTGTCGTCGTCGACGATCCTGCAGCTGCTGTCGCGCCACCGCGGCGACCTGGCCGACTGGATCCGCGGGCTGGGCCGCACGGCGCACGACTTTTGGTTCAACTGGGTCATTGAGCCGGTCACGCGCATCGTCCGCACGATCCGGCACGACGAGACCAGCGAGATTGCCATTATGAGCCGCGACAGCCTGCGCGCCGACCGCGACAGCCTCGAGCGCATGGTGGTGGACTTTGCCATGGACCGGCCGGCGCTGGCGTCGTCGGCGGGCCCCGAGACGGGTGGCGGCGGCGGCGGAGGCAGCGGCGGCGGCGGTAGCAGCAACGGCAGCGGCGGCGCCCTCTCCGAGGCCGAGCTGGCCAGCATCCGCGCCAAGGTGCGCGAGGGCGACGTCACGCCGGTGCTGCGGGCGTACGAGAGCGGGCTGCGGCGGCCGCTGCAGGGCGCGCTGCGCGGCGACCTGGTGCGGTCGCTGCTGATCCAGGTGCAAAAGACAAAGGTGGACCTGGAGGTGGCCATCAGCGGCATCGACGCGCTGCTCAAGAGCCAGGAGCTGGTGTTTGGCTTTGTCGGCCTGACGCCGGGCGTGCTCGTCAGCGTGGCCGTGCTGCGCTACCTGCGGGCGGCGCTGGGCGGCCGGGCCGGCCTGCGCCGGGGCAAGCGGGCGGGCCGCTGCGTGCGCGTGCTGCGCAACATTGACCGCATCTTTTGCGACGCCGCCACCGACCCGGCCACGCTCAACGGCATCCTCTCCTACAAGCACCGCGGCCTGCTGGTGTGCGAGGTGCATGTGCTGCGCAGCCTGGCCAGCGGGCCGGGCCTGTTCCCGGGCGACGTGCAAAAGGAGTTTTTCGAGGACCTGGACGAGGTGCTCAACGCCAAGACGGTCGAGAGGCAGCGCCAGGCCCTGGAGCGGGTGCGCTGGGCGTACGGGCGCTGGCTGCGGCTGGCATGATTGCGCCGAGTCGAGGAAAAGAAGAGATTGAAGTGAAGAAGCATTGAGAGGCATTAAGAGGCATTGAGAAGGATTGGAAGCATCGAGAGCATCGAGAGAATCGAGAGCATCGAGAGCATCGAGAGGCTTACCTTTACGACAGCGACGCATGATCGATACACTACTTGACACAGCACAGACGGCCAAACGAAAGCGTCCAGAAGTTACAGCATTCAAAGAGCTCCATCAGCCGCGTGGGAGTCGGTGCAGCTGCATCTGCCAGCTCTCCCATGACGTAGGGTGGAAACCACCTGACCAAAGCCCTAGACCGCCGTCCCTAGACCGCTGTAAAAAGATACTTGTACAAGTCACTGATTGCAGGCCACGCAGCTGTCTTGTCGTCGTTGGGCCCCGCCCCGCCTTGTGCAGCAGTCCGTCCCAGCGCCTCCTTTCCAGCAAACGTGGCCCGCCGCCAGCCTCCGAGCGCCCCCCCCCTTGCGCATAGCGTGCAATGGTTACCGCCAAACCAGGCCAGGTCCTTCTTTCTTTTCCCTAATATTACTCCGTATCTCACATTGCATTCCCAACAAGACACCGCCCAAAAAAAAAGAGCGCCAGCCACCGACCGCCCCCTTTTTGTCTTGTCCCGTCGTCTCGACATTGCCGTTTCGCCCTTGGCTCGAGTCTGAGCTCATTGCCACTCTTCCCGTCACCGCCGCTTCGTCCAGTGCTTTCCGACTCTCTCTTTGCCTCCCCTCCTCTCCTTCCCCCCCCCTCCTCCTCTCGAGAGTTCTTCCATTGATCTCCTGCCTGCGATCGTGACTCCAAAACAGCCATACACTACTACTTACATCCATCTTCCTTTGCATTCTCGCTCCACTTGGCCAGCGATCCGCAAACAACACCCCCCCCCCCCCCCCCTGCTCTTCTGTGTGTCGACTTGTCGCGGTCAGCGTCTTTTTGGTCCGGAAGCGGGAACAAGAGCACAGACGGGCTAGCCAAGCACGGACCCGGCGCTCCATCTCTCCCGCGGCTGCTTTTGCTTCTTCTTCTTTTCCTCATCCTCGAGCCTCCTCTCCCGTCCCGACTCTCTTTTTTCGCCTCTCCGCGGTGTCCGTCGTTTTCCCTCTCCGCCAGCACCGACTCGACCGTCACCATGGCCGTCAACAGAAACTATGACGTTCTTGTAGGTTCATCCTTGCTGGTTTTCTCTCTCTCTCTCTCTCTCTCCCTCTCTCTCTCTCTTCACCTGCTCATCACTTGTGCCAGATCAAACTGCTCCTGATCGGCGACTCGGGCGTGGGCAAGTCATGCTGCCTGCTGCGCTTCAGCGAGGACTCTTTCACGCCGAGCTTCATCACCACGATCGGCATCGACTTCAAGATCCGCACCATTGAGCTCGACGGCAAGCGTGTCAAGCTACAGATCTGGGACACGGCCGGCCAGGAGCGCTTCCGCACCATCACCACGGCCTACTACCGCGGCGCCATGGGCATTCTGCTCGTCTACGACGTCACCGACGAGCGGTCCTTTAACAGTGCGTAAATCTTGTCTTTTTTTTTGTGTGTATGTGGTGTGCTCCCTGGCTAACCAGCCATGCTGCTACAGACATCCGCACCTGGTTCTCCAACGTCGAGCAGCACGCGTCTGAAAACGTCAACAAGATCCTCATTGGCAACAAGTGCGACTGGGAAGAGAAGCGCGTTGTCTCCTACGAGCGCGGCAGCGAGCTGGCCAAGGAGCTCGGCATCCCCTTCCTCGAGGTCTCGGCCAAGAGCGGCATCAACATTGACAAGGCCTTTTACGATCTGGCGGCCGCCATCAAGGCGCGCGACGACGAGAACCACAAGACCGAGCAGACCAGCTACAGCGGCGTCAACGTCGGCAGCCAGAACGACGCTGGCAGCGGCAAGTGCTGCTAGAGGGACGAGGGCGACGAGAAGCAGGGCCAGACGAGAGGGCGGTCGAGAGCACTCGGAGGAAACAGTTGTATTTTGCGCTACACTCTCGGACAAGAGGGCGAGAGAGCCTGAGTGGGACGGGCGGCCGTTTGGCTCTGTCTGGGGAGAGAGACTGCGAGACGCTGTTTGGTCTGTCATGAGGACGGCGGCTCTCCATGTCCTTGGTGTCCCTTTTCTCTTGGTGGCCGGACGGGGGGTGTCCCTTTCCCTTGGTGGCCGAACGGACAGACGAACAAGACGAACAAGAGATTGGGGGGGAGGGCCTGGAGAGCAGCAAAGTAGCAAGGAAAGAAAGACTCGGGAGGGGGGAAGGGTGACGGGAAAGGCCAAGGAGCGGGTATCTGGCGATCAAGGCGTTTGGGTTTTTGCTCCTGTTTCTGTGCTCTGCCGTGTTTTTCTTGCACCCTATTTTGTGCCTTGCTACTTTTTGTTCCCCCATTTTAGTTGATCTCGGCATAGAATACATTTGTTTGTAATTTGTTCTTGATGGCCGCCTCTGACCGCCCTCTGGAGACCTCCCACGCCACGGCTCACCAGAGGACTGTGGCGCTGACGACGGCCGCCCGCCTCCGGGGGCGGTCGGGGTCTGGCGTGCCTGGCGTGCTGTCGCTGCTGGTTGCGCCGTCGTCGTCGTCGTCGGCGGCGACGGCCGGTGCCGCCGTCCGCGCCGGCACGGCCACGGTGCGGCGGTGCCAGCAGCGCACAAAGCGCCGGGCCTCGACGACGTCGGCAAAGGCCACAACAAAGCGTGAATAGGCAGCCTGGTCGTTCATCTGGTCCGTCTTGGCCGGCAGGTCCGGCACGCCGGCGGCCAGCCGGCGTCGTTGCCGCTGCGGCGGGGGCGGCGGGGGCGGCGGGGGCGGGTTGTTTTTGCCACGCTTCTGCTGCTTCTGCTGCTTCTGCAGCTTCTGCAGCTTCTGTTTTTGCTGCTGCTGCTGCTGCTGCTCCAGCCGGCGCTGCTCAGCCACGATCCAGGGCACCGGCACGACGCCGTTGAGCCCGTCCGAGACAGCCCACGGCAGGTTGCGGGCGGCGCCGTCGGCAGCGATCAGGCGGCGCAGGCCGTCAATGGTGGCGAGGCCCGGGGCTTCGTCGGTGGTGGTGGTTGTGGTGGTGCCGCCGCCGCCGCCGCCGCCGCTGCTGCTGCTGCTGCTGCTGCTGCTGCTGCTGCCCGTGTCCTCGAGCACCAGCAGGACCTTTGTCGTGGCGGCTGCGGCGGCGGCGTCGTTGTCGTCGTCGGCGTCGTCGGCCCACGGCGGCAGCGTGGCGTCGTCGTCGTCGTCGGCGGCGGCGGCGGCGGTTTCGCTGTCGGGATCGGGCATCTCCAAGGCCAGGTCCAGCTTGGCCGTCGGCGGCAGCAGGGTAAACTGGCGCAGGGCCGCCACGGCTTCGTGGTCGTGGTCGTCGTGGTTGTCGGCGGCTGCTGACGGCGGCGGCCGCAGGTTGCCGTCCTCGCGGAAGCGGGCGGTGTTGCGGTGCTGCCGCGGCTGGACGGCGCGGTGGGCGAGGCGGTGCAGCTCGCGCAGCTCCTGGGCGTAGGCCAGTGCGGCGGCCGGGGCGCCGAAGCAGAGAAAGTAGCGGCCGCGGGGGGCGAGCGTGGCCGGGTCGCGGTCTTGCACGACCTTGTAGAGGCCGCCGGCGGCGGCCGCCCAGCCGTCGAGGTGCGGGCGGGCCGTCGGGGTCCGCCCGGCCCCCCCGCCCCCTCCCTCGGAATGGGCGCGCCGTGCCGCCGTGGCTGGCGGCGCAATGCGGAAAAAGTCGCTGGGCAGCAGAGACGCCGAGGCGCCCGACAGGACCAGGATGGTCGGCTCTGTTCTGCGGCGCCGCCGCGGCGCGGAGCGGGCGTCGTCTTCTCTTGAGCGTGTTTCCGCCGCCGCCGCTGCGTCCGGGCCGCCGCTGTCGTCGTCGCCGCGCCACTGGCGCAAGATTTTGTCGTCGTCGTCGTCTTCGTCGGCGGCGGTGCCGACCCGTTCTCTTTCCGCACCCGTGCCGGCGGCGTCTCCGGGCAGGGCCGTCTCGTTTTCGCTCTCCTGAGCGGCGCCCGGGAACAGCTCCTCGAACAGCGACGGTGGGCTTCGGCCTGCAGGGTCCCTCCTAGACCCGCTGCTGCTGCTGCTGCCCATTCCCCTGGCCCAGAGCGAAGTGGAATCGGCGCAGCAGCGCCGCACTGCCGGACGTGGCCGAGGCGGCGCCGGCCGGAGCCTCAACGGGCCTTCCGGTCGGTTGACGAGGGCGCCTCGGCCCAGCAAGGCCGACCGGCACGCCGTGCAAACAGCCCACGGGCGGCCAAAAGACATCGCAACAGACACAAGCAGCCAGCCAGCCCACTTGTCCGCTCTCGGAGTTTTTTCTCCAATCGTTTTTTTTTTTTTTTTTGGACTGAAGTCGATATGAACGCAGATCGTTAATGTGGGACACCCGTGGGACACCCAGGACGTTCAGCTGGCATGTGGGCACTCGTGAAGCGTCGGTTCTATTCGTGCTGCTTCCCTGAACAGCCGCCCAATGGCAACAGTAAGAAAGAGAGAAGAGTAGGAGAAGAAGAAGTAAATCAGCTGGCGTCAAGACGTGTTGTGTGGGACGCAACTGCAGTTCTTCGCTGCAGCGTCGTGTGGGGCACAAATATGGGTCCCTGCTAAAAGCTGAATCTGAATATAGCCTTTGAAAGAGAAACAGCCTTTCTGACTGGCAACGGAGATTTTTTGCACACGGCACGCAGCACGCACAACGAGCTCCCCCCCCCCTTGCCACATGGCCAAGTCCGTCGAGGTCACGCTCTCGGTGCTGCCGAGCGAGCCGGCGGCCAAGGCGGCCAGCCGGGTGCTGGTGAGCAAGGACAATCTCGTCTTGCTGACGGGCGGCCTCGAAAACAACCGCCTCTGCGTGGTCGAGAAGGTGGGCGACGGCGGAGCGGGCGCGGGCGCAGGAGCGGGCCGGCGGCGGCAGGCGACGCTGTGGGCGTCGCCGGAGCCGCTGAAGAAGACGGTGGCGCGGATGTCGCGGGCGCTGAGCGAGGCGTGCGGGCTGGGCGTGGCGGACCGGTGCCGCATCAGCGTGGTGCACGACAACGGCGGCGCCGTGCCGGAGGCGGGCGACGTGGCGGTGGAGGACGTCACGGGGCGCGAGGGGCTCGCGCCGCTGGCGGCGGAGCCGGAACACGTGCAGGCGGACTGGCTGTCGCGCGTGGCGGACCAGCTCGATCTGGCCGAGGTGGTCTTTCCGGGCCTGGTGGTCCGGGATGTCTACTGCCGGCGCACGCGGCGCACCTTTTGCGTGCAGACGGTCGACGGGCGCGACGACAATGCCGCGTGCTTTGTCGTGGACCAGACCCGCATCCGGCTGCTGCCGGCGGCGGCGGCGGCGGCGGCGGCGGGCAGCAGCGTGCTGCTGCCGGTGCGGCCCCGAGCGCCCCGGACCCCCCGGACGCCGGTCAGGCAGACCGCCACGGCGGCGGCGGCGGCGACGCCTCCGGCGGCAGCGGCGGTGGCGGCACGGCTGACGCTGTTGCCGCGGCCGCGACCGCCGCCGCCCACACAGGCTCCGCGCGACATCCAGATAGCGCCCATCGACGGCATGGATGCGGCGGTGGAGCTGCTGAACGCGGCGCTGAGCGTGTTTGCGCCGGCGACGCAGGCGCTGCTGCGGCAGGCGTCGTACCGGCCGGAGACGTACGCGACCGTGCTCGAGGGCGACTACGGCTCGGGCAAGACGATGCTGCTCAACCGCGTGGCGGCGACGGGCTGGGGCACGGTGTGGCGCGTGGCGGCGGGCGACAAGCTGGTGGCCATGCAGGAGACGCTGCAGGCGGCGCTGCAGCAGCAGCCGAGCATGGTGCTGCTGGACGACATCCAGCAGCTGCTGAGCGAGGACCGCAACAACCGCGGCGCCGTGGTGCAGGCGCTGTGTGACTTTCTGGACCAGCTGGTCAGCCCGGACGCGACCGGCGCGGCGCTGCCGCCACAGGTGATTGTGCTGGCGACGTGCACGAGCTACGTGCGCGAGATCCCGGCGCCGCTCAAGCGGCCCGGCCGGCTGCACGAGGTGGTGCGCATCCCGTTTCCGGACGCGGCGCACCGGCGGGCGATCCTGCGGTCGTTTGGGCTGCCGCTGGCCCCGGGCACGGCCGAGGCGACCATTGAGCGGTGGACGCTCAAGACGCACGCCTTTAACGGGCACGACCTGCGCTTTCTGCGCAGCAAGGCCCTGCTGGCGATGCGGCGGCGGTGGCGGCAGCACGGCGGCGTCACGGCAGGGCCTGCGGCGGCAGCGGACCCGGACCCGGACCACCCGGCGGACCACCCGGCGGACCACCCGGCGGACCCCGACCCGGCGGCCTACATGACCGACGACGACCTGGCGTACGCGCGCAGCGAGGTGCACCCGTCGTGCATGGGCAACATCAGCATCAAGCCGCGGCCGGTGTACTGGCGGCAGATCCACGGGCAGGACCGGCTGGTGCGCGAGCTGCAGCGGGCGGTGGAGATGATGAACTACCCGGAGCGGTACGCGCGGCTGATCAACCCGATCCCGCACGGCTACCTGCTGTACGGGCCGCCGGGCTGCTCCAAGACGATGCTGGCGCAGGCGCTGGCCACCGAGAGCGGGCTCAACTACTTTGCCGTCAAGGGCGGCGAGCTGCTCAACCAGTACGTCGGCCAGTCGGAGCAGAACGTGCGCGACCTGTTTGCGCGCGCGCGCAGCGCCGCGCCCTCGGTCATCTTCCTCGACGAGATCGACGCCCTGGGCGGCCGGCGTGCCGGCGGGCCCGGCGGGCACGGCGGCTCCGGCGGCGGCGGGCACTCGGACGGCCAAAGTGGGGCCGGCGCCGGAGGCCGCTCCGGCGGCCCGCAGATCGTGCCGGCGCTGCTGACGGAAATGGACGGCTTCGAGCCGCTCGGCAAGGTGCTGGTGCTGGCGGCGACCAACCAGCCGGACGCGCTGGACCCGGCGCTGCTGCGCACCGGCCGCTTCGACCGCCACGCGTACGTGGCGCCGCCCAGCCTGGCCGCTCGCCGCGCCATCCTGCAGAGCTGGGCCGCGCACATGGACACCAGCCCGGACCTGGACCTGGACCGCCTGGCCGCCGCCACCGACGGCTACACGGGCGCCGAGATCCTCAACGTGTGCCAGACGGCCGGCGCCAACGTGTCGAACCTGCGCTTCGAGGCCGGGGCCGGGGCCGGGGCCGGGGCCGATGCCGGGGCCGACGCCGACGCCATCCTCATCACCACCGAGCTTTTCGAGGACGCCATCCGCAGCACGCCGAAGCTGATGACGCCCGAGGTGCTGCGCTACTATGAGAGGTGGAAGCCATTTCTGACGTATTGATAGAATAAGACGTCTAAAATAATGGTGATGCTCTTATGCCTCTTTGCCCTTGATCCCCTTTTCTCCCCTTCTCCCCTTTTCTCTCCCCTCTCCCCTCTCCCTTGACTGCCTCCTCTCTCTCCCCTTCTCTCTCACGCCACGCGCCGGCGGTAGACGCCCAGCATCCAGCTGGCGCGCAGCACGGCCAGGCCGACGGCCATGCGGATGCTATCCTGGACCAGATGCATCTTGCTGCCCTCGACCTCGTGCCACCCTATGGGCACCTCGGCGACCTTGATGCCGGCGGTGGTGCCGATGACGGAGCCGTCGTGGGCGACAATGGGCGAGGCCGGCGCCGACTCGGCCAGCATCAGCATCTCAATGTCAAAGATCCAGCCCTCGGAGTGCATGTAGGGCACAATGTGCGGCAGGGCGGCGCGGCTAAAGAGCTTGAAGCCGCACTGCGTGTCGCGGATGCGCGACGTCGCCGGCGGCGTCAGGATCATCAGCACAAAGTGGAACGCCTTCATCAGCAGGTTGCGCAGCGCCGACCGCTGCACCACCGCCTCGCTGCCCACCAGGTGCGCCCGGCTGCCAATGGCCACGCCGCGCCCCGACGCGTCGGCCACGCCCGCGCACGCCTCCAGCAGCCGGTCCATGTCGCCGAACCGCGACGCCCCGTCCGCGTCGGCAAACATGACGTACGCCCCGCGCGCGTGCCGGAACCCGTGCGTCACCCCGCCGCCCTTGCCGCGGTTCTTGCTCAGCCGCACCAGCCGCACCACGTCGTGCAGCCCGTACTGTGCCGCCACCTCCAGCACCACCTCGCCCGTGCCGTCCGTGCTGGCGTCGTCCACCACCAGGATCTCGTACCCGCCGGGCCCGGACGCCGCCCCCCCGGACGACGCCCCCCCGAACCGCCGCTCGCAGTGGCCCACCATCTCCTCCAGCGCCGGCCGGATGCGCTGCGCCTCGTTGTATGCCGGCACCACCACCGTCAGCGCCACCTCGGCCGGCGTGATCGCGCCCAGGTCTGCGTCTGCCACCAGTGCCGCCAGGTCCTCGCCCGTGGCTTGTGTCATGGCCGTCGCCGCCGCCTGTTGTTGTTGTTGCTGCTGCTGCTGCTGCCGCTGCCGCTGCCGCTGCCGCCCGGCCAGCCACGTGTCGTACCAGCACGGCAGCTGCCGCGTCACGCGCCCGCCCTCTCCCGCCGTCGCCGTCGTCGTCACATATGTCTTCTCCGACGGCAGCGGCGCGCGCGGCTTCGGCGCCAGGTAGCAGAGCAGCACGTAGGCCGCCGCCGCCTCGACGACGACCACGCAAAAGACGCCCAGCAGCAGAAGCGGCATCGGCGCCGCCCGCAGCGTGTCGCACGCAATCACGGCGAGGCCCTGCAGCTGGCCGGCCAGGCTGTCGGCCATGATCGCCCGGTCCTCCGTCTTGGGAAAGGGGCTGTGGTCGTGGAAGGAGTGTCGTGGGAGTTTGGAGGCAACGGGAGCGTTTTCGTCAGGCCGCATGGGGGGCGGCTTAGCTGTTGCGCAGGCCGCTCTGGCGCATTCTGAGAGAAAAGGAAGAAGAAAAGAGGTTGAACAGGCAAAGGAGCGAATAAAAATGATCAAACGAGCGTAAAGGGCAGAGAGTAGGGAGATTGTCGTATTTGAAGCAAGGTGGCTGCTTTTTGCCGCGTAACTGCTGCGTATTGTTCAGACGTGGGCCTGGCGATCCCCCAAAAAAACCCCACCGCAGGCCGCTAAAGCCCGAGGCTGCAGAACCGCAATACGAAACAGACTGCGATGACATTACGATTGTCGCAATACGAAGAAGCATCACAGCGGCCTTCAATGTCACAATACAGATGCAGCCCTCCCCGAGGCCGTTTCGCGAGGATCTGCAAAGTTGGTCTGCAAAGTTGGTCCTATTAAACCTTGACTACGGAAGCCCCAGTCAGAACCTCCTATTCAGGCCTGTTCAGAACCTATTTGAGCCTATTGAGACCTGTTTATTCAACTTGCGTTGATACCCAATTGTCTGTCGTCCTCCTAGTCATCAGAGCAATCGACCCTTGGTCCGGCATGCAGCGCCCTGTCGCAGATGCCATGGGGGTTTCCCCCCCCCGACCGCCGCCGCGCTGCCTCCATCAGATGGCCAGACGCTCGACCTTGTCCTTGAGCGCCTTGATCGGGCCGGCCAGGTCGCTCGCCTCGTTGGTGTTGATGCTGGCCGCAATCACGGCCCGGCTGACGCCGCACGCGCGGCCCAGCTGCGCCTTGCTCGGCACAAACACATACGGCGTGTTCTTGTCCTCGCACAGGAGCGGAATGTGCAGCAGGATGGCCAGCGGGTTCGCGTCGGCGGCCAGGATGGCAATCTCGCACGTGTTGCGGTTCAGCGCCTTGGTCACTGTCGGAGAAAAAAGTCAGCATGCTGCGCCCTCCCCCCCTCAAAAAAAGCCAGCTGAGCACCCTCAATAAAAAACCCAGCTGAGCACTCACCCTCGTTGGCGCCCTTCTTGGCCTGGCGGAAATGAGTCGCCGACTGGAGAAGGTCCAGGATCTCCTGCGTCAGAGCAGCGTCGGCCAGGGGCCAGGCTAGAAGCACGCGTTAGCCATCATTTCGGCTTTGATCATTACTCTCACTGCAGAACACGAACCTGCCGATTCCTTGTTGTTTCCAGACATGTCTGAGATGGGTGACAAAAAATGCGTCCTCGTGTAAAAATAAAAAAAATAAATGGGTCGTCGAGTGGCTCGCCTGTGGGAGGTTCACTGCCGGTGACTGGTTGTGTGTGGTGGTTGGTGGAACAGGGAGAGGAACTCTACGAAGCTCGAAATCATAAAAAAGACTCTGGGGAGAGAGAGAGAAAAAAAAAAAGTTCACCGCCCTTGGCAGAACCGGAAAAACAACTTTCCGAGACCACGTGGGGGATTCAGGGCCCACAGCTCACTAGACGCACGCCCCGGACCCATTTTTTGCACAAGACCGGAAGACCGCCCAGATTCAGGGCAGCAGCGCTGCCGTCGCCGCTCAAGCGAGAAAGCCGTGTTTGCCAAGTACGGCTGCCCCAGGCCCGGCGCCAGTTTGGGCTATCGATTTCGCCAAGATCCTTTGGGGGGCAACGAAAGAGGCAGGCGTGGTGTTTCAGCTCCGAGTTATTGGCTGTTGTTGGGCCAAAAACATCAGCCATGTCCTTTGTGAAAAAGACGTGCTCAAGCCAGTCTGGCCGCTATGAACTTGAACGGTGCGTTTCAGGTTCCAGAGAGTAGTGAGAGAGTGCAATGAAGGCACTTTTCGGCCTGGTGCAGCCTGTTGGTCTGCAAACATTTGTCGGCCCGGCGGAGCCGAAAGCGTCACGTAGGCCAAGCAAAACACAAAGGATCACGCAAGAAGTAGTATCAACAGTGTCTATTCCTGAATTGTGTATTATTAGTCCGCTTGGATGGACGGAGTCAATGTCATCAGATCGTAACAAAACAGAGTGACTATCTATAGCAGCGAGAGAGCCGTATTTGCCTGGGATAGGAAAGCAAAAAATACTCTGGCCAACGAGGCTGCTGCTGTGCAATTCCATAGAAACTGCTTGGCGAATAAAAGTGCCATAACCAAAGTACGCCGTGGCGACCGAGCCAGAAAGAACCGAGCCAGAAAGACCAAGCCAGAAAGAACCGAGCCAGAAAGAAAACCGAGCCAGAAAGAAGAACCTAAGAGAGGATCGCAGCCTCAGGCCGCAGCCACGGCCGTGCTCTGGGGCGTCCAGGCGGCGTCTGGCGTCTGCTTGCCCCTGCTAAAGGCCCGCGGGGTGGTGGTATCGGCGTCCGCAGCGGTCGGGCCCTCGGCCGTCTCGGCGACGGGTGCCGGGGCCGGGGCGTAGAGGCTGCGGCGCGACTGCGAGATTGGGCGGCTGCTGCTGCTGCTGCTGCTGCTGCCGCCGCCGCCGGCCTCCGGGTAGCTGTTGTAGTAGTAGTGATGGTTGCCGTAGTGGCTGGCCGGGCGGCCGGTGGCGTGCAAGGCCGAGGCCGACGCGGACGAAGACGACGACGATGCCGACGACGACGACGAAGACGGCGGGGCGCCATTGTGCTGCCGGCGCAGCGCCTTCATCTCCAAAACGTCGCCGCTGCTGCCGCTGGCCGAGGCCACGCCGGAGGTGGCGGTGCCGTAAAAGAGCTCTAGAAAGATCACAGCCCGGTTAGGACGATGCGCTGGCGGCGAGGGCTAGGTGGAGGAGGAGGGGGCCGCGCTGGCAGCAGTGGCAGCAGTGGCAGCCGTGGCAGCCGTGACCGTCCCACACGTCGCTTTACTGGTGGCGGCCCCGGCTGCTGCTGCCGCTGCCGCTGCTGCCGCTGCTGCAGGGTCTGACAGGGCGGAAGAGAAGGAGGTGTGGGAGGTGTTGGTGGAGGAGGACAAGGAGGGGCCTTGGCTGGCCAGGTCGTGGCAGCAGGAGGAAGAGGCAGACGAGGACGGACCGGTAGTGGTGGTGGCGGCGGCAGCGGCAGCAGCAGCGGCAGCGGCGGCGGCGGCCGGAGCGTGGCCGGCCGGAATCGGCGGCACGGCCGGGGTCATGGAGGCGGAGCGGTGCAGCTGGGCGTCCATGCTGGAGTAGCTGTGCGACAGGTGGACGACGGCGCTGGCGCTACCAGAGGGGTAGGACACCTTGGAGAGGCCGCTGCTGGAGGGGTAGGACGCCTTGGAGAGGCCGCCGCTGCTGGAGCGGGCGACGGCGTAGTGGCTGCTGCTGCTGCTGCTGCTGGAGGGCCCCGGACCCGGGCCCAGGGGGGCGGCCATCATGTTGACGTGCAAGGGGCTCAGGTGGCTGCGCGTCGAGGCCACGCTGACCGGGCGGCTGCTCTGGGCGGCGGCGGCGGCGGCGGCGGCGGCAATGGCGCTGCGGCGGCGGTTCAGGTCGCGGATCTTGGGCCGGTCCTCGCGCATCCAGCCGGAGGGCGCGCCGTGCATGGCGTCGGCGGCGGCATGCGTCGGCACATGGCGATACTTTGTCGGCTCCGGCTGCTTCTCGGCCTGCTTCTGGGACCGCTCCTTGGCCGCCTCGCGGTTTCTCCGGATGATGGAGAAGACAGACATGGTATGGTGGGAGGATGGGAGCGAGGGGGGACCCTGGGGGTTTTGGGCAGGGCAAGCTCCAAAGTAAGCTCAGGATAGAAGCTCAGGACAAGAAGGAGCTCAGAACAAGGAGCTCAGAACAAGGAGCTCAGGACAGGAGGAGCTTGAACAAGAGGAAGATCACGACACTCAAACCTATTCAGAAACGAGAGAGAGAGAGAGATGGCGAGAAGTGGGACGTTGAAGGATGGGGGATCAAAGCTATAAGAACTACGACAGTGGGACCCGGGGTCCGGGAGTACGGAGAAGAGAGAGCGAAAAATAGGGCAGCAAAAGACGACAAGTATTGAACCGTATAAGTTGAAAGGGGGGGGGGGGGGGGTGCGTGAGGGGGGGGGGAGGGGGGGAGGGGGGCTTCTCGTCAACGTGGGACGGCACCACTGGCATACAGAGTACGAGTCGACACGGCCCAAAAGCGGGCTGCGAGCTACGAGCCAGATCCGCCGTACAAACACGGTCGCGTAAGATACTTGATATTGAATGACAGGTGTGGAACGGAGTACGGAGTGCGGCCGGTGTAAAATACTCGACTTTGATCGAATTAGGCAGGGGCGTGGGTGCATGAAGATAGGGAGGGGGAGGGAGCTAGTGAGGGACCCACCCCTGTCCAGATATCTCGGGTCTGGCTCTGCTAGCGCGGGCTCACACCGAACAGCAGAATACGAGCGTCGTGAGGCAGGTAGGCATGGATAGAGCAGACAAGAGTCGCACAACAAAGGGAGTTGGCCGAGGAGGCGGCGGCGGCGAAAGAAGGCGGCATCACGACGATCGACTCCACCGGGGCCAGCCACCGGGATTCCAGACGAAATGCCCATCCATCCAGCATCAGGGATCAAGAAGCGGCAGAGACAAAAAAAAACAAAATTGAACACTATTGATCCCAAAAAAGAAATATAACTCTCCGAGACGGGCCATCCACGCCCCGATTAAATGTCTGAGAACCGCCCCGTCTCTGCTCACCGCAAGATCACACCTCTTCGGGCAGCCGTCCGCGGGCACGGCCAGACGGCCAGGAGCAGCAGGACGGACTGACGGCCTGCCTGCCCAGGATCGCCTCCTCGCGCCAGCCGCAGTGGAGAGAGAGAGAGAGAGAGAGACGACTGCGTGCGCGCGAAGCTGCGTCGTGTGGCTGCGGCGACGACAGAGCCGGCCGGCCCGGCCGCCGGGTTCCGGCTCGCGTGCCTGGGGGATCGAGCCCGGCAGTCCAGGGGCGGCCATCCGGGGGCAAGCTTGCCTCGGAGTCGTCTACGGAGTACGGAGGGAGCACTGCTGAGCAAAGACGTTTGGTCCAGGGGCGCGATGCAGAGAGAAAACGACGGTGCCGGATGGCAGGCTCGGCCGCTGTGACCTTCTGTTGCTGGCCTAATGTCGAGGAGCCTGCCGCCCTAGCCTACTTGAGTAGTCGTACAGACGGATGTATTTATATCCTGCATGTATCTTCCACGCATGCACCGAATATTGGCAGCACGCGCCGCCCACACGTTCAGTTCACCCCTTGCGAGAGGCGATGCGCGGCCAAGACAGCGCCGTTGCCGCGCGCCGCGCGCTACTTATTGTCGACTTGTGCCTGAGTGGGTTTTCTTGGCGGCGGGCCAAATTGAAGCCTTTGCAGAGCCCGTCGTGACTTGCCTGTTTCAGCCTGCGGATCCTCTCTCGCCAAAGACAGGGATCCGTGGTAGCTTCCGGACTATCCAAACGGCCATGGCGTCAGAGTCGCCCTGCGGCTGCGTTGGGCACTGTCTTGCCTTGGGAGATGACCCTGCGCCTCTTTTCGCGTGAAAGGAGCCGCCATTGCATCGTAGCTTCAACAAAAACCGCTTTAGTGGCGTCAGCTGAAAACCAAGTGGCGTCAAGCTTTGTGCTTATAGTATCAGCTACAACTAAACCGTACTGAGATTTTCCCTTCTCGGCCCCGACGCAGACACGCCTGCCGACAGTGGCCCGCATGACATAACAGGCTTTGCAAACGAACCCGTCATACAGCTATGCCGGGCCGCGGACTCATGGCACAGCGTCCTGTCAGCAATGTCGACTCGGTCGGGACGCCGGGCCAGAAAGTACACCAGGCCAACAGCAGACCACACAAAGACACGGCGCAGGAGGTTGGGCTCACGGCCACTTCCTTGTTCTCCCCCCCCCCCCAATCGAGGCCCATGCGGTCTCGGCCACCGCTGAGCTGAATATGCACGCACAACGTGCGGCTCGTATTCAGATAGCCCCCTGCCTGCGTGGTGGAGCTTGATTTAGGCTTCTGGGCCTTTCAGCTCTGCCCACCCGCTCTGCCGCTGGCGGAGGATCCTGACTGGTTTTGCCGAAAAGGCTATCTTTGTTTTCCGGCACCCGTGTACGGTACGGTACTTGTACGCTGCAGAGCACAGACGTGCTGCAGGCAAGCGTTGATTGTTGGCCCCAAAGGTGCAGGCTGCGCCCGTCCCACACCGGCATGCAAGACACTCTGTGCTTGTTGGTTTTTTTTTTGCTGCCTTGCAGGAGGACAACGTGGATGCACTCCTGGCCCCTCGTCTGCGTTCCGGGAACGGCAGAGGCGCCTCCCTGTCTGACCAAAGGTGCGGGCGGCTGCCACGAGGCGTCCTGAGTGCGGTTGGAGAAAAAAGAAAAGGAAAATCAGCAACGATAGAGACGCTGCCGGGCTGCCACGAGTTGCCTGAGAGCCCTAGAGTTCCTTCCCCCCCCCCCCCCCCCCACCCTCGCGCTCTCGGCACCACGCCCGCATAGATACGAGCTGCCTCGTCATCGCATTGGGGGGGGGGGGAGGGGCGTGCGTGAAAGCGTCGCCAACGATAACGAGTCCAGACCGCGTGTGTGCGGAACAGGGGCTGCTCCAGATAGGAGGCTTCGTACCGGTACCTGCCCGCAGGCACAGCCAAGACAACGCGCGGCCCCGTTCCTGCTCCTCCCCTTTGTGCATGGCGCATTCCGTCGAGGAGTATTGGAAGGGGGGGGGCGAGCGGTGTGATGGAAACAGGCCGTCTTATCTCTGAGTGCAGATTGTCGCTGCATGTCTCCGTTGCTCGGATCCTCGTATGCGTACGACGTACATGCACGGAGCGACGCGGCACGGGCGCTGAAATAGGGAAAAAAATCGCCTGTCCTCGCTCGCCAGTGTCCGAGCTCGCTTTCAGCCTCTCGGATAGCCGGGGTTTTCGTGCAGCTTCGCTCTCAGCCCCGGAGGTACTTGTCCAGGTCCCGGTTGCCCAGGATCTGCTCCCGCAGCCGCGCCGTGCGGTGCCGTTCCTCGTCGGCCATTTTCCGGATTTGCTTGGCGTTGTGTGTGCGGCGGCGGCGGCGACAGTGGGCGTTTTGTTCTTCCGCCACCGCCGTCGTCCTGTTGTCTGTTTTGCCGCCGCGTGCTGTTGCCACGCCCAGCCCCTGCCCCGGGGGCCGCGCCTTGACCTGGATCGGCCGCGGCATGCCTTGCTGCCCGGCACCCAGCCCCCGCCCGCTGTCGGGGTCCCAGCCCTGCGCGGCCAGGATCTGGAGGCCGCGCCGCCGGCGGTCCACGGCCGACGGCTGCCGCGAGTGCTCGAGCGCGACCTGGTGGACGAGACAGGCCTCGTGGCGGTAGTGGTGGGGGTGTGTGCGGGGCGACGGCGACGGCGACGGCGAGATGACCTCGGTCGCAGAGGCGTCGGCTACCGGAAGCTGGCAGACCTTGCAGAGCGCAGGAGGCGCCGCGGGCTCCGAGCCTGATTCCGGCTCCGGCTCCGGCTCCGGCTTCGCCTCCGGCTTGGCCTGTCCTGCAGACCCCGCACTGCTGCCAGCGCCAGCAGCCATGACAATGCTCAGATACAGCTCCGACACGTCGGCAGCGGGCGCGGCCGCGGCACCGGCGTGGCCGGGGCCGCTCTGCTCAGACGGGCCGGCTCCGGCCGGCACAAAGGAGACGGGCTGCCGGTGGAGGCCGCGGCCAAAGGGACGCAAGAGATGCAGCGGCGTGCTGGTCGTGCCGTCGTCGTCGTCGGCATCCGTGGAGGCTGCCATGGCAGCCGTCGTCCGGGCCATGCTGGCGTGATGGTGGTGGTGATGGTGGTGGTGGTGGCGGCGGCGGCGGCGGCGGCGAGGCTGAAATAGGCCAGCGAGGAGCGAGACGCACGATTACGGAGTTTAGCAAAAAAACACGCTAGGCGGAGCAGTGCACGTGCCAGGCGGACCCACTAAATCTCTCTCTCTATTTTCAGGTACTTACAATTTATATGGCACATGTCGTAATATGAGCAGATCTGGCCTCTACACAACCTCACAGCCATGCCGCTGCCGTTTGCTGCCGAGATCTACTACAACGGCTGGCCGGCCTGGCTGCCGGCGCCGCTGCTGCTGGCCAAGGTGGGCGGCTCGATAGCGGCGCTGGCGGCCGCCAAGACCTACCTCAGCGGCGCCGCCTGCTCGGCCGAGCGGGCCATGCACGGCCGCGTGGTCATGATCACGGGCGGCATGTCGGGCATCGGCGGCGTGGTGGCGCTGGAGCTGGCCAAGCGCGGCGCCCACGTGGTGCTGCTGACGCCGCAGCCGCCGTCGGACCCGTTTGTCGTGGACTACGTCGAGGAGCTGCGCGCGCGCGCGAACCACTCGCTCATCTACGCCGAGCAGGTCGACCTGGCCTCGCTGCACAGCATCCGCACCTTTGCCACCAGGTGGATCGACAGCATGCCCGTGCGCCGCCTCGACGCCGTCATCCTGTGCGCCGCCGCCGAGGCCGTGCCCGTGTCCGTGCCGGCGACGGCGACAGCGACGGCGACGGCCGGCCCCCTCGGCAAGACCACCGCCGAGGGCATCGAGCGCGCCTGGATGGTCAACTACCTGGCCAACTTCCACCTGCTGGGCCTGCTGAGCCCGGCGCTGCGCTCCCAGCCCTTTGACCGCGACGTCCGCGTCATCATCACCACCTGCTCCGCCTACATCGGGGCGCCACCGCTGGTGGCGGACGCCGGAACTGCGGCGGCAGAAGCAGCAGCAGCAGCAGCAGCAGCAGCAGCAGCAGCGGCCAAGAAGAGCAAGGGCGGCAAGAACGCGCCTCCGGCGGCTCCCGCGGCCTCTGTCGGCGCGCACATCCCGGCGTGGACGCCGCAGCGGGCCTACGCCCGCAGCAAGCTGGCGCTCATGGTGTTTGCGCGCGCCTTCCAGAAGCACGTCGACTCCTTCAAGCGGCCCGACGGCCTGCCCGGCAACGTGCGCGTGCTGCTGGTCGACCCGGGCTGGGCGCGCACCCCCGGCTTCCGCCGCTGGCTGACCGGCGGCTCGCTGCTGCGCCTGCTGCTCGTCTACGTCCTCTTCTACCCGCTGTGGTGGCTGCTGCTCAAGAGCGCCGAGGACGGCGCCCAGTCCGTGCTGTACGCCGCCATGGAAGGCTCGCTGCGCCAGGTCCAGGACTTTGCCCCTCCGGCGCCGCCGGCCGGCGGAGACGCCAAATCGGCCCCGGCCCCGGCCCCGGCAGCGGCAGCGGCGGCCTCCGTGTCGCCGCCGGCGCTGCGACACGACCCCCTGGCCACCAAGCTGATCAAGGAGTGCCGGCTGGTCGACCAGGCCCGGCGCGACATCAACGACGAGGCCGTGGCCAAGGCCCTCTGGGAGGACAGCGACCGGCTGATCGAGGAGACCGAGAAGCTCGCCGCCCTGGAGCGCCAGAAGCAGAAGCAGGCGCAGCAGGACGCCGAAAAGACCAGCGAGATCGAGTCGCTGGTGGACGCGATCAAAAAGGGCAAGGCACGCGAGAAGCAAAAGGACAAGGCCAAGGGAAAGGAGGCAAAAACGGGCGAGGACAAGAAAAAGGAGCCGCCGGCGAAAAAGGCCGCGACGACGCGGAAAAAATCGCAGCCGTAGCCGGCCTCCTTTCCCGGCCTCCCCTCGAAGAAGACGATTTAGACACGACGGCATGGATTTGTGTACAGGCGCTGGGCGTTTGGTGCGGCATAAACATGTAGCTATTGCTTTTGGGCCAATCAAAATCTGAGAAAAATTAGAGTCATCTTGAACGAGCTCTTCTCATACATCCTTTCCATGATTTAGATATATCAATGTCATCCAGGATCCCAAACGCCACTCTTTCCTCTGCGCTATGCAAAGGCGTTGCCCAGGTCGTGCTCCTGCTCTCGAGTTAGTTCAAGTTTCCCCGACCGCGACACCAGATGCAAAAAACTCACCTTGAAGTAGTCCGCCCCCTTTTCCAGGTACTCTTCGCGGGACACCGCGGCCACCCGCCAGGCATCCGACCCGGCCCAGCCGGCGGCGCCGCGCCAGGCGTCCGTCAGCGCGTCCTGCGCCCGCCGCAGCCTCAGCGGCGCCCCGGCCGGCAGCAGCGCCTGCAGGCCGGCGTGCAGCCGCCGGTCCAGGTTCGGGAACAGCGTCAGGCCGCCGGTCAGGAACACGTCGCGCAGAAAGTCGTCGCGGTCGATGCCGGCGCCGCCAAACGTCAGGCCCGTCAGCCGCTGCGTCAGGATGTCGCCGGCAATCTCCGCCAGGCCCGCCTGGTCCAGCCCGGCCAGCGCCCCCGGCTGGAAGAGCACCTCGGGCACGCGGATGCGCTCCACGTTGAGGTGCACCTGGTGCCGCTCCGCCGGGCTGTCCGCGTCAAACGGCCGCGGGCCGCGCTCAAACGCGTGCATCAGCTTCTTGCTCCAGTCGTCCTGCGCCTCCCGCGTGTGCTCGTACGTAAAGTCCGGGTCGTGCAGCAGCAGCAGCTGCTCCAGCCCCTTGAGCGCCTCGTCCGGGTTCTCCTCGCGCTCCTCGTCGTCGCTGTCGTCGCGGTTCATGGCAATGTCCCGGTACACGCCCCAGTCTGCATCGTCCGCGCCAAAATCGTCGTCGTCCGCTGCCCCGGCCCCTCGCCGCCGCTTCCGTCCGCCCCCGCCTCCGCTGCCGCCGCCGCCGCCGCCGCCGCCGCCACCTCCACCTGCCCCCCCTCCTCCCCCGCCACCGCCGCCACCGCCGCCGCCGCCGCCGCCGCCGCCGTTGGGATTGTCGCTCGCCAAGTTCGCAATGTTCTTCATGCGGATGTACGACGCCAGGTTCTTGCGGTTGCCCATGTCCTTGACCAGCCGCTCGCGCTCCTTGATCTTGGCCAGCGCTGCCAGTCGCGCCTCTCGCTTTTCCGCCAGCCAGTTGTCAAAGTCGTTGACCCGCCGCTCCTCCTCCAGCCGCGCCTCCTCCGCCACCCGTGCCTTTTCTGCCTCCTTCTCGGCCTTGGCGCGCGCCCGCGCGTCGTGGTTGGACTTGAGCAGCCGCTGGTGCCGCTTGGCCTTGATCCCCGCCTCGTCCAGCTGGTCGTCCGGCACCTCGAGCAGCGAAAAGTCTGGCGGCTCCGCCGCCGTCGCCGCGTCCTCGTCGGGGTCGCCGCCCAGGTCCTTGATCTGCGCCCGCCGGATCGACCGCTCGAGATCCTTGATCTGCCGCTCCAGCGCCGCCTCGTCCTTCATCTCCGCCTCGTCCAGCAGCCGCTTGATCTCCTTCTTGGTCTGGTCCTGTATCTGCTCCTGGATGCTCCGGTAGTACTCGAGCTCGTTCTCCTTCTTCATCAGCCGCTCCAGCCGCATCTTGGCGGCCTGCTCCTGCAGCCGCCGCCCGCTCTCCTTCTTGCGCTCCGCAATCCGTGCCAGCTCCTCCTCCGTCTTCTGCACAACCACCTCTTCCGTGAACGGAAACTGCACGATCCGCTCGCGGTCCTCCAGCCCTGTCCAGTCGAGGTATGTGCGCAGCTCGGCATCGTAGTCTTCCGAGACGTAGCAGAAATCCTTGAGCCAGTGCTCCGCCTGCGACGGGTTGAGCTTCAGGTTACTGCTTAGGTAGTCGCGGTACTTGAGCCGCACCAGCTTCAGCAGATAGTCGGCCGCGTGAGAGCCGCCCCAGTTGAGCCGGATCGCCTGCGACAGCACTGCTTTGGAATGGTACACCGGAATGACGTGCGTCGCGCTGTACGAGGACGACACAACCAGGCCAGTGTGGCCCTTGTTTTGCCGAAAGGAAAAGAGGGAGTCGATGCCGTAGGCCAGCGAGGGAGCGCCGTAGCATTCAAACACAATCTCGGTCATGGCTATCTCATCAGCCGATCGTCAGACAAAAAGGCAGGCAGGCAGGCTTGTGCAAGGAGGCCCGGGGCATACGCACACTTTCGCGAGTAGGCCAGATTGGCCACAGCTTCGGTCAGGACAATGGGCTTGTCGACGGCGCCATCGACGCCGTTCAGCCCCAGCTTGATAAACGTGTAGTCGAGAATGTGTTCCATCACGTCCCAATTGGACACGATGCCGGTACCAGCCTCAAAGGCATTCCGGATGTGGTTGCGGGCCGCCGTGTCGCTGTAGCAGTCCCAGCCAACAAAGGAAAACGTCTTGCCGATCTTGCGGTCGCGATACTTGGCCATGATCGGAGGCACACTGAAGCGCGGCTGCTTCTCAAACGACCAGCCAGCACGTACGCTAGAAGAGCCTGGTAAAAACAGCACAGTCAGACACCGTGGCAGCATGGCCTGCTGAAAGAGACTTAGTAAACACACCATTGTCAATCACAATGACCGCATCGCCGTCTGCTCGTGCCTTGGCAGCCTCGTAGCCGTCCGTCTGTGGCGGGATATAGTGGTCGAACTTGACATCCTTGACGGGATAGATGGTGGGCTCCGGAAGCAGCTTCCAGGCCTCGCGCCGCGGAAGTGGCTGAGCAACGGTATCAACGGCCATTGGCTGAGCGGTATCCATGACCATTGGCGCCATGGCGGAAGAAACGTAGCGAGAGGGAGGCTGAACGTGTTCTTTCTTGGTGCGACTTTCTGTCGGTCAAGGCGCAGGCGCAGGTTCCTTGCGTGATCAAGCAGAAGCCCAGAACAAAGCAGAGCTGTCTCTGTGCAATGACGCGTCGATTAAGCGTTGCTGGGGCCGTGACAGCGCTTCGATGTAGTCATTATCCCAGGTGGTGAAGCTGTTTTGAGCTGGGATTTCACTGGCCGCACGGGCTCCAAAGCTTGCGCCGAGTCCCAAGGCCTTTGGACCCTGGCAGTGCAATGGCACGACAAGACCGATTCGCAACAAGTGGGAGCAGATCTAGCACGTGGCAGCTGGTGCAGGCTGGCTCTCTTGTTAGGGCGGAAAGAAGAGAAGCTTTGGACGTTGCTGTCGTGAGAACGGCGAAGCGAAAAGAGGCACCACAGTTGTTACATAAGCCAAGACAACGAGCTATATAAGCGACGGCGCGCTACGCCATAAAACCGAGCCGACAACAGCATCGCGTGCTTCAACCGTTCAAACAGAGCCTTCTTTTCCAGGGTGATGTTATTCCCTGGCGTCTCTCAGTGTGCTACGGAGTAGTTTCAGAAACGGCCACGCATCTTGTGGGCGCCGGCATCTGCTCTCACGATAAGATATATCCACTGCTTTTTTGACAACTGCCAAAGAGCCGTTTTTTGGTTGCTCTCGGATTCGCGCTGTCACGTGCTCTGCCGGCGGTTTTACCGTCTGAAAAGCCGCACAGCGTTGCAGCATCTTTTCAGGCGCACCACAAGCGAGACTCCGGCATGCGGGTCATGTATTGGTAGAGTTGCCAACCCGTCGCATCGCTGTTATTTCTGCCAATGTAGCTGCCATTGCCTGCCAGGAAGCTGGCTGGGCATACTAAATGAGGCCTTTCCTTTCCCTTCGGCTAGCTGTTTCTTCCTTGCCAGCAAGCTTTCGCTTCTTAGCGGGCCCGCCGCTGGGCTTTTGGCCTTGAGCTTCCCTGTTTTATGTAATGCGATGGGGCCTATTATGGCGCCCGGAGCAACTGAAGACAAACGCTATATTGACCCCTCTTTCCTTCTCACCATCCCACTTTCTTCCACTGCTGTCCCGAAGCAAAGAAAAGTAAACACCTCTGCTTTGGTGCGGTACCCAAAAAAAAAAGGATACTTCCCACTCTTTTCCAACCCCTTTTGTTAGGAATATTTAAGCATCCCGCTCCTCGCCTCGAGCTCCCAGCTTCTCTTTTCTTAGCTTCGTCTCTGTGTACACACAAACAAAGATGTCTTGGCAAGGTAAGTCGTTGATGGCCATCGGCTCAGGTGAAGAAGCGCCGAACCACGAGCCGCCGGTCCGAAGTCCGAATGTCTTGTCATCCACGGAATACTGATGTGTATTTTCCTAGCATACGTCGACACTAGGTAACTACCCCCAGCATCCCCTCCGGCCTCTCTGGCACCCCGTGCCTTTTGGGCTGCGGAAAACCACACGGAGACCGGTTTTCACTGCCCATGATGCGATCAAAAGGCGGCCCCCGCCAGAAACAGTCATACGAAAGCTTCGATCGAGTTTTATACTTAGCACCTGGAGCTGACATGTCGTTACAGTCTTGTGAGCAGCGGCCACATTGACAAGGCCGCTATCATCAGCGCTGCCGGTGACAGCGTCTGGGCCTCCTCCTCTGGCTACACGGTACGGCATCACAGGCTCCTGTTTGGCGGGGCTTCTCTGGGCCCCTGTGGGACCCAAGTAGAGAAAACTGACGCTTGGTTGGCGGTGTAGGTGAGCCCGGACGAGATGAAGGTTATCTCGACCATCTTGGCTGGCACGGACTCGGCTGCGGAAGCAAAGGCCTACAGCGATGGCATCCACGTGGGGGGCGAGCGATTCGTTGCGACCATTATCAACCCTGCCGACAAGATTGCCATGATTCGGAAGGTACGGATGCGGGACAAGACCAGCATGACAGGTGGAACAAAGACTGACGAGACGTGGCCAACAGGGCAAGACCGGCGTCGCCATAGCCAAGACCAACCAGGCCATTGTCATTGGCCACTACGGCGAAGCCGCAACAGCCAGCAATGCACGGTCAACCGTGGAGGCTCTGGCCGACTACCTGCGCAAGCTGAACTACTAGACAGACGACAACAAGGTGGACAGACGTCGCCGCGGAGCTGGACAGAAATATGTTGCGAGGGGAAGACAGGACGAATGGATTCAGCAGAGAGCAAGTACATAAAACGATTAGATCAAGGTCGTTTGATGCATGATTTCCCCTCCCCCAATCGACGGCTTGTTTTGTATTCGATGCACACGCAGAGTTGGGCATGCCCGGCTTGCGCAATGCACAGAGGACAGGTGCCTCTCAAGAAAAAAAACGACACGGCACAGAAGGCGAGCCACAGCAAAAGCCTCATACCCCCCCCCTCCCCCCCCTCCCCCCTTTCCTGGTGATGGTTTTATTTCGACATATTGGACCTTGCGGATTGGGCAGACGAGAGAGTTAGCAAGAGTATATCAGAGTCAACCTGACAGGGGCACGACAGGGGTGTTCTTGGGTCTATATTTCGATCTGCCTGCTTCTCTTCCGCACGCTGCACGTTTTGTATGAATTGGTTTTGTTGTTGTTTGATTACGTCGTGTTATGTACAGGAAGAGAGCCCAAGCTTGATACGCTTCTTGGCTCGCCAACAGCTGCCAAACCAGGGGGTATAGACAACCCTCTTCCGTTCCCTTGAAGTCCGCCAAGCCCACGCGCAACGCCGGAAGTAGTCCTTCGCCCAGATCTATAAGAAATAGTAAAATATCCTCATCCTACCCTTTTCCCCAAAGAAAATGGGCGTGTTCCATATCTGCGTTTTGCATGAATACGTAGCCAGTCGGCAGATTCCTTGCAGCCAATCCTTATGAATCCCAGATGTAGTCGATTTTGTCGCCTAATCCTGGAGATCTCTCATACTGGCAAATCAGTGTTCCGGCGGCCCAGACCTGCGCGGTCGACTGCCATGCCGATATATGGCCCGACCACAGGAGCATTGCGCGCAAAGGCTGCGATTGTGCCGAAGAAGTCGCCAAACAGCACCATGATGCCGTAAAGCTCGACGAAGAAGCCGATGAGCGGCCAGCGCATGAGAATTAGAAACAGGCCGCCGAAAAAAGCCGCCGTACCCTTGGCCTTTTGCCGCCGAGCGAAGAAGACGAGCGTTTTTTGAGGCCCGATGATGATAGTGAGGCCAATGAGAAAGAGGATCTTGGTTGGTTAGCAAAGGCGAGGGACATTGCACAGGCAGTTCTTTTGAAAAGCGCCTACATTTCCCATGGCAAGCCTGTGTGGAAGAAGCAGTCTGTTAGCTAGGTGCTTCCATAGAAGCCAGCCAAGAATCAAGGTAGCTTACATGGCCCGGTCAAAGAACAGCATCACGCCGCCGACGAGGAAGAACCCCCCTGTGCCATTCTCGTTAGACCTCGTTGCCAATGCCTGTCTCGTACGCGTCCGTGATCATGAAACATACCGCCGGAGCAGAAAGCAACACCAACTTCTGTAGACCCGAAGAAACGGCGTCAGCACGCTGCGAACATGGTAAAGATGAGAAGTCCTCCGAGGCGCCTCAGCATGCGCGGCAAGGCCGCGTGCTGCGCATCATGGCAGCAGGGGCGGCTAGGAGACATGAGGGGGTGGAAATGGCGCACTCTGGGCATCCGACAACCACATGGAGGGCATCGCGGCGAGCTGAATAGAACAGCGCAATCGGCTTGTGGTGGTGGACTCAAAAGCGGGAGCGAAACAGGGGTTCCGGGGCGCTGGGATCTGGAGGGGGGGGATGGGTAAAATGTACAAAAGCCGAGCAACAGACGAGTCGTGGAAACAGATGCGCACGGTAGGTCGCGCGTGACTGCAACTGGGAGGAAATCGACAGGAAAAAAGAGGTTTGCGACAGCTAACGTGGCGTACGGAGTAGTGAGGAAGCAGAGGCAGCGAGGCTACAGAGAGAGTAACTTGAGATTTGAAGAGCCTGGCGTTTTTGCGCGGGTCGAAAACACGTCTCCTTTTCCAGGTACGTGTAAGATACTGTAGCGCGAAGAACTGATAGGGGAGCCCAGGCTCCACCATCTCTTTGGTGCAGCCCAGCTCCCGGACTGGGAAACAACGACCAGCCTGTGAATTAGTGGGGATAGACCCACCGGTGATTCTCTCGCGGCTGCCAATAAGATGATGACTCTTTCCCCGCGATTAGCTTGCTGAGACTTCTCAACATACAAGAGAAAGATAGTAGAAAGCCGGTCGACGACCTGCGGGCAGCTTTTTCTCAGTTCAGCGCAGAAAACAGCAGTCAGCAGAACGAAGCCACAGATAATGGCATCTGAACAAGAGCAATGGCGGCAACAAGTGGCTGCTATGCAAGCCGCCGTGGCCGGACTCAAGCTGCCAGCACCCCCCGATCCCGCTGCCGACGCCGACGGCTATGACGAAGACGACAGCGAGGCCTACTCTAGCCCGGCCAGCAGCAGCGGCAGCGGCAGCGGAAGCGGTAGCGGTGATGGGGCCGATATCTGGGACTTTATCTCGGACAGCGAGCTGGAGGAGCTCGGCCTCGACAACATCACCGAAGACGGCTTCTTCCTCGACGGCGATGTCGACGGAACGAGCGGCCACGGAGCTGCTGGACATCTTGCATACGGCCCCGACTGGCTCGCCACGCAGTGCCTGGCGTTGGCTACGCGGCGCCAGGCTCAGTCGGCGTCGCTGCCGCCGGCCGTGCTGCAAGACCAGATCATGGACGTGCTGCAGTCAGCCCTGCCCGAGGAGGACGTGCAGTCGCAGCTCTCGGATATTGTTGGGTTTGAGGACCTGGACTTTGTCATTGAGCTGCTGGGCCATCGGAAAGACATTGTGTCGGCGGCGGCAGCGGCAGCGACAGCGACAGCGGCAGCGGCAGCGGCGGCGGCGGAAGAGCCCGGAGCGGCGAACGGCCGCCAGCATGATGGTTCGGTCGTCCTCGGCGACCATCGCCTCCTTACAAAGGCGCAGCGAGACGAGCAGCTGCGCCAACAGGACTTTAAGCACAAGACGGCTGTTCTCGCCGCGGCGAGCTCCCGCGAGCCGGACTATCCGCACGTGTACCGCGTGCACAATGCCGGCAACACGCTCAGCTTTGCGGGAAAGCGGTATGCCCTGCCCCAGGGCAGTGCACAGCACGAGTTTGCCAAGTACACCGAGTGCGTGGTGCCGGCCGGCAAGACCGGCACGCTCGGGCCGGGCAGAAAGCTGGTCCCCATTGCCGACATGGACGGCCTGTGCCGCGGCACCTTCAAGGGCTACAAAACGCTGAACCGCATGCAGAGCCTCGTCTATCCGGTTGCCTACAAGACGAGCGAGAACATGCTCATCTGTGCGCCCACGGGTGCTGTAAGTGTCCCCGAGAGTCCCGGGCTGCTCTACTGTGCTGTGCCCTCTTGCTGACAGCGCCCCCCCCCCCGGACAGGGCAAAACGGATGCCGCCATGCTGACCATCCTGCACACCATCGGCCAGCATGCCACGCCCAACCCGGCGGCGGACGGCTCGGTGTCCGACTTTGCCATTGCCACAGACGACTTCAAGATTGTCTACGTGGCCCCCATGAAGGCGCTGGCGGCGGAGATCACGGAGAAGCTGGGCAAGCGGCTGGCCTGGCTCGGCGTGCAGTGCCGTGAGTTCACGGGCGACATGCACCTCACCAAGTCGGAGATTGTGCGCACGCAGATCATTGTGACGACGCCGGAAAAGTGGGATGTGGTCACGCGGCGCGGCGTGGGCGACACGGAGCTGGTGCAAAAGGTGCGCCTGCTGATCATCGACGAGGTGCACATGCTGCACGACGAGCGCGGCGCCGTCCTGGAGTCGCTGGTGGCGCGCACGGAGCGGCAGGTCGAGAGCACGCAGTCGCTCATCCGCATCGTCGGCCTCAGCGCCACGCTGCCCAATTACATTGATGTGGCCGACTTTCTCAAGGTCAACCGCTACGCCGGCCTGTTCTACTTTGACGCCTCGTTCCGCCCGGTGCCGTTGGAGCAGCACTTTATCGGCGTCAAGGGCAAGCCCGGCGGCAAAGAGTCCAAGGAGAACCTGGAGGCGGTCACGTTTGAAAAGGTCATTGACATGCTGGAGCAGGGCCACCAGGTCATGGTCTTTGTGCACTCGCGGCGCGACACCGTGGCCACGGCCAAGATGCTGCACGAAAAGGCCCTGGAGGAGCAGTGCTTCAACCTGTTTGACCCGTCCTCGAACGAGCGCTACGACGCCGCGGTGGCGGCGGGCCGGCAGTCCAAGTCGCGCGAGATCCGCGAGCTGCTGTCCAAGGGCCTGGGCGTGCACCACGCGGGCATGGCGCGCTCCGACCGCAACCTGATGGAGCGGCTGTTTGGCGAGGGCGTCATCAAGGTGCTCTGCTGCACGGCCACGCTGGCGTGGGGCGTCAACCTGCCGGCGGCTGCGGTCATCATCAAGGGCACGCAGGTGTACAGCGCGCAGGACGGCAAGTTTGTCGACCTCGGCATCCTCGACGTGCTCCAGATCTTTGGCCGCGCGGGCCGGCCGCAGTTTGAGGACACGGGCATCGGCATGATCTGCACGACGCACAACAAGTACGACCACTACCTCAAGGCGGTGACGGAGCAGCAGCCGATCGAGTCGCGCTTCTCGGCCAAGCTGGTCGACAACCTCAATGCCGAGATCGCCCTGGGCACGGTCACGTCCATCCCCGAGGCCGTGCAGTGGATCGGCTACTCGTACCTGTTTGTGCGCATGCGCCGCAATCCCACCACGTACGGCATCGACTGGGCCGAGTTCGCGCAGGACCCCATGCTGGTGCAGCGGCGGCGCCTGCTGGCCGTGCAGGCCGCGCGCACGCTGCAGCAGAGCCAGATGATCATCTTCAACGAGACGACGGAGGAGCTCCGGAGCAAGGACGTGGGCCGCATAGCGAGCCAGTTCTACATCCTGCACTCGAGCATCCAGATCTTCAACAGCATGATGCACCCGCGGGCCACCGAGGCCGACGTGCTGCAGATGATCGCAATGAGCGGCGAGTTTGACAACATTCAGGCGCGCGACAGCGAGAGCAAGGAGCTGGCCAAGCTCAAGGAGATTGGCACGCAGTGCGATGTCGGCGGCAGCATCGACTCGCCGCAGGCCAAGACCAACATCCTGCTGCAGGCGTACATCTCGCAGGTGCAGCCCGAGGACTTTGCCCTCAACAACGACCTCAACTACGTGGCCCAGCAGGCCGGCCGCATCTGCCGCGCGCTCTTCATGATTGCGCTGAACCGGCGCTGGGGCCACCAGTGCCTGGTGCTGCTGGACCTGTCCAAGTCGATTGAGCGGCGCGTCTGGGCCACCCAGCACCCGCTGCACCAGTTTGAGCTGCCGCGGCCGGTGCTGGCCAAGCTCGACACGGGCACGGCCGGCACGTCGATTGAGTCGCTGCGCGACTTGGAGGCGGGCGAGATCGGGAATCTGGTGCACAACCACAGCGCCGGGGCCAAGATTGCGCGCCTCCTGCGCAGCTTCCCGACGCTGACGGTGGAGGCGGAGATGGCGCCGCTGAACCGCGACGTGCTGCGCGTCAAGCTCTTTGTGACGCCCGACTTCCACTGGCACGACCAGATGCACGGCACGTCCGAGTCGTACTACATCTGGGTCGAGAACTCGGACACGGCGGAGATCTACCACCACGAGTACTTTATCCTGAACCGGCGCAAGCTGATGGACGACCACGAGCTCAGCTTCACCATCCCGCTGTCGGACCCGCTGCCGGACCAGATCTACGTGCGGGCGGTGTCGGACCGCTGGCTGGGCGCGGAGACGGTCACGCCGGTCTCGTTCCAGCACCTCATCCGGCCCGACACCGAGAGCGTCTACACGGACCTGCTGAACCTGCAGCCGCTGCCCATCTCGGCGCTGCAGAACCCGGTGCTGGAGGACATTTACGCCAAGCGCTTCGCCTACTTCAACCCCATGCAGACGCAGATCTTCCACACACTGTACAACACACCGGCCAATGTGCTGCTGGGCTCGCCCACGGGCAGCGGCAAGACGGTGGCGGCGGAGCTGGCCATGTGGTGGGCGTTCCGCGAGCGGCCGGGGTCCAAGGTGGTGTACATTGCGCCGATGAAAGCGCTGGTGCGCGAGCGGGTCAAGGACTGGGGCGCGCGGCTGGCCGGGCCGGCGCGGCTCAAGCTGGTGGAGCTGACGGGCGACAACACGCCGGACACGCGCACGATCCAGGACGCGGACATTATCATCACGACGCCGGAGAAGTGGGACGGCATCTCGCGCAGCTGGCAGACGCGCAACTACGTGCGCAAGGTGAGCCTGGTGATCATTGACGAGATCCACCTGCTGGCGGGCGACCGCGGGCCGATCCTGGAGATTATCGTGTCGCGGATGAACTACATTGGGGCGTCGACACAGAGCCCGGTGCGGCTGCTGGGCATGTCGACGGCGTGTGCCAACGCGGCGGACCTGGGCAACTGGCTGGGAGTGAAGGCGAGCCAGGGGGCGCTGTTCAACTTCCGGCACTCGGTGCGGCCGGTGCCGCTGGAGCTCTACATTGACGGCTTCCCCGAGGTACGCGGGTTCTGCCCGCTGATGCAGTCGATGAACCGGCCGACGTTCCTGGCGGTCAAGAACCACAGCCCGGACAAGCCGGTGATTGTGTTTGTGCCGTCGCGGCGGCAGACGCGGCTGACGGCCAAGGACCTGGTCAACTACTGCGGCATGGAGGACAACCCGCGGCGGTTCCTGCACATGGACGAGGACGACCTGCAGGCGAACCTGGCGCGGGTCAAGGACGAGGCGCTGCGCGAGGCGATCAGCTTCGGCATCGGGCTGCACCATGCCGGGCTGGTGGAGTCGGACCGGCAGCTGTCGGAGGAGCTCTTTCTGCACAACAAGATCCAGATCCTGGTGGCGACGAGCACGCTGGCGTGGGGCGTGAACCTGCCGGCGCACCTGGTGGTGGTCAAGGGCACGCAGTACTACGACGCCAAGATGGAGGGCTACAAGGACATGGACCTGACGGACGTGCTGCAGATGCTGGGGCGGGCGGGGCGGCCGCAGTTTGACAACACGGGGGTGGCGCGCATCTTCACGCAGGACGCGAAGAAGGACTTTTACAAGCACTTTCTGCACACGGGCTTCCCGGTGGAGTCGTCGCTGCACACGGTGCTGGACAATCACCTGTGTGCCGAGGTGTCGGCCGGGACGATTGTGAGCAAGCAGGACGCGCTCGACTACCTGACGTGGACGTTTTTCTTCCGGCGGCTGCACAAGAACCCGTCGTACTACGGGCTGGCGATCACGGCGGAGGAGCAGCAGGAGGACGGGGGGCTGGCGGCGCAGCACATGGCCAACGAGTACATGGTCAGCCTGGTGGACAAGGCGCTGGGCGAGCTGGCGACGTCGCGGTGCGTGGAGGTGTATGGCAACGGCGACGTGGACGCGACGGCGCTGGGCAAGATTATGAGCTACTACTACCTGTCGCACCAGACGATCCGGTACCTGGTGCAGCAGGCCAAGGCGCAGGCGACGCTGCTGGACACGCTGTCGTGGATGTGCCACGCGACCGAGTACGACGAGCTGCCGGTGCGGCACAACGAGGACCTGATCAACGCGGAGCTGTCGCAGAGCCTGGTGTTTCCGGGCACGTCGTTTGGGCTGCCGATGTGGGACCCGCACGTCAAGGCGTTTCTGCTGCTGCAGGCGCACATGGCGCGGCTGGCGCTGCCGATCAGCGACTACGTGGGCGACCAGACGAGCGTGCTGGACCAGGCGATCCGCATCATCCAGGCGGCCGTGGACGTGCTGGCGGAGCTCAACCACCTGTCGAGCTGCCTGGCCATGATCTCGCTGCTGCAGTGCATCAAGTCGGCCGCCTGGCCGACGGACCCGGCCCTGACGATCCTGCCGGGCGTGGATGCGGAGGCGTTGGCGGTGGCGGCGACGTCTGTTGGCAGCGGAGGCAGCGGCGGTGGCGGCGCAAACCCGGCGACGACCACGCTCCAAGCCCTGGCGGCGATGACCGCAGCACAGCGCGAGCAGCTGGCCAAGCGACTGTCGGTGCCGGCCAGCCAGCAGGGGCGGTTCCTGCGGGCGGCGGCGATGCTGCCAAACGTGCAGGTGACGCTGAGTCCGATTGTTTTGTCGGGGTCTCCGTCGTCGTCGTCGTCCTCACCGGCGGCAGTCGCGTCGCTGACGGTGAGCCTGAAACGGCTCAACGGCTTTGCGCAGGGCGAGGGCCGGATGTACGCGCCAAAGTTCCCCAAGCCGCAGACAGAGGGCTTCTTTGTGCTGGTGGGCGACCTGGCCAGGGATGAGGTGTATGCGGTGAAGCGGGTGGGCTGGGGCGGCAGCAACAGCGGCGGCGGCGGCAGCAGCAGCAACGGCGGCGGCGGCGGCGGCGGCGCGCGCGGAAAGAACAGCGGCAGCGGGAAGCCGACGGCCAAGGCGGTGATCCGGCTGCCCGAGGCGGCGGCGCAGGCCGGGACGGTGGACGTGGTCGTGATCAGCGACGGCTACGTGGGCATGGAGTACCGGACCCTGGGGGTGGTCGTGCCGGCGGCGCCGACGGTAGACGGGATCGACAAGAGGCCACGGTAGACGAGATGGACAAGAGGGCACGGTAGACGAGATGGACAAGAGGTGGGTGACGGGAACAGGGTGACGGGAACAGGGTGACGGGAACAGGGACGCGATCAACAAATGCTGAAAAGTCTATCTACTTTTTGGCCTGCTCCTGCAGAATGGCCTTTTCCATGTGGGCAAAGGGCGCCAGCACGCGGCCGTAGAGGGCAAACTCGTCGGGCCGGTAGCCGACGTCGACCTTTTCAATGTTGCCGTCCTCCTGCCAGCGGCGGCCAATGAGCTCGTCAAAGGTCTCGACGCGGCCGGTCGCGTCGGTCTGGCGCTCGACGGACCACAGCGCCTTGTAGGCGCCGCCGAGCGCGCAGGCGTTGCCGCCAACGTCCAGGCGGTACACGCCCTCGGAGCCGCCCAGCACCTGGCCCAGCACCTGCGCAATGGCCGGGTTGAGCGAGCCGCCGCCGACGAGGTAGATGCGCCGGGGCTGAGCCGGCAGGGCCGGCGGCGACACCGCACTGGCCGCCACGGCCGGCTCGCCCTCGGACGGCTGCACGAGCGGCTGCGAGCGCAGACGCATGGACAGTGCCTGCGACTCGACAATCACGCGGGCGTCCTCGGCCGGGGTCCAGGGCGCGGTGGCGGGCCGGGGCTCCGGAGGGGGGGCGTCGGCGTTGTCGGCGTTGTCGGCGTTGTCGGCGGCGAGGTCGGCCGTGTAGCGCCAGGTGCCGGCCGTGATGTTGGGGACGATCTCGCTGAGGTAAAAGTAGAGGCCGAGCTTGGCGGCGCGGGTGGTGCCGCGCGGGATGCTGAGGGGGGGCGTGTCGAGGACGGCGCGGTTGAAGGCGGCCCAGGGGTCGGCGGCGGCGGCACCGGCACCGGCACCGGCACCGGCACCGGCACCGGCACCGGCAGCATCCAGCGGCGGCAGCGCGTCGCGCACCTTTTCGCGGGCCAGGCTGCCGTTCTTGTAGCAGAGCATAAACATGTAGTGGCCGGGGGTGGTGGGGTGGTGGAAGAAGTGGTAGCCGGGGTCGGGCTTGTAGTGCGGCGTGACCATGAGAAAGGTGGTGGAGGTGCCGAGGCTGACAATGGCGTCGAGCGGGCGCAGCGGCAGCGCCAGGATGGTGGCCGGGTTGTCGCCGGTAAAGGGGCAGACGACGGCGTCGGCGGCGAAGCCGTAGCGCCGCACAAAGTACGCCGCCAGGCGGCCCATGCTGCCGCCGCCGTCGATGCGCACGTCGCCGAGCTTGGCGCGCAGGTCCGCCGCCGCCGCGCCGCCGCCGCCGGCCGCCAGCGCCAGCAGCGGCTCCGACCACTGCTGCTGCGGAATGTCCCACAGGTCCATGCCGCAGGCGTCGCTGATATCAATGGGCGCCAGGCCGCCCATCAGCACCGAGGCCACAAACGACGACACCAGCGAGATGCGCGCCGTCGCCGCGTAGTCGGCCGGCCACCGCCGCCGTATGCGCAGGATCTGCGGGCCCGTAAAGCGCTGTCTGTTAGGAGGAGGAGAGAAGAGGAAGAAGAGAGGAGAGACAAAGAGGGGATAAAAAGAAGAGGAAAGGAGAGATGGGCGGACGTACGTGGTGTGCCGCGCTGCCGGTCGCGTCGGCGAGCTTCTGCGCCCCCCCCAGGCAGGCGTCAAACTCGTCGCACTCGGCCTGCGTGCTGTGGTCCTGCCAGTTGGGCGCCCAGGGCCGCGCAAAGGCGTCGGCGAGCCGCTCCGCCAGCGCCGGGTCCGCCCCGGCCGCCCCGGGCTCCGTGCCCAGCCCCGCCAGCCGGCTCGCCGCCGCCGCGCTCCAGTACACGCTGCCGTGCTGCTGGCAGGAGCCGCTGATGGCGCGCACGCGCCCCAGCAGCGAGCGGCCGCCGCCGCCCGCACCGGTGCCCGCGCCGGTGCCCTCGCCGTCGTGCAGCCGCGAAAAGACAAGGTCCAGCGCCTCGAGCCACAGCGCCACCGGCGCGTACACCTCGCCCTCGGCCGCGTTGATCAGCACGCCCTTGGTGATGCCGTACTTGCTGCCAAAGTCGCCGTCGAAATCCACCTTGGCCTGCGCAACCACCCGCAGGTCCGGCGCAATCAGTATGGCTGCGGCGAACAAACCGTCAGCTCAGCCACCAACCACCCTTTTTCGGGCCCGCGTCTCTGCCGCCCCCCTCAACCCACCTTTGAGCTGCTGCGTCGACAGGTCCAGGCCCAGGTATAGTGGTTCGGTGGACGCCATGGCTGTAGCGATGAGATCGGGGGCTCTTTTCCGACGGGACGTTGTGTCGTCTGTGTCGTCTCTCTCGCTCACTCTTTTTCTCTCTTTCTCTCTTTCTCTCTTTCTCTCTTAAATTCCCCCCCCTCCTGCCTTTTATGCCAACTTAAACTTGGCTGCCCCACGTCTGTGACACCACCCTCAGGTGCTACAGTGGGTCTCAGCGCCAGCCTTACTGATTTAGCCTAAACGCGTCACATTTGTCCGGCCTATGATGCATAGAGACATACTCCGTATCTGGATTAAATCCTCGCTATCCCCAGCGCCTCTATATGCCCACAGATACTCTGTCTGCTCTGGTCTCAGCCCTTGTGCTCCTTGTCGTGGCTGTGCTCCTGGTCGTGACTGTGCTCCTTGCCGGCCGCCTCTTCCGGCTCCGGGCTGGACCGCTGGCTGACGTCGCCCGCGATAAACTCGTCAAACCGGTCCACCGTCTCGTCCAGCGCCACAAAACGCACCCGCACCCGCCGCACCCCGCGAACCGAGCCGCCCACCTGCGTGCGCACCGCGTCCTCCATCGAGCGCAGCGCCTCCACCGTCCAGTCCCGCGGCACCGCAATCTCCACGTCCACCAGGTAGTTCTGCCCCGACTTGACGCCGGACACGTCGCGCAGCTCGCAGCCCTCGCCCGCCCGGCCGTGCGCTTCTAGGCTCTTGTCCGCCTGCTTGCGCACCGCCGCCTTGATCTCCTCGTCGATGCTGCGGTCCGCCAGCTCGTACAGCGCCGACAGCGTGTTTCCCCAGCCAGCGCGGATCACCAGCAGCGAGATCAACAGGCCGCCAACCGGGTCGAGCCAGCTCGCGTCGTGGATCAAGTTCGCGCCCAGAATCGCCGCCAGCGTCACAATGCCCGTCAGACTGTCGACCCGATGGTGCACCGCATTCGACGCGAGCACAGACGATTTGCGTTCGCGCGCGACTTTCATGGCTGCAAAAAAAAGGGTGGTTAGCACAATACAGTGGGAAGCAGGGCAGGAAAGCAGGCAGGAAAGCAGGCAGGAAAGCAGGCAGGAAAGCAGGCAGGAAAGCAGGCAGGAAAGCAGGCAGGAAAGCAGGAAAGCAGGAGGCAACGGGGCACCGTACTCGCTCGGTACATCCACTCCTTGACCAGCACCGTGCCGGCAGACAGCCAGGCCGCGTGCAGGCTCGGCGCGCCGTGGTCGTGGCCGTGGCTGTGACTGTGGCCGTGGCTGTGGCCGTGACCGTGGCCGTGGGCCAGCACCTCGGCCGCCGCCGCCGCGTCGAGGAAAAAGTGCGCGTAGAGCGTCTCCAGGCTGCTCATGCACATGAACAGGCCGCCGCCCAGCAGCATGCTCGACACCCCGAGCGAGCCCAGGCTCTCGACCTTGCCAAAGCCCGTCGGGAAGCGCTCCGTCGGCGGTCGCAGGCTCCACGAGACCGTCGCCAGCGTCAGCACGTCCGACGCCAGATCCGTCAGGCTGTGCCACGCGTCCGCAATCATCGACTGCGAATTGAACGCGTAGCCCCCGGCGCCCTTGACAAACGCCATGCCCAGGTTCGAGTAGAGCCCGATGCGGGTGATGCGCACGCCCGCGTCGTTCTTGTTCTGCGACGTGAGGTACACATTGTCGTGGTGGTGGTGGTGGTGATGCCCGAGCCCGAGCCCGTGCGAGTGCGAGTGCGAATGCGCGTGCGCATCGTCGCTGTGGCCGCGTCGTTGTACTGCCATGATGGCCGGGAGCCAGCGGGCGAGTTTGCGGCGCTGCTTCCGGGGTAGTAGGGGCGAAGAGAGCGGCTTCTGCGAAGATGACGGTGACGATGAGGACGATGAAGACGATGAGGACGATGAGGATGACGACGAAGACGACGAGGACGACGAGGACGACGAGGACAATGTTGAGAAAGGCAGGGATGAAGCCGGCAACAAGAGAGGAGAAGACTGGAGCTGGACCGGGTGAGGTGGCACATTCCAAGACGATGACGAAACGGCCAGGGTCTGGTACACGCGGCACTGTAGCGGAAGCTGTGGGTGAGGTGGCCTCTGAGATGCCACTCCAGCCGGCCGACTATGGGGGTTATTGCTGCTGCTGCTGCGGCTGCTGCTGCTGCTGCTGCGGCTGCTGCTGCTGCTGTTGCTGTTGCTGCGGCTGTGCAGCGCGTACTCGTACGCGCAATGCTGGCCATGCGCCCCGTAGGAGGAGCTAGGCGAGCTGTGGTAATAGTGGCGGTGGTGGCTAGGCATGGCGGGCGTCGCACCCGCCGTAGGGGAACAGCACGACGCGCACCAACGCAGGTGGCGACGCCCGCCCGCACAGCGCCAGCGCAAGGTAAGCGACATTGGCAAGGCAAAGCAGAGAGGCAAACAAAAGGTCCTGGTTCACGGGGCAGTAGCGAGCGGCAAGGTGTAAGATAGGTTGCAAAGATTGGCGCCGCGAGGCGGCCGAGGGAAGGAACGAGCGGCGAAGAGATTGCGTAAGATACGGACCACGCGAAAAGACGGACCGGCCAACTAAGGGCAAAGAAAAAGAAGAAAAAAAAAAAAGACCGACAAAGCAAAGAACACGGCTTAAAGATACCGGGTGAAAGAAGAGCAGGAAAGAGGGCTAAAGTAAGAACCACGGGCAGCGGAGGGGATTGTCCGTCCCGCCGGCAGGCAAAGCGACAAATGACGCCCATGGGGCAAGAACGATGCCTTTGGGGGGGACGACAGTCCGGTTTACGGCGGCCAACGCTGGCCCCACCCGTTCCAGCGCTTCTCAGCCTGGATCTCAGCGCTGGCCAGCTCCACATCCTCCGCTACAGGCCGGGAAGCGCCAACCCGCGTGGTTCGACTCTGGGCTCTTTCGGCTGCCCTTTTTCGCCCGTGGTCCCATCTGGTGTCCCGCGATCGAAAAGCCATCCGCTAGCCTTGATTAGGAATGATTCATGGTACCCCAGAATGGTATAAGAGCGAGCTGGACAACAGGTCGGCAAAACCCCAGAATGGTACAAGAGCGAGCTTGACAACAGGTCGGCAAAGGAGCCCATTTCTTGTACTAGTAATATTCACATCTCAAACTAGGATCAAAGCTAGGACTCCCAAAGGAGACGCAAGTAAAAATACCAGCTAGCCGAGGCACGTGCGGCTCAACTGGCAGCAGACGACCGATTGTCTTCCCAGAGCATCCTCTGACAAGCTCAACACAGACCGCGATAATGAGCACACCAGTTCAAGTTTCCGCGCTTTCGGCTGTGCTGTCCTCATCAGAGCCTTCGTTGTCGGGCTCTTCCTCATCGGAGCTGTCCGCGTCCAAGTCAACTACACGGTCATCGTTCTCCCAGTCTGCCTTTCGTTTCTCCGAGGTGTGAATGACAGCCTCAACCGCTTCATGAACTCGGCGAGCTGCCTCGGTCGCCTCTTCGTCTGTCAGTTGCAGCGGAGCATAAAACCCGTTCTCCTTTATCCAGGAGTTGACAACGTTCAAGTCGGCTGTACCAAAATGAGTCGTAAGGGCAAGTAGCATTCTGCCGCGCATGTACGGCCCTGGAGTGGGAAATGGGCGTTGCTGGTAGTATTTTGCCCACACATCTTGCCATCCACGGCGATTGAGATCCTTGATGCGGACGAGTGTCATGACAAAATGAAAATACATGAAGCGAGATACCGGGCGCTTGTCGTTGAGAAATATGAGTTCTTTTCCGTCGATTTCCTTGTTCTCCCAGCCTGTGAAGTAGAAATCTTTCTTGATATCCGGGGAAATAATGTCGGTGCGCCATCTCTTAATGGGTAACTCTGTGGGATGGACGGGGACAATGGCGAGATGATATGAGTCGAACCAACTCTTGATGCGGTGCGACATCAACAGTGCATTCCCTGCTCGGTCCAGCGCCTCGGCCCGACTGCCAAACAAAAGCTCGCCGATACTCTCCATGTCAAGGAAAAATGGGACAATATGGGCCGCCTTGACAAAAGTTTCAGGGAACCATTTACCACTGACATGGCACCAAATTGTCTTCTTATCGAGTGCTTCCGGGTGATCAGAGCCTTTACCGGAGTAGTAGTCCAGAGCATTTTTCCGCCATTTTGATGGCCTTTTCCCCTGCTTCGTTGCCCCATCGGACTTCTTGTAAAGGGCCAAAAGACCCTCGGCGAGCCCGCTTCCACGTAGGTCGACCGGCGGCACTGTGCTTGGCTCTTCGAGGCGTATCTTCTTGCGGTGGCTTCTCCAGAGTTCGTCCCCAACAGAGACATGGCGTCGGTTCAAGGCCCGTAGATTCTTCTCAGCGGTTTCAGAGCTCATCATCCCAAGCGCCTGCTCAATCTTGATGACCTGTTTCGCAAGGCAAATTTCTTCTTGTTCCGCGGTGGCCAGCTTAATGCCAAGCTTGGCCAACGCATAGCTTGCTGCCTTGTCTGGCTCCGGCTTCTCCTCGTCTGGCTCCAGCTCTGGTTCAACCCTTTTCAACTTTTCATGATAAACAAACTTCAGCTCGCTCACTATAACTCTCGCCTTGTCACGGTCCTCGCGTGCTGTGGCTAGGATATCTGTTGATTGGGGGATTTCTTTTGGCGAGCACATCAGCTGAGGAAAAAGTGACATTTTTGCTCGGGTTGGCGACCAGGTTTCTTTAAGAGAGTTAGCAGAGCGAGTTGAAGGTTGTTTTCCATGAAATGTTGACCAAGGTGGACAAAAGAGAAGAATTAGACAGCAAGACAAGAGGACGCTGTCAAGAAACAGTAAGATTCATTGAAAATGGGTACTTTTATATTTTGCCTGGTAGACGTAAAAGGAAAGAGCAACCGGGCAAGGAAAAATTTAAGCCGTGCACAATTCTAAACGAATGTGACTGATAAACTTCAATATAAGAGTATCTACTCAATCTAATTTGAGAATGAAAAATATTTTAGAGTAGCTACGCAATCTAATTCAAGAATGAAAAAATACAAGAGTAGCTACTCAATCTTCGAATTGATGGCAGAATTCAATTTTATGATGTTAAAGAAAACAGCCTAGATATGGACTGAAAGTACTGTTTGTTTCAACAAAGTTCGTTCTCACTTGAACTTCGGGTTGGCTGATTTGAATACCTTGATATTAACTTACATGAATTGAGCTAGTTCTGTTTTTTTCATGTATCTTTCCCTCTCTTTCGGTTTAATCTCTTTGTCTTCTTTCGTCATCTCAGCCAGCCTCGTCTCCTCACGTGACCTCAAGGATCGCCATGACGCATCTCCGGAGATTAGATCCACCGCACCTCTTCAACATGAGCTCCCTCAAACACACCTCTCCGTGCTCCAGGACCCTTACTTACGATCTCCAAGTGAGAAGCAAGCGCTAGCTGTCAGCGCGGTCGCCTCGATGGCTGCGCGCAAACCCTTGATGCGTATCCCTTATACGGAGCCGTTTGCCGCTCCTCAGATTATCCCGCGCTCGGCCACGACGCCCCGAGCAGCCGTGGCTGCGTTGCAGGCCTTTCTGACGGCACCCGCGCGCCCGGGGCTGCCAGAGCGTGCCGTGGCCCTGACCGGCGCCGGGCTCTCGGTGGCCAGCGGCCTGGCCGACTACCGGGGGACCAACGGCACCTACCGCGTCAATAAGACCTATCAGCCCATCTACTACCACGAGTTTGTCTCCAGTCACGAGGCACGCAAGCGCTACTGGGCACGCAGTTTCTTGGGCTGGGCTACCCTACACACGGCCACGCCCAACGCCAGCCACTACGCCGTGCGCGACCTCGGCCGCCTCGGCCTCCTCCACGCCGTCGTCACGCAAAACGTCGACTCCTTCCACCACGCCGCCCATCCCTCCCGGCCGTCCACCGTCGAGCTGCACGGCTACCTGCGCGCCACCGTCTGCACCTCATGCGCCCGTGAGTACCCGCGCGACACCTTCCAGGACGAGCTGGCGCGCCTCAACCCGGCCTGGGCCGCCTTCCTTGCCGAGGCCGTCGCCGCCGGCGAGCTTGGCGGCGAGAACCCCACCACCGGTGCCGGCCGTAGCGGCGTCGTGGGCGGGCCGCCATCCGCCGGCACGCTGCGCGGTATCCGCTCCAATCCCGACGGCGACGTCGACCTGCCTGACGCACCGTACACCACGTTCCGCTACCCACCGTGTCCCCATTGCCTCGTCAAGCCCCCCGTCGCCGCAGACGGCACAGCTTTGTTTCCGGTGCAGGTGGATGCCGACGGCGCATGGGTGCTGCCCGAGCGGGCAAGAAGCAACGACAACGGCAACAGCAACAGCAACGGCAAGCTCAAGTGCGCCGGCATTCTCAAGCCGGCCGTGGTCATGTTCGGCGAGACCATTGCACCCGCCGTCAAGCACGCTGCCGAAGCTGCTATTGACGGCGCCGGCCGCCTGCTCGTCATGGCGACGTCGCTCGCTACATACTCGGCCTGGCGCCTGGTCCTCCGCGCCAGAGACCGCGGCATGCCCATTGCCGTCGTCAACGTCGGCGGTGTGCGCGGCGAGGAGGTGTTCTTTGCCGACGTCGACCCCCACCAAGACGGCGCGCAGGCTGTGCGCGTCGAGATGCACACAGACACCCTGCTGCCCCTACTCGTAGACGAGCTGCAGGCATCGGCGGCTTCCCCTCATTCCGCTTCCGGGTTCGGCGGCCACCGAGTCAACCCCGTCCAGCCGGCCATTTTCAAAGACATGCTTTCATAGATTTTCGGATACCAAAAGAACCAAAAATTCATAGAGCGGCGATGGGCACGAGTGCGAGCGCGAGCGCTCAGTAGAAACTAGACACCGGAGCGACCCTGACCGATGACGTGCCCGCCTGGCCCTGCGAGGGTTTCGGGATAGTGGCGGGCTCTGCTGGCGCAGCAGGTGCTGTCGCTGGTGTGGCCGTCTTCTTGTCTTGCCGGGCCGCACTCCTCGGGACATTGTCGCGTTCCAGTTCCTTGAGGGCTGCCGCGCGCTTGTTAGAACCGTGACGGCTGTGCATGGAAGAGAAGAAGCTGCCGTGGCCACTCACCTGCTTCCCACTCGGCCTCCTTCTCCGGGTCGCCCGTGCCAAGCACCCGCTCCACGTCGACGTCCTCGCCTCGCTGGATGCGCTCCACCACTTCGCGCAGCAGCCCGATCTTGACCTCAGACTGCCGCATGTACGTCTCGTGGTCGCGCTTGAGAACGATCATCTGGATCGACATGGACCCGATCAGCAAGAAGATGGCGATGAAGAACGTCGCCGGATTCCAGTCTTTGGACTTGGCTGCCGGCCTCGGCCTCGCTCCGACCGCCGCCGCCGCGTCGCCCCGCCGGAGCGGCTTGGGCACCAGCGACTTCCAAAACGAAGGCTGCGCAATGGTCGGCAGCGAGCTGCTGGTCCGGCTGCCGCCGAGAGACGCTGCCGGCAAAAGAAGGCCTTGTGTCGCTTTTGTTCCAACGGCGGCGCGCGGGCACAGCGCGCTGCGTGTCGCGGCCGCACGGGCGGCACCTCGTAGTATGGCTGAGCTCATGCCGACGACTTTGCTGGCCGAGTTTGCGGGTTCATCAGGGCTGCCGTTGCGAAATTGTGGTGCTTCTGGAAACAATCTGTTAGCGCCACATGCTTCTAGCGCCCGTTGCTGTGCCAACAATGGGCCGACGTTGTTCCGATCACAAACAACGGGCAGGAGCTAAGCGCGGTCCGCCTTCCCTGGCTGTTCAGGATGGACGTGCCGCTCCGAGCTGCTCGAGCTTGGTAGCCTTGCTTCGTCAGACGCCACGCGAGCATCCGCGACTTGCCAACGTCTATTTTTTCTTCTTCTTCTGTTTCTGGGCTTTTGAACTGCAACATTCTGCATCCTTGGGGGGGCTTTTTTGGTGCTATACCCTGAAGTAATGTTTATATGATTCCCCGTCCGTGACTCTATGGATTCTTTTTTCCGCTTCTCTCCCCAGTCGCCACATTTTTTTTCTTTACTCCCTGTATATACGGCCTTCTTATTTTCCTGCGTCAATCATGACGTCCCCTCAGCTCCAGGCTGAGGCTGTCCGAAGCGCTGTTGCGTCCACCTCGAGCTGCTCGCCAACAACCGTCGTCTCGCTCAAGTCTCTTCTTCTCCCCCCCCCCTCTCGCGACTCCGAGTCCCGGCCGACTGCACCGACGACAGCGCCCACCGCGTCAAAACCTGTGCGAAATGCAACATCACGCGCCCCGTCGCGAGCCAACATGGGCGCGGCCGCCTCCTCCAGGCCAGCCACGGCCACAGGCCGGAGGAAGCCGGCAGAAACCAAGCCTGCCGCTCAGCCAGAACAACCACCACCACAGCTGTCCGACAAGGAAAGGGCGCAGCTGGCCACCCACGTCATCAATGCGAGTCTCAAGTCACTAGCCGAAGCAGCAAAACCGCCGCCAGCTGCCCAGCTGCCCGTCGCCAGCGCCGCCACCCAAGAAGAGGACCAGGTGCAGGCCGCGCCCCGGGGCGCTGCCCGGGCCGGGCTCAGGAGATCCGTGTCGGCACCCATGACGCCGCTTCAGCCGCGCACACTGAACCGTGTAGCCACGTCTCCGACAAAACCGGCCGACCCGCCGGCTAAAGAGGCGGCGGCGGCCGGCGGCGCCCCGGGCCATCACGCGCAATGCCTGGCGACGGTCGAGTGTGCTCGCGTGGCCTTTCAGACACTGCGAGCTCTCCAGGACGGAGGCCAGGTAGCGCTGCCAGAGCTCCAACTCGAGGCCGGAATCTCCTCGTTCGTGGCCAAGCTGCTCGCGCTGGGCATGCTCGACCAGGCCTTCCAGGAGCTGCGTCTCCTCAAGCGCCGTCTCCAGACTCTGGCGTGCGCTTCTGCCGACACTGCCTCGGAAGTGGCTTCACAGGCATCCTCTGTGTCTCGTCCTGCATCCAGGGTAGCGAGGACAGGCCGTACCGGCCGCACCGGCCGCGCCGCAGGACCAGTGGCCGGGCCTGAGCCCAGCGCGCCTGGCTCTGCAAGCGACCTCCTCGACTTTGGCGACATGACCGGTACCTCGACAGCGTGCCTGCGGCTCATCGTCGCCTCGCAGCTTCAAGCTTTGCGTCTTCTGGCCGCCTGGAAGAAGCCTGCCCTCGCCGACGCGTCGCTTCCCTTTCTCGGCAACAGCTGCAAGTCATCGCCGCTGCTGCTGCTTGTCCGCTGCGTCAAGGCTGCCGCGAGCAACCCGCAGGAGCAGCAAAAAGCCCTGCGCCAGATGGAAACTCTCTCCCAGCTGCTGCTGGCCCTGGCACCGAGCGTTGCCAGCAGGGACGATGCTGTTTCGCTCGAGCCGGCGCTCCACGTGTCCCCTGCGGCCGCTCTGGAGCTACAGGTTCTCGGCCTTGAGACGCGGCTGCGCTGCTGGGTGCTCTCGAAGCACACAGGCGGCCAGGCCGACAAGGACGTGCTCTCTCCCCTGTCTCGCTGCTTGGCAGCCTATGCTCGACGCAGCCGCTCGGGCAGCCAGCCGCTCTCATACTCCCTCTGCCGGCGAGCTTTTGAGCACACCCAAGAGCTCATCCAGCTGGCCGGCCTGAGCGTGACGCGCAATTCAAAGGCCCCGGTTGCCAGCATATATCAAACGCTGGGCGCGGTGGCACGCGAAACCGGCCAGGTGGACGACGCCGTCCACTGGGCGGGCGAGCTGCGAGGTCTCCTCGACAAAGCACAGGACTCGGCGGCAAGACACTGCTCGGCCTCGGCGCTGCTGCTGGCTCTGCAGCTCAAGACCCCGGCCAAGCACATGCAGAGCATGGCCCCGACGCTCTCCGAGGTTCTCGAGGCCATGAAGGGCTCCCTCAAGGGCGACACATCCGAGCTGGAGGAGCTGCTCGCCAACATATGTCTGCTGCGGAAAGCGGCTGTCAACCTAGTCATGGCCAGCAACAGCCGTGGCAAAGCGAGCAGCGCGTCTTTGCCGGATGCAAGCCAGGCCCCGGCCGCCAAGATGCCCTCTGCGGAGAAGAAGCTGCTGGAGTCGTTCATTTACCAGTGCCCGCATTTCTGTCTCCGGTGGCTGGGCAAGCCGCCGGCTGCTAAGAGCAACACAAAGGACTTTCTCCGGTACGAGCACCGCCGGCAGCTGCTCTCGCAGTCGATCCGCCACACGCTCGACTCGGCCTTTGTCGTGGCCAAGACACAGATCGAAGACGGCCGCGTGGTCTGGGACCAGCTGGACGCCGTCCTGGACACGTCGCTGACCGTGCTGGAGTACCTGGGGGGTGACGTCAAGATGGCCGACCCGGCGTCGTCGTACTACGTCAAGATCTCGCACTTCTACTACATGAGCTACCACGCGTTGCGCCGCGGCGGCGACCCGGCCTCGCATAACGTCGAGGCGCTCAGGTCGCTGCGTCGCGCCATTGACTGCGTCAAGCAGCGGCCCGGCCCCGAGCGCGAGAAAGCCCACCTGCTTCCGAAGCTCGAGCGCATGGCCGAGCTCTGCAGGTCCATGGGCCAGATCGGAGAGGCGCTCGGGGCGCTCCAGGCGATGCGGACCAGCCTGGTGGACGACGGCGTCCTGGCCCAGGTGGCGGCTGCTCTGGCCAGACAGCCGCCGGCTCGGGCGTGGGCGCTCAGCGATGCCGCCGAGACGCTCTCGCGGACGCTGGTGATCATCTCTCGGCTCGAGCAGGTGCATCTGGACTGGACGTTTGACATGAGCGAGCCGGAGCAGGCGGCCGTGCTCGAGCACCGGCTGCACATTATCTGCCTGGGCGGCGCGTCCAGGGACGCGTCACCGCCGCCGCACCAGCGGCTCACGCTGGCACATCCCTGTGTGCAGGCCCTGCTGCAGATCTACGCCCCGACGCAGTTCCCCATGCGGCGGCTGCGCACGCTCTTGCGGCTCTTTGCGGCCAACCTGGATGCGCCCGACGTGCTGGCCGACCTCACGCCGCAGATCCAGGCTGCGCTGGGCCTCGTCGACAGCCAGGGCTTTGCCAATGACGCCTCGCTCGCCGGCTATCTTGCGCATTACCAGGCCTTGGCCGCCTCGCTGGGCGGCTTCGCCGAGGGCTACCCCGACACCAGCGTGGTGCAGAAGAGTCTGGCCTCGTGGCAGGCCCTGGCCGCAGGCCATGCGACACGGCCCGAGCTGGAGCAGGTCATTGACGACGTTGCCGGCCTCCAGGCGCACCTGCAGTCCGTGGCCGACTTTATGTGTGCCGTCGGCCGCGACGCCCTGCTGACCACGGCCCTCGAGCTCTCCTCCCAGCTCGGCAAGGTGCTGCTCTCGTCAGCGCTGGGCGGCTCTGGTGGCAAGGACGACGGCGACGACAGCAGCACCCTCTGGCAGCTCACCCAGGACACCGCCCTCGCCTCCCATTACGTCCGCATGGGCCATGGTGGGAGGGCAGAGCAGATTCTGGCCCAGGTGGACAGCTTTCTGCAGCCGTCAATGCTGCCGCGCATGTCTGTGGAAGTGTTTATCCGCTTCCACCTGTCGTTTGCCGAGTATCTCATTGCGGCTGGCCGTCTGGACGAAGCGTAAGTGAATTCATTGCGAGCACACGCAAGACACAAAAAAGACACAAAAAAAAGTCCCGTAGCTAACCCCTTGCGTCCAGATACCACCACTTGACGGAAGCTCGACTTCTCGGCGCCGACGACTCGGCACAGTCACAAGTTCACAAAATCGACGAGCAGCGGCGGAGGAGACTGGCGGCACAGGTGTCCCTGCTGCACTCCCAACTGGCGCTCGAGAAGGGCGACACATATGTGGCGTTGCAGAACGCGCGAAACGGCGTCCGGGTTCTTTTTAGGGACTGGAGCCGGCTGGAGAAGACCATGGGCAGCCCCAAGGGCGACGGTAGCAGCGACGACAGCAATGGCAACACTGCAGCGGCGGCGATTGAAGCAGATGCAACAGCAGCAACAGCAGCAGCAGCAGCAGCAGCAGCAGCCGGACAGAGTGCAGAGCTGGAGCCCGAGGTTTCCCTCGTAGCCCTGGCACCGGCGACGGCGGCCAAGCCGGCTGCTTCGCCCGAGTTCTGGAACCTGTTTCAGCCGCTCTTCAACAGCATGCAGCGCCTGTCGGCCATTTACGCGCATCTGGGCATGTTCCAGGAGACGGTCTATTATGCTGAGCAGGCGCAGAAGATTGCGCAGGCGACCGGCGCAGCGCTGGCGCTGGCGCAGGCGGACGCCTGGCTGGGAGCGGTGTGGCTCAAGGCCGGCCATCAGGACAAGGCCGCCGAGGCGGTGCGTCGCGCGCGGTCACGGATGCCTGGTCTTGACAAGACGTACGGCAAGGCCACGCTGGCCTGCGAGCTCGGCAGTCTCTGCCGCGAGATGAAGGATGCGCAAGGCGAGCAGGACATGATGGAGGAGGCCGAAGCCATTGTGCAAATGTCCTCTGGTCCCGGCGCAGTGCAGGAGCTGCCGGCGACAGACACGGGCGCAGACGAGCTTGCCGAAGGGGAGGAGGACGCCAGCAAAGCCAAAAAGACCAGAGCGGGCGGGCCGGCGCGAAGGACAAGGGGGGCCACCACCTCAGCAACGACGACGAGAAGCCGAAGGGCAGAAGCAGCAGCAGCAGCAGCACCCACCGCGAAGCCGAGGGCCCCGAGAAAGAAGACGGCCGCCGCCGCCGCCACGGCCGCCGCCGACGTGGTTGCTAGCACGGCGGCGGTGGCTGACTCGGTTCCGTCTGGTCCTGCGGCCAAGGATAGCGCCGTTTCCGGCGGCAACACGGCTCTCGCAGGCCTTCAGACAAACATCCGGGCGCAAAAGGCGCTCTCTCTCCTGGCCACAAAAGACTGGGTGGCGGCACTGGCGCTGCTGCGCCCTGGCATAGAGGCGACTGACGGCAGCGATGCGGTGCCCAAGATACGCGCTGACGTTCTGATGGAGAAAATGGCGCTGGCGGCGTGTCTGCTGGGCCACGGCACGGAGCAAATGGCCCGCGACGCGGTCTTTTCGGTTGTGCAAGACTCGACGCTCTCCTTTCCGGCCGTCAGCGGCATGGTGGCCCTGGCAGACCGGATGGACCGGCTGTCGCTGGCCAAGTCGCCGGCGGCGGCGCCGGCGACGCCCCCTGTCTCGGGGTCCAAAAGCAGAGCGGCGGCCTCGAAGCGCACGCTGGGCTTTGTGGACCTCCTGCAGGAGGCGCAGGACTTTCTCATCGAGGCGCAGGCCATGGCCGCGGTGTCGGGCGGTGCCAGCGTGCTGCACCGCATCTCCAGCATGCTGCAGAGCGCCGCCATTGTCTTGACGGCCACGTCGTCCAAGCGGCCGCACGCCATGGGACACCCGGGCTACGCGAGCTGCTCGGTCGAGCTGGCGCGCAACATGACGTGGTGGCGGGAGCAGCGGGCTCTCCTGGCGGAAAAGGCGCCGCCGTCGCCGGTTGCACAGCTAGAGGCCGGCGTGGAAGGCGCGGACCAGCAGCGGACGGCGTCTTCTTGTCACGGCAGACGGCGGCAGCCGGGCCACGTTGAGGTGGCGGCGGCAGCAGGAGCAGCAGGAGCAGACATGCTGCGGTTCCAGCGCGATTACGTGGACATGATCCCGCGGGACTGGACGGTCATCTCGCTGGCTCTGACGGAAAACAATCACGACCTGTGCATCACCAAGCTGCAGGCGGGCCAGAGCCCGTTTGTGATCCGGCTGCCGCTGGAGCGGGCCATGTCGCGCGATGCCGACACGGAGGTGTTCAACTTCCAGCAGGGCCGCGCGGAGCTGCTGGAGATTATCGAGGCCACCAACGCCAGCTGCCACGATGCGCGCGACATGGCCGTCAAGGGCGCCAAGGCGGCCTGGTGGGCCGAGCGCGAGGCGCTCGACGCCCGCATGGGCGAGCTGCTGGACAATGTGGAGCAGATCTGGCTCGGCGGCTTCCGCGGCGTGTTTTCGCAGCACGAGCCGCAGCCGGACCCGTTTGCGCGCTTCCAGAAGACGTTTCAGGGCATTCTGGACAAGCACCTGCCGTCGCGGAGGACGGTCCGGGGCAAGCGCGGCGGTGCCGGCGGTGCCGGCGGTGGCAGCAGCAGCAGCAGCACCAGCACCAGCACCAGCAGCAGAGGAGCTTCCGCCGCACCAGGCCGGGTCTCGCTCGACCCGCGCACGCTCGGCCTCTTTATCGGACTGGGCGACGCGACCGAGGAGGGCTGCGACTTTGACGACGCGCTCAACGACCTGCTGTACTTTGTCGTTGACATTTTGCAGTTCCACGGCGAGCACAACGCCTACGACGAGATCGACTTTGACTCCATGGTGGTCGAGACCATGGACGCGCTCTACGCCTACCACGCCGCCGTGCGGGAGGGCCACGGCAAGCTGTCGTCGTCGTCGGCGGCGGCGGCGGCGGCGGCTGAGGCCGGGGCCGGGCAGCAGCACCCGCATACGGTGCTGGTCCTGGACAAGGCGCTGCACGTGTTCCCTTGGGAGGCGCTGCCGTGCCTGCAGGGGTCGGCCGTGTCTCGCGTCCCGTCGCTGGCCTGTCTGCGGCAGCTCGTGCTCGACCAGCAGGGGGCGCCGGGGGCGGCCAACGTCGCTGTGGAGGGCGAAGGCGAGGGCGAGGGCGAGGGCGAGGGAGAGGGCGAGGGCGAGGGCAAAGGCAAGGTCGAGGTCGAGGTTGGGGCGAGACCGAGCGGACACCGGGCCTCGGCCCGGTCCGGCGCGTACATGCTCAACCCGTCGGGCGACCTGCGCACGACAGAGGCGACCTTTGACGGGCCGCTGTCGTCGGGCCTGCGCGGCAGCTGGACGCGCATCGTGGGACGGCCGCCGACGGAGGCGGAGTTTGAGGAGGTGCTGGGCGACAAGGACGTGCTGCTGTACTTTGGGCACGGCAGCGGCGCGCAGTACATTCGGGGCCGGACGGTGCGCAAGCTGGAGCGGTGCCGCGCGACGGCGCTGCTGATGGGCTGCAGCTCGGCCGGCCTGGCCTACAACGGCGAGTTTGAGCTGCACGGGCCCGTGTGGAACTACATGCTGGCCGGCTGCCCGGCCGTCGTGGGCACGCTCTGGGACGTCACCGACAAGGAGATTGACCGCTTCGCCGGCCGCACGTTTGAGGAATGGGGCCTGCTGCCGGACGGAGCCTTTGCGGAACAGGCCCGGGCTCGAGGCGCAGCGTCGTCGTCGTCGTCGTCGTCGTCGTCGTCGGCGTCGGCATCCCTGTCGCTCGTCGAGGCCGTCACGCGGGCCCGAGATGCACCGCGCTTTCGCTACCTCACAGCAGCAGCGGTGTGCGTCTACGGCATTCCCGTCTACCTCGTCTAGATTTTCCGGCGCGATGAAAGTCGAGGCGAGCACTAGAGTAGGCCGCATCAGAGGCCGCAACAGCATATCCAGGGCGTCTTTATCTGCTCCATTGCCTTTTTGTTTTTACTGGCTGCATATTACTGGCTGCATATGTAGCGTTGGTTACTTGTATTATCCATGTTTGATTTTGAAGAGCCCGGGTTCGCCTTGGTCGGATCGGAGCCGCCCACCACTCGGTGTGATGGCTCACATGATGGCTGCATGCCCTGTCATTTTTCTCTATCCTACCGTTTTGCTGCGCCAATCGCTTGCCTGTCCCACCCCCCCTCCTCTCCACTCAGCGACAAGCAGTGGCAGCCTGGCCGGTGAGCCGGCGTCTCTTCGGCTACCAGGCGCAGGAGAGGCCCAGATACCAATACGACGACGCCGGCCTGTGTCTTGTGCATGGAAGGCCGCCGGCGGAACCAGAGTGCGTCGTCTGCGTGCTTCCTTCGGCACCTCTGCCTCTGCCAGGTGGCACCGCAGCCAAAGACGCAGAGCAGCGTCCTGCGAGACCAGAAAACGCGCATGACAAGAAGTCTAAAAGAGGGGGGGTGACCCACGGAAGACGCCGCTTTCTCCCGCGGAGGCGTCAAAGCCGTCCCGCCGACGGACGCCCACTGCTTCTGTTTCCGCACTGCCTCTCTCACCCCATGTCTTCTCGGCCGCTGTCTTGTTCCGGCGGTGCCGTGCCACGATAGCTGCGCGTCATCCCAGCCGTATAACTCGTCACGGCGTGCTGGCTTGGCGCTTCAGGCTGTCCGCAGAAATAGGGATCCGGAGGAGAGAGGACGGACAGAGCCATGGCTACCAAGCATTCTCCTTTTCCCCCGGCCTTGATCCTTGGCTGTGTCAGAGGCTCTGTTGCTTTAGTTTCTGCAGCGTCGCAGCGGGTAGAAACGGGCCCGTACCCCGGACTATCTCGGAGTTGTACGGCGTATTCAAGACGATGCGCCCAGCCTTTCTTCGAGATCGAGTGTGCACACAGCCAGAGTTCAGTGCACACCCCAGAGTTCACACAAATAGATAACTTGCGGTTCCTTTGGGGGAAGGAGGGGGCTACATACTCGGTATGTTGCGTCTTGGCGGATCCCATCCGTCGAACCAATCAGAACGCTTCGTTATCTCCAGAAACTGCCGGAGAAAAACTAGCCCCTGTGGAGAAAAACGGGGTGTCTGACCCCAGTATTCAAGTCCTCCCCTGTCTCTGCTGGCCCTTTTGGGGTTGTTTTCTTCTTTCGATCCCGAGTGCTGGCGCAAGACTGACAGACCGGTCCCGTTTGCCAGGCGAGCACCGAGGAGGAGCGCACGCGAAGACTGCCGCCCGCCAGCAAGCCCGCGAACAGACACACGACCAGTCCCTTTGAGGGGGCCGGCAGCTTTCCGCAACCGCTTTTAACTGCGGCCATTGACAGCTCGGGATTACGCAGCAGTTTCTGCGCTACTCCACACCTTTCCCGATTGGATCTGCTTTGAAATCTGGACTGCCTCCTTCCTTGTTCGCATTGCCTCGCAACGTGCCTGCCCTCTCCAGTCGCGGCTCTAGCACGGCTCCTCGCCCGTTCGGCCCCCACCTGCGCTTCCTCTCTTCGACCTCACCCTTCTTCCGGCCTCTCCGCGCCGCCCGACGTCGTCTCCTCTGCGGCCCTGCGCCGTCTTTCTCGCCACCGTCTTTGCCACCCATCTTTGCCGACTCGATCACATCCGACACCCGACGCTCGGCGCTCGACTCGAGCCACGCGACGCCTTCCCGGCCACCGAATCCCGCGCCGAGCCTCCAGGTCCAGATCATACAGCCGCAACCACCCCCGGCTCGACGCAACCCCTCGACGCAACCCGCCGTATCCTCCTCCTCCTCCTCCTCTGCGACTGTCTGCTGCCCTTTGCCACACCCGACCAGCGGTCCGTCGTGCCTCCACAGCCAGCCACTTACGCTCAAACACATGCCCATCACACACACATACCTGTTGCACTCCTCTCAGCGTCTCCCGCTCCCTGTCCTCCCCCCCCCCCCCTGCCTGCCCTGTGCTTTTCAACCGTCTCTGCGGTCTCGTGCCCCCTGCACACCCTCTCTCGCCACAACTCTCGCCGTTCTTGTGCTGACCTGTCTGTTCGTACAGATCCACCGTTACCTGGAACCTTGCCTCTCCACGCAGTCACTCACCCTGCACGCTCTTCTCTCCCTCCCCCCCCCCCACTCCCCGCGGTGGTCTCCACCCCCGGCTTCCTCGATTCAGACCTCCGCTAGTTATCCGTGGCCTTGCCGCGTTCGTGTGTCTTCTCTTGCCCTTTGGCGGAATCGTCTGTTAGGGTCTTGTCCGCGCCGTCCCTCTTTCATGTGCATATCCGTGCTTCAAGGCAACCAACCTCCCATACTGCCGCCACATCTCGGCGGTTTCTACGCCGTGGCTCTGCCTCTGCAACATTGCACCCTCTTCGCTCTCGCTGTGTCCGGCTGCCTCACCATCTCCGCTGCCCTCCGTATCTGGCTGGCCACCTCGCACTGCATGCCGTTGCAGAGGGCACAAGCCGCTCTCGCGCCGACTCCACGAATGATAACGGCGGCCTGTGCAGACTAAAGGGGAGGCCCGAACAATCCCCCCCCTTCTCAAAAAGAAAAAAAAAAAAACAACTCAGACCAGCCGAGACAGCTGGTTGCTAGAGTTTCTACGCACACGTACGCACAACCACAACCCATTTCCGCGCTCAGCAGCCCATCTCTGCAGCTGCACCTTTTCACACCCTCCCGCCGCCCAAGAGAGCTCAGCTGACGAGAGCTCAGCTGACAGGCACATCTTGCCAGAAAGTCAAGAAGCACGCCCATCGCCATCCCTGCCGCTTTCTTCGTGCCCCGACTTCCGACCATAGCAGCTCGACCTGGCGCCATGGTTGCTTCTGTGGCGGCCAGCCCACTGTTTGATAGCTAGAATTTCCTGCTGACCTGCCTTTTCTCCTGCCTTGACAAAGGCTTTGGCGGAGTGAGAATAAAGGACGGAACCCGATTTGTCCCCTTGCAGCTTTGGGGTCTCTTTTTCGAGCTGAAGAGTGTCTCGCAAGGCCGAAGGAACAGGACTTAGAGAACCAGGCTGCCCCTGCCATTGCCTTGTTCCCCAGCTTTTTGCAGCCTCTCTTAGAATCAGAGGCCGCTGAATCATTCTCAAAATACAGAGGCACGCCGAACGGCAACACAAGCCCCAGACGCTCTCAGCCCTCTTCCGCTCTCCCCTCGCCAAAATATGTCCACCCCGCAGACCCAGAGCGTGGACTGTGAAAACAAGCTTTCATCTTCTTCTCTGTCGCCTGCGGACGCTGCCGTCTCCGATGCCGAAGTTTCTCGCTCTTTTCTGGAAGCCGAGGCTCGCGGCCCTGACCCGAACAGATTTACGTTGGAGATGCCTAGCAACAAGAGTGCCAGCCTCGTCGATGGAATCCCCGGCCCGGCTACGGCTGCCGCTGCCACCGATGCCGTCTCCCGCGCTCCAGGCGAGGGCACCGCTGAAAATCGCCTGGGGGATGCAGACGTTGGCATGATGGAGGCCGGTCCAGTCCACTTTGGCGACTTTCACTTCCAGCCCTACGACGAGAACGCAGCTGTTGCCCCCATCACGGATGACGGGGCGGCTGCTTACATGTTGGGAGGCCTCTCTCCGTCCACACCGGCTGCCGCCGAAGAGAGACAGCCCAAAGGTGGCAATGGACGGCCGGCGGGCGTTGTCCAACCCCTGCTCACACCTGCCGATACCGGCACCGGCGGCGATGCCGGGTGCGATGCTGCGTCCGCCTCGAGGGACCACGCCGTGGCTGGCGCGCACGTGGCCGTCTCCGAGGACGGAACCGCCGACAGCAACGACCACGGAGGTGCCAGCTCACTGCTAGACGAGCCCGTGTCAGACGGGTTCGGCCTGGTCCTGAACGGCTCCGCAGACGCCGTCGAACACACCGGAAGCTGTGCCGGCAGTAGCAGCGCGGCAACACGGCAGACCGTGTTTGCCAAGGACGAGAAGACGGGCGATTCCGTGCCGTCTTGGAGCGAGCTCAAGACAAAGGCCGGCAAGGAGCGCAAACGCCTGCCGCTGGCCTGCATTGCCTGCCGCCGCAAAAAGATCCGCTGCTCGGGCGAGAAGCCGGCGTGCAAGCATTGCCTGCGCTCACGCATACCCTGCGTCTACAAAGTCACCACCCGCAAGGCCGCACCGCGCACAGACTACATGGCCATGCTCGATAAGCGCCTCAAACGCATGGAGGACCGCATCATCAAGATTGTTCCCAAGGCCGATCAGGAAACCGCTGCCCTTTCCGCTTCGGCCGTGCCCCGCTCTGTTGTCAAGCCGGCCATCCCCCCGGCAGGGTGCTCCGGCCCGGATACAGCTGGAGCTGACACGGGTGGTGGTGGTGGTGTCGTCGGAGCCCAAGGGGCTTCATCGAGGAAACGTGGCCCCGATGAAGCCTTTGGGCCCGGCTTGGATCACTGGGCCCGCGGCAATGCCAAGAGCAGGCCGACAGACTTTGCACAGCCACACAGTGTCCTTGTCCAGCAGGATTCCACGGAAAACCAGCTGCTCCTGGAAGGCCTGGAGGTTCTGCCTCGGCAGGACCTTCAGGAACACCTGGCCGAGGTCTTCTTTGATAACGTCAACGGCCAAACCTATCACCTCCTCCACAAGCCCAGCTACATGAGAAAATTAAAGTAAGCCGCTCCGCCGGGTTGATGTCCGTCCCTCGCCCTCTTTTCACGCTCCTCCCCTCCTCCTTCTCCTCCTTCTCCTCCTTCTCCTCTCCTCCCAGCCTCCGGCCCCTCCCCCCCCCCCCTTCCCCCAGAATGCTAAGAGAAAACCGCAACTAGGTCCGGAAGCCTACCCCCTGTTCTGATCCTGTCTGTGTGCGCAGTATCGGCCCGCTTCTCTCAGCATCCAGCACTCGACGACGGCCCAAACTTCTTGCGGGGGGAAGAGTGGGCTGCTGCTGCACGAGATATCGTGATGCGCCGTTACGAGTGGCCCAACATTACCATTCTGACCTGCCTCTTGATCTTGGGGCTGCACGAGTTCGGCACCTGCCAAGGCGGCCGCAGCTGGGCTCTCGGCGGCCAGGCGATCCGCATGGCCTTTGCCCTGCAGCTTCACAAGGACCTCGATCAGGACCCTCTCCCTCCTTCCAACGGAGCACCCCTCAGCTTCATCGATCGGGAGATCCGCCGCCGCACCATGTGGGCGTGCTTCTTGATGGACCGGTTCAACTCGTCCGGCACCGACCGTCCCACCTTTATCAAGGAAGAGAGCATCAAGATCCAGCTGCCGATCAAGGAGAAGCATTTCCAGCTGGACATGGCCGGTCCCACCGAAAATCTCGCCGGGCACCCGGTCACCCCCCCTCCCAGCCTGACGGTGATCAACGATGATGCGCGCAACAACATGGGTGTCGCTGCCTACACGGTCCGAGCCATTGCTATCTGGGGGCGTGTCATCAACTACCTGAACCAGGGCGGCAAAGAGCTCGACCCCGAAGATATGTGGAGCCCGGCTTCGGGATACGCCCGACTGGTCAAACAGGCCGACGAGATGCTCTCTAGCCTGCCACCCTCTCTGGCCTTTACGGACGATAACCTACACGCGCACGACACTGAGGGCCTGGCGAGCCAGTTCCTCTTCCTCCACATTGCCATTCAGCAAAACATTCTGTTCATGAACCGCTTTGCCGTGTCGTCGCCTAACGGCAGCTCGCCGCAGGATGTGCCCAAGTCGTTTGTCACAAAGGCGGGTGCCAAGGCGTTTGCCACCGCCAACCGCATCTCGGATCTGCTCAAGAAGGCCGAGAGCTACCTCGTCGCAGCTCCCTTTGTCGGCTACTGTGCCTTTCTTTCCAGCACCGTTCACATTTTTGGCATCTTCTCGGGGAACCCGACCATGGAGGCGACCTCGAAGCGCAACCTCGCCACCAACGTCAAGTTCCTGTCCAAAATGAAGCGCTACTGGGGCATGTTCCACTTCATGGCCGAGAATCTGCGCGAGCAGTATCGCTCCTGTGCCGATGCCGCGCGCCAGGGCACACCGGCCAACGAGAATGCCGCGGCTGCTTCCCCCATCTTTCAATACGGTGACTGGTTCGACCGATACCCACACGGCGTGTCAAACTCTGACTACACCGATCCCGTCACATACAAGCAGAAGGAGAAGGGCGACGATGCCGTACTTGAGCAGAAGCCAGTGCTGCGTACACCACAGGAACTTCTTGCCACCGCCGACCTCCAAAATCTATACGGCGCCAGAACAGCTGCTGCTGCCGCCGTTCGGCAGGGCATCAAAGCAAACGTCGCCAACGGCATCATGAGGGAGACGTTTGCTACAGGGGGCAGGCCCGGCTCGCATACGAAGCGCAAGTCCGTTTCCAGGAGTATCTCCAAGGAGCCGTCCATGCCCGAACTTGGTGCTGCCGACGTCGAAGTCATTCGACAGCAATCTGCAGCGCGAGGTATCCAGAACAATCACCGCTCTGCTCCATCCCAAGGGGGTGGTCCCGCGAGCTTCGGTTCCTATCTGCCACAGTCACAGGCGGCCGTCTATTTCAATCCTCTGACCATGTCCCCGATTGATCTTGCCAGCATTGTTCCATTTGCCCAGCACCACCAAAATGCGCAGCAACAACAACAACAACAACAACAGCAGCAGCAACAACATCAACAGCAGCAGCAACAGCAGTTCTATCCGGCTGACCTGCCTCCTCTGCCCCTACCGCAGTCTGCAAATGGGATGATCCCTCAGCTGGATCGACAGCTAGTCATCAATGCCTACGGCAATGACCTGGACCTCGGTGCTGCTGCTGCTGCTGCTGCTGCCGCAGGCATGCCTGGCCCTTTGACTCTCGACTCTCTCGACTGGGATGGTCCTGGAACTACTGGACCGGGTGTCGGAAGCTCTACTGGTGGATGCACCGCTGCTGCTGCTGCTGCTGCTGCTGCTGCTCCAAATGGTTCCAGTGCTGCTGCCCCCACCACAGACGCGATGCAGGCCTTTAATCAAGGCAACGAGTCTTCGTCTGCTTGGTTCATTCCCTTTAATATGGAGCCCCCGGAATTGGGGCAGGATCTGAACAGCATGAGCGGCTTCGACCAGTTTGCCAATTTATTCAGAACTGGCGGCATGCTAGGAAGCGGTGGTGGAAATGATGATGCTGGGATATTGCACAGGGGCAGCTAACGAAAGCAAAGAGACGCGTGATGTGCATTTCGTCCTTTGTCTCTTGCGTGCCCGCGGGATCAAGGACATGGAGTCTGAACAGTACATTGGTTGTATACCGGTCACTAAAATCTATGATTTTTACGTTGGGGGGATGCGGAAAACAGCGAGCAGCGATGTAATACAGATATTTGATTAGCTGTTTGTGTTGGTTGGAGGCACTGTCTGCATACAAAACCCTCGAACAGAAGGTTGGAACTGATTCTTGGGGGTAGGGACTAGCGATAAAAAATCATTGGAAATTTCAACCAAGCCAACTACGGTTGCGAAACAGAAATAGTTGGCACTGCATTACGAGTCTGGCTGCACTGTTGCTCGCCTACTGCGTGTCCTTGGCTTCGCTGCTCTTCTTGCCCGACCGTTTGCGCTTCTTCTTTTCCGACGAACCGGGCTCGTGTGCCTTTCCCTTTCCCTTGTCTTTCTTGTCATGCGTCTTTTCCTTCCCCTTGTCCTTCTTGTCCTTCTTGTCATGGGATTTGCCAGGCCGGGACTTGTGGCCGTGGCCTCCGGCCTGGCGCTTTCCTGCTGCCGCCGCCGCCGCCGCCTCCTCCGCGCCGAGAAGCCGCTCAAAGCCGTAGGTTGGTCCTTCACGCGCAAACTCCTCGCCAAACGTTTCCCGCCGCCAGTTCCGGAGCCGAGCCTTCTTGCCCAGCTTCTTGCGGTCCCGCCGCTTCCGCTCCTCGTCCCGGAAAGTAGCCAGTTTCTTGAGGCCGGCAAACTCGTTCAAGGCCGTGTCGGAGGGCGCGAGCAAGATGTCGCGGGGGGTCAGGCCAAACGACTCGGGACTCGTTTCGCGGTACCGGAAGCCGGCGGTGCGGCGGGAGCTCGGTCCGGCCACAATGGCGTCGTCCACGTCAACGGCCATGTGGTGGTCCACTAATGCCTCGATGCGAGCGCGGTCCCGCCGGGCTTCGCTGCGGGCCGCCGCAGCCGCTTTCTCGCGCTCCTGCTTGCTGATCTTGCGGCGTTTGCTACGGTGAGACTCGTCTTCTTCGTCTTCTTCGTCGTCTTTGTCTTCCTCGTCCTTCTCGGGCTTCTCCGCTTCGTCCTCGTCGTCTGTCAGAGCGACGGGGGGCACTGCATCGTCAAATTCTGGCACAATGTCTTTGATGTCAATGTCGTCCTCCCATATTGGCTTCTTGGGCTTTTTGTGCTTTTTGCTGCTGCCACTGCCTTTGCCGGCATCGTCGTCGTTCTCGTCGACTTCTGCGGCGTCGTCATCTTCGACTTGTTCCAGCAGATCTATCCCGTCAGGATCGGCTTCGGCGTAGTACTCCTCGTCGAACTTGCGGTTCATTTCGGCCTCCCATTCGGCATTGTCCCAAGCGCTCTCTAGCAGCTTTGCCCAGTCATCATCGGCCAGTTTCAAGCCCCGCAGCCCAGCGGCCTGCCGTATCTTGGCCATCTTCTCGCTGGCCTCCTCCACGCGCAGCTTGCGCAAGCGGGCGCGTTCCTCGCGGCGCTGCTGCTTCTCAGCGGCCCGCTGTTCCTTCTCGCGCTCGCGCTGGCGCTGGCGCGCCGTCTTGGCCTCACGCCGCACCGTGTGCTCGACCACAGCCTTGCGCGAATACGACTTGAGCACTTCGTTGCTCTTCTCCGGATCCTCAAAGCGCAGGTTGAACGCAGCCTCGTACTCTTCGGCGCGGTCGAGCTCCATGTCGTCCTCATCGTCCGAGGCAAACGCCGACCAGCCGCTCGTTCCTTCGCCCTTGTCATCTTTGACGGCCCACACGCGCGACGACATGTACTTGTCCAGGAACCCCTGAGGATCCTTGTGCGCGTTCTTGACGTCGAGTTCGGTCAACTTGGGGATGCGCTCGGCGCGCGACGGGTGGGCGCCAGTGACGTCGTCGAGTTCGGTCTTGGTAGAGGCTGACTTTTTCGGCTTCAGAAAGTTGTCGACATCGTCGTCTTCGTCGCCGTTACCGGCATCGCTCCCGTCGGCACCTTTCTCAGTCTCGTTGCTCTTGTTCATCTCATCAATGACAGCCTGGCGGACCTCGTCCTGCTCTTGCTGGTAGGTTTTGACCGGCTCGGTGGCAGACTTGCTTGCTTCATCGTCATCAGCACCAACGACTCCCTGAAGGTACTGCTGGCGGTGGTAGTCGCGCAAAAACACGGGCTTCTCCTTGGGCGTCTTCTTTGCGCGGGCAGCGGCATCGTCCTCGTCGACGGGATCGTAAAAGCGATGGTTAGGGTCGAATATGACAGGGTCTTTGTTCCGGATTGCCTGGATGGTAGCGTTGATTTGGGCATCCAGCTGCGGCGTCAACAGGTAGCCGTCTTCGTCTTCGGTGGAGTACTCAGACGAGTCATCGTCAGACTCGTCGGCAGCCGCAGCGTCTTTGCCGTACTTTTCTTCCACTGTATATGAATGTCAGTCATTGTACCTCATTATAACATGGAGAGCTGAAGCTTGAAACCTACATCTCTGCTTCTCCTCCCGCTTCTTATTGTGTTCGAAACGGCGCGCATACTCCTCGTTGACCTTGAACGAAGACGAGGTGTCATCTTGAGCGCCGTCCTCGTCTCCATCCTCGTCTTCGTCCTCAAAAAGCCTTTTCTTAGGATTCTTGCTCGAAGGCGCTTCTTTCTCCAATTGCTTTTTGGCAGCCATTTCGCGTTCTACCTGCGCTTGAGTCCCCGGTGAAGTGTCGGTTTGCTCTTTTGTGGAAGAGAAGGCCCCTAAAACCCTGCTGAAAAAAGAAGACATGAGTTTTAGTGGGAATATCGCCCCAAAAAGAGGTTCAGTAATGCGTAGGCATGCGTTGTCTTTTTCCTTCAGTCGCAGAAGGTACGACCCTAGAAAGATCCGTGATGCGCTTGTCTGGAAAGCTTGAACTTTTTTTTAAGTGGGGCGATAGTGGTTGCTTTTTTCTTATCTTCTGGAGGTATCGAGATCCGGCATTATCTTATTCCGGTCCACACACTAGCGTACCATCTAGCCTTTGTTGGGGTTGGTGGCTCTCATGCCCATTACGTTGACGGGGTTTGCGTGACCCGCCACCATCACCGCCGAGAAAGGAACGAGCTTCTTTCCGTCTGCTCTTCGTCATCAACACAGCTTCAGCTTTTACTCCGCCCCCCTCCGCCTGGCCTCAGTTTCCTCTTCTTCCGGTCTCTTGTGTTGCCATTTTTCTGTATGGGCTCCCTATATACGCCGTCTGATTGTTCTTTTTACCTGTCTCCCGCTCTCTTCCTAAACGTAATTCAACCGTCAGGCAACAGCACTTCTAACAATCAGCGATACTCTTAGCCATATAGCGCACCGTACGACACTGTGAAGAGAAGGTGCCTTCTCCACTCCGATCAACATCCATTTCCGTCCAGGCTTCAGGCGTTTTCAGCACCGAAGTTGGGACTCTACCCGCTCTTCCGCTCTTCCGCTCCTCCGCTCGTCAGGGTCGCTCCGCCCCGATTCGCTCCGGACTGCTCTAGGTGTCCATCAACAAGACAAGATGGCTGATGGCGCCCCCAAACCAAGCAGCAGCGTAAAGCTGGTTCTGCTTGGCGAGGCCGCCGTGGGAAAGGTACGGGATTCGTCGGAGAAAGGTGACCTTGCGCGATCTGCAATCAGGCAAGGGACCAGCTGACAGTCTTCTTAGTCTTCCCTCGTTTTGCGATTCGTGAACAACGACTTCCAGGAGAACAAGGAGCCAACCATTGGAGGTATGTTCTGACCCGGGCTGGGCATGGCGCTATTGTCCCCACTTCCAGCTGTGGTTGCTGACATTGTGCAGCGGCGTTCTTGACGCAGAAGTGCAACCTCCCCACACGGACGATCAAGTTCGAGATATGGGATACGGCCGGCCAGGAACGGTTTGCGTCTCTGGCGCCGATGTACTACCGCAATGCCCAAGCCGCGCTCGTCGTCTACGACCTGACCAAGCCTACATCGCTGGTCAAAGCAAAGCACTGGGTGGCCGAGCTGCAGCGCCAGGCCTCGCCTGGCATCGTTATCGCGCTCGTCGGCAACAAGCTCGACCTGACCAACGACGGGGCGCAAACATCGAGCGGCGGCGACTCTGCCGGCGGCGACCCGGATGGCAATGGCGACGACGACGGCTCGTCGGACGCCCGCAAAATCAGCACCGAAGAGGCCAAGACATATGCGGACGATGAAAGCTTGTTGTTCTTTGAGACGAGTGCCAAGACCGGCACCAATGTTGCCGAGGTGTTCACAGCCATTGCCAATGCCATCCCAGAGACGTCGCTCAAGACCGCACGGAGCGGTGGCGTCGGCGCTGTGGGCGCGGGCGGCCGTGCCGGCGCGGGCGGCGACAACTCGCGGGTGAACCTCGGCGCACGCGACCAGGGCGCAAAGGATGGCTGTGCTTGTTAAAAAACGGCCAGAGGAAGAACTGGGGGGGGAATGAACAAGAAAATCCCAACGACGGATTGATGTTGCCTCTACTGGCAGCGCAACACAGGGCGAGATGATCCGCCTTCTCATGTGCTACTTTCCAGTCATGCGCTGCTTGTTTATTTGTCTACTTGCGCCTCTTATTTTGTTTCTTGCTTTCTGGACCTGAAGATGATCGTCTGCACCCCTCCCCCTCTCGAGGCAACTTGAAGGGATGTTTTCTCCCCTTTCCGCGCCCTATTTAAACACCTTTGCCATTTAGGATACAGGGGTTCAGGGAACTCACGCGTGTCTTCTCTTCGTTTATGTTCTTCACGGTCTCAATGTCTCATTGTCACACGCGCTTTCTGTCAGTTGCTTCTACCTTTTTGTCTCTCCCGTTGCGTTGCTCTGCTATATAGCTTACATGCTTCTGATTCCAGATAATCCAGCCAGCCAAAACATAGACGGACTAAATGGAGACGGGACCGTCCTCGTCAGCAGATATGAGCCTTTTTAATTTGTATTTTTTTTTTTTTACCGCAGCTAGCGTATCTTACTTGCTGTCAGATTCATTACAGGCACGAGTTCAAGCGAAGCGTTGCCTGCAAAGCGTCTGTGTATCTTACCATAGTTGGGGCTTGAAGCTCTAGCCTCAAGGGCACTCTCCCTCGCTTCCCGACGAGGAAACAGCGCTAATAATTTTGCGACGGAATAGCCAGAATTGGGAGAAGACAGCAAGGCCAGGGCTACAAGTACAGGGACCTATTAAGCCGGGCTGGGATACGAGCTCTGGAATGTAACAGTACATAGCCGAGCTATCTTTGCATTCAAGCGGCGATTGCTCGTAATAATGCGGAAGCAGTCTCATGCTCCTTCCCTCGAGCGTGTCATTTCGCCCCTTCACCTAACATTGCCAGCTCGTCCGTTTCCCATCCTTGGCCGCGATTCTGCGCCTTTCCCACACGCTTACTGCCGTCTGTACCGACATCAGGCCTCGCTTTCTTGTTTCCATCGCATCCGACGGGGTACCCACATTCTGCGCGAACGCAACTTTCCTGGCCAACTCTTTGCGCCAACTGGGCCAACACGCCCGACCTGGTGTTCCTGTCCTTTTGCGTTTGCGATCCCTTTCTGCCGCCTCATCACGCTCTGCGCGCGACCATTCAACATGAAGACCGGCGGCGTAGTGGTGCTAGTCATCATTGTGCTGCTTGTTGCAGCTGCGGTTGCGTGGATTGTTTTTGCGCGTTTGCGGGCGCAACGGCTTGGCGTGAGTAGATCATTGTGTTGATCTGTTTTTTTTTTTTCCTTTTCTTTGGTCCTAGAAATGCTAATGCTCCCGGGCAGCTGCCGCCTCCGTCGTGGGCTTCGTTCATCCCGTTCTACACCCCGCGGTCATCCTACGGCGTCCAGCCGGCGCCAAGCGGCGTCGCGGGCTGGATTAACGACCGCCTGCGCAGCCTAAAGAGCCGCAACAACCGCACGGCCGCAGGCGCATACGAGGGTGCGGGCGGCAGCTCGAGCCGCGCGGCGCGCGCGGGCTTTGGCCCGCTCGACCCGGACGACGCGTGGGATGCGCGCGTTGGCGCCGAGGCCGACGCCTACTACTATAACGAAGAGCAGGAACTCGGCCTCCACGGGCCGGGACCGGCGCACGGCGGCGCGGCGGGCAGCAGCCGCCTCAACGTGTCCAACACGGCGTACCTCGGAAGCGGCCAACTGGGCGGCTCGACGTACGACATGAACCTGGCGGCGCCGGCAGCCAACGCTGCTGGTGCTCCGGGCGGTGGCGGACAAGAGGACCGCGGGCGGTCGGGGTCGCGCGGACGCAACCCCTTTGACGACGACGCAGAGCCCAGCCGCCTGAACTTGCGCGGCGTCAGCCCACGGCCCATGGCGGAGGGCGACCTTTCGGTGGCGCCGGCGGCCAAGGACGCCAACAAGGCGGACAGCCCGACGGAGCGGAGATCCATCTTCCGGGAGAATGTGTGAAACAGAACGAAGGAGGGCGGGGACTCTGTTTTTTTTTTTTTTTTTTTTTTTTCCGAAGCACCATCCCGATACTGAGCGGACGACGACGGCTAGGACGACGGCTGGGACGACGAGAAAGGACCTCTGGCGTTCGGAGCAGAAAAAAAGACGAGAGGTTGTCCCCTCATACTTTTTGGGGAGTGTTAAGTGTTGTTTTTGTGTGCCTTTTGACGTTCTTTTGGGGGTTTCAAGGAGTGCAGTTTTCGCTCAATTGGAGAAGCATGACATCACTGTATATCTTGACTGGTTGGGTTTCTTGTTACCTTTTTTGTTACTTGTTTATCTGGCATGGCTGCAACGTTTGGTGTACTTGTATGTAGCATGTGGTAGTTATATCTGCCTTGTTTTTGCAACTGGTGATGTGCCCTGTAATAGCGGGTACGTCCGGAGGAGAGGGGGGAGCCAACCCCTCCCCCGCACCACGAATAAGCTCATTTCTGGGCTTGCTTAGCTCGGCACCAATCGCTGCGGCCCTCGATGCTTCTTTTTCTGCCTCGAGGCGCCATCCCAGAGCTCCCCGGGTCCCAGAATCGACCATGGCAGAGATTGATTTGCAGGCCGTGCACGACACGCTGGTGGCGGTGGCCCTCGAGGCCGGCCGCGTGATCCTGGCGGCAGACCCCAACAATATCCCCAAGGGAACCAAGCTAAACTGTGGGTGGTGATGCCCCTCTACGGAAACCTGGCCGCTTCTAACGGGGATTAACGCACGCTGCAGCTGTCGATCTGGTCACCGAGGCCGACCAGAACGTGGAGCGCATGGTGTCGGCGCGTCTGCGGGAGGCGCACCCGGGCGTGCTCTTTGTGGGCGAGGAGACGTACGTGGCAGGCGAGACGCGGGTGACGGACGCGGCGACGTTTATCGTCGACCCGATTGACGGCACGACGAACTTTGTGCACGGCTTCCCGCACGCCTGCATCAGCCTGGGCCTGGCCGTGGGCCGGCGGCCGGCCGTGGGCGTGGTCTACAACCCGTTCCTGGACATTCTGTACACGGGCATGCGGGGCGCCGGGGGCTACAAGGAGCGCGGGGCGGCGGCCTCCCGGGCGGCGGCGGCGGCAGCTGGAGCAGCGGCAGCTGGAGAATCGGCAGCTGGAGCAGCAGCGGCCAACCGGCAGCGGCTCCCCCTGGCGGGCCACGGCAACGCGGCGGACGCTCCGGCGCTGCGCGGGCTGGGCACGGCGTTGGTGGGGGTGGAATGGGGCTCGGACCGGCAGGGCGCCAACTTTGAGCTCAAGGTCGAGACGTTCCGGCGGCTGGCGGCGGCGCGGGCCGACAACACGCCCAACGCCATGGTGCACAGCCTGCGGTCGCTGGGGTCGGCGGCGCTCAACCTGTGCGCAGTGGCCGAGGGCCAGCTGGACGCGTACTGGGAGGGCGGCTGCTACGCGTGGGACGTGTGCGCGGGCTGGTGCATTCTGGAGGAGGCGGGCGGCCTCGTCGCGAGCGGCAACGCGGGCGACTGGGAGCCGGCGCTGGACAGCCGCGTGTACCTGGCGGTGCGCGGCGCGCCGGCCGGGCAGCGCGAGCTGGTGGAGGAGTTCTGGGGCGTGATCGGGCCGGGGAAGCTGGCGTACCAGCACTAGCAGAGGTGGCGAACCAATCCAGCAGAGGCCGCAAAAGAAACTTTAGACAGCTTGGCACAGAAAGAGAGAGAGAGAGAGAGAGGGAGAGAGGAAAACGACAGCTAGGCAGCGGTGACGGATACAGAAAGTGGACGGTGGCATGAGACAGGGGAGACGCAGAGTCCGGTCTACGGCGATTTAGAAAAAAAAAAAGTGACAAGACAACCCTAACGAACGGGCGGGCCCTAGAAACAGCCTCGGCGTCACTTCTCGGAGGAATAAAAAGGAGAGAGGGTGGTCGGAGTCGGAGCTGATGGAAGGCAGGCCGATCTGTAAGATGCGAGGGAGCATCTGACATGTGACGCTGACAGCACTAAGGATGGTGGACGCAGCAGTGGTGTTGTCGAGACGCAGCAAGTGTGACGAGAGGCGGCGAAGAGTCTTACTGCAGGAAAAGCGTTGTGAAGGGCAGCAACACGAAAGATATAAGATGTGTGTGTGTGTGTGCATGATAGCATAGCTTTCTTGGCCTGCTTAAGCGGGGAGCTACTGTGGGCAGCAGCACACGGACCCCCCTGTGACTGCAAGCTATGAATGGCCCGCTGCCCCTCCTCTTGATAAGGTGCCGCCGGGCTTGCTGGCGTTGCAGTGCGGTCGTGCAGCATACGAGATAAGAGTGTGTGGGCTGGGTGTCCAACAAAAGTTGAATACAAGGTCGCGACTGCCTTTGCATACCTCCCCCCGGCCACCGATTTCGGCGCCGGCCAGAGGAGGGTAGCGATGATCGCCCGGACAGCCTGCTCGCCGATCCAATCAGCGGCGCGCAAGGCCCAAGAGGGCAAAAATACCGATCCTCTGCAGGCCAGAGCGTCTCCTCTGCCGCTGCATGCCCCACTGAAGATAGATCTACAACTAGTGTTGCCACCCCTTGGCGCTGCTTTCTGGTCGTTTCTTTTCTCGTTCTTTTTTTTCTTTTTTCTTTTTTCTTTTTTTTTCTTTTTTTTTCTTTTTTTTTCTTTTTTTTTTCTTTTTTCGCAAAACGTCGCATTCGCTGCGAAAAGTTCAATAGCTGTGCATTCCTATGGCGAGTCGTGCATTCCCCCGAGTCTCCGGGCCTGTCTCGCGGCCTGCTGGCTTCCCGGAAGCGACAGCTGCCCGACTGCAAGCAGCTGTATCTCCTTCAATGTGAACAAGCCACGGAGCACAGCCGCCGCCGCCGCCGCCCCGCCGCCAGTGGTCTGGCCTGGCCTGGCCTTATCTGCAGCCGCCAGGGTTGCCGCACAAGCAGCCCCCCGGTTCTTCTCCTGCCGTGGCGTTATCTAGCCTGGTCTTGGCCCCGCTGTGAAGCTGTTGCGTTCTCGAGGCTACGGTTGGTGATCTGTTTAGCTATCCTAGGGTTCAAATTTTTTTTATCTTTTTATCTTTTTATCCCATTTCCCTTATCCCATTTCCCGTCTTATCTGTTTCTTTTCGTTTGCAGTCTTTCTTGTCTTTTCCGTCGTTTCCGTCTTTTCCTCCCCGTTCTTCTCGCTTCTCTTGATCCGCATCCCTGCTCTTTTTTCCCCCCCTGTTTTCCATCTCTTTCCACTCTCTGCCGCCGTCTCTCCAGTGCCGTTACCACCCTCGCTGTTCCGTGCTCTCTAGTGCTGCTACCACCCATCTCGCTGGCAGGCCGTGCTCGTATCTGTAGCCCCGTAGCCCAGACATAATATCCGCATGCATGTTGGCACACCCTGGCCTTGTCAGCGATCCTGGGCCCACCACTACTGCACGCACCTGGTAACCGACGGCTGTGGGCGGCACTCGCATCCTGCGTGCCGCTTCGGTTCCTCACTTATAGGAGGCTGCCGCAGCTCAGGAAAAGGGAGCTTTTTTGCTTCCGTGCGTCGTCTTCTCTCCACGGCACTTTCTGGACCCAAGACAGACGCCGACATGTATATCTTCATGCAGAAGAAGCCAACAAAACGTCTGCCCGAGCGGGACGCCTTTCCCACGTTCCAGCTGTTCATCCTCGGTAAGTAGCAGGCAGCATGCTCCAAAAGCAACATGACAGAGAGAGAGAGAGAGAGAGTGCACAGGGCAGTGCTGACTCTTTTCTTTTGACGCTGGCCAGCCATTGTGCGTCTCGCCGAGCCCATTGCGCTCACGTCCATCTTCCCGTATGCCTGGGCGCTGGTCAAGCACTTCCGCATCGGCGACGAGAGCAATGCCTCCTTTTACGCCGGCGTCCTCATCTCGTCCTTTTCGCTGGCCGAGGCGCTGATGGGCATGTACTGGGGCGGCCTGTCCGACCGCATTGGCCGCAAGCCGGTGCTGCTCATTGGCTGTGCCGGGACCATGATCAGCATGCTTGTCGTCGGCCTGGCGCCCAACATGTGGGTGGCGCTGCTGGGCCGGGCTTTTGGCGGCCTGCTCAACGGCAACATTGGCGTCATCCAGACCATGGTGGGCGAGCAGGTGAAGCGGCCCGAACACGAGCGTGAGCTTTGGCTTCCCCCCCCCTCCCCCCCCCCCCCCACCTCCCTCCCTCGATATGAAGCGAAGGAAAAGGAGACTGACAAGCCAGCGCGCGCATACGCCATCATGCCTTTTGTCTGGAGCATCGGCACGATCATCGGCCCGGCCATTGGCGGCACGTTTGCCGACCCGCACGAAGCCTTTCCCGACGTCTTTGCCGAGGGCAGCCTGTTTGCGCGGTTCCCCTATCTGCTGCCGAACCTGCTCTGCTCGGTCCTGCTCCTCATCAGCATTGTGCTCGGCTACGTGCTGCTGGAGGAGACACACCCGGACCTGCAGCGGCCGGTGTCTGCGGCCGAGCATCCCGAGGCAGTGGCGGCGGCGGCGGCGGCGGCAGCAGCAGCGGAAGAGGACGAACTACTGGGCGCGCCGCATTACATGTCGGAGGAGACACCGCTGCTGGAGACGTCGGACGCGCTGAAGCGGCCGGCCGTGGACCTGCGCGCCAAGACATACGGCGCCCTGGGCAGCAACGGCGGCAGACGCGGCGGCAACGGCGGCGGCGGCGGCGGCGGCTACACCGAGAAGCCGCCGGCCGTCAACATCTTCTCGCGCCGCATCATGGCGGCGGTGCTGGCGCTGTCCATCTTCACCTACCACAGCATGGCCTACGACGCCACGCTGCCCATCTTCCTCGAGGACGCGCGCGCGCCGGCGGCGCCGGCGGCGGCAGCGCTGTTCTACGCGCCGGGCGGGCTCGGGCTCTCGCTGCGGGCGGTCGGCATGATCATGGCGGTCAACGGGGCGATTGCGCTGTTTGTGCAGGCGGTGGTGTTCCCGCTGGCGGCGGCGTGGGTCGGCGTGCACCGGCTGTTTGTGCTGGTGACGGTGCTGCACCCGGTGGCGTACGTGCTGGTGCCGGCGCTGGGCCGCGTGCCGGCGGACTCGCCGCTGCTGTACCCGGCCATTTACGCGTGCCTGGCCGTGCGCAACCTCTTTGCCATCCTGGTGTATCCGCTGCTGCTGATCCTCATCAAGGAGGCCACGCCGAGCCTGACGGTGCTAGGCAAGGTCAACGGCATGGCCGCCAGCGCCGGCGCGGCCTGCCGCATGGTCGCCCCGCCCATTGCCGGCTGGCTCTACTCCGTCGGCAGCCGCATCGACTGCACCGCCCTGGCCTGGTACGGCGCCGCCCTGGCCGCCCTGGCCGGCGCCGTCCAGTGCTTCTTTGTCGAGCGCGCCGCGCCGCGCAAGGCGAAAGACGCGGCAGTTGTCTAGCCGGTCTTTGCTTTCTTTTTGTTTTTTATTTTTTATTCTTTCGGGCTTTTTGCTTAGAGGTTTCTTTTGCGCGCATTCGGTTTCGGTTTCTGAGGAGGCTTCTTCTGCGCTCATTCGGTTTCGGGTTTCTGAGGAGGTTTCTTCTGCGCTCATTTGGGATAAGAGCAGCCATAGACGATAGACGGGGTGGCCAAGTGCTGGCATCGGGATAAAAACAGGCGGGGGGGAGGAAACACATAGGACGCTACATTTTAGATAGGTACGGATGCTGAGTAATCCGTCGGACCTCACCTTTTGAAATAGAGCCAAAAAAAATTAAAAGAGAAGCTTTCTAGCTGGTAGAAACGGCAAGCACCAAGAAATCCCCCGTTCATTTTGCGTAATCTTCTTGCACGCCCACAGCCGCCGAGAAGGCGCTCACTGCATAGCCGCCAAGATGGTGAGCCTCAAGGAGATTTCCGACGATACGGCCAAGCTGCAGCTGCAAGAGCCCCAAGCCGGGGCGGCCGGGCCTTCTCCGGCGGCAACGGCAGCAGCAACGGCAGCAGAAACGGCAGCAGAAACGGCGGCAGCAGCGGCGGCAGCAGCGGCGGTGGCGGGCCCGGAGCTGCCGCCGGTGATGGCGGCAACGGCTGGCAAGACGGCCGACGAGATCCTGGCGGAGCTCAACAAGTCGCCACTGTTCATGACGGAGCTGGAGGACAATGACGACGTGGCGGCGCTGCAGGCGCTGGCGTACGAGGGGACGCCGCTGGAGAACGCGCAGGATTTCAAGGAGCGGGGCAACGAGTGTTTCCGCGAGTCCAAGTGGGCGGACGCGCGGGTCTTTTACGACAAGGGTGTGGCGCTGCTGGTGGGCGAGGACCGGCGGCGGGCGCGGGGCGAGCCGCCGACGGCGCCGGAGAAGGAGGCCGACCCGGAGCTGGGGACGCCCGAGTTTCAGCTGCCGGCGGCGGCCGCGACCAAAAAGGCCGAAGACGGCGATGGCGACGGCGACGGCGACGGCGACGGCGACGGCATCGAGCCCGACTCGCCCGAGGACATCCAGCGGCAGCACGCGGTGCTCGAGTCGCTGTACACGAACCGGGCGGCGTGCCACCTGGAGCTGAAAAACTACCGCTCGTGCACGCTCGACTGCGGCGCGGCGCTGCGGCTCAACCCGGGCGCCGTCAAGGCCTGGTACCGCAGCGCGCGCGCGCTGCTGGCGCTGGACAAGATGGCCGAGGCGCGCGACGCGTGCGCGGGCGGCCTGGCGGCGGCGCCGCACAACGCGCCACTGCAGCGCCTGGCCGCCGACGTGGAGCGGCGCGCCGAGGTGGTGGCGGCGCGCCTGCGCCGCGAGGCCGAGCGCGAGGCCGCCGCCGCGTCTGCGGCCGCCAAGCTGCGCGCCGCGCTGCGCCAGCGCGGCATCCGCACGCGCACGACGGAGAAGCCGCCCGAGATGGAGGACGCGGAGATCCGGCTGGATGACAGCGAAGCCGCCGGCGCCGGCGCCGGCGCCGGCGCCGGCGCCGGCGGCATCGGCGGCGTGCTCTCGTTCCCCGTGATCCTGCTCTACCCGCTGCACCTCAAGTCGGACTTTGTCAAGGCCGTGGCCGAAGACGCCACGCTCTCGGACCACCTGGCCTATATCCTGCCGCCGCCCTGGGACGAGCCCGGCGCCGGCGGCGACAACGTCTACCCGCGGCCGGCGGCCGTCGCCTGCTACATGGAGACGGCCTCCGGCGGCCTCGTCAAGGTCGGCGCCCGCATGCCGCTGGGCCGCATCCTGCAGCAGGCCAACGTCGAGGTCGTCGACCAGCTGGTCCGCGTCTTTGTCCTGCCGCGGCTCCAGGCCGACGCCTGGGTCGCCGACTTTAAGAGCAAAAAGGCCGCCACGTCCCGCACCTAATGGATGGGGGGGGGGGCGCGATGGGAGGAGGGCAGGGGAGGGGGGGCGACAACCACGACACAATGAAGAATGAACTGAATAAAGCCCTGTCTATGATTCTATTGGACCCCGGCATGTTTCCCAAATGTGCCGCCCCGGTTTTGAATATCTCGCCCCGGTTTTGAATATCTCTCGCCTCGCCCTGGAATATCTCTCGCCTCGCCCTGGAAAATCTCCCGCCCTGGCCCATCCCGGCTTTTCATCCACGACAAAGGAAACGCACAAACATAACCAAGAGAGGAAAGAGAAAACTGAACAAAAACCCCCCCCCAAAAAAAAACAAAGACTTTCTGCTCCCACCGGCCCCCGCCGCCTACACCATTGTGCGGCGCTTCTTGCGCGGCTTGGCCGTGCTCGACGAACAAGCCGTGCTGACACGCGTTGCGCTGCCCCGGGCGTGCCATGGGGTGCAGGCCGCGGCTCTGGGCGCTGCTTCCTGGCTTTCTCTGGCGCCCGTTGGGTCGCCCTGCTGCTGCTGCTGCTGCTGCTGCTGCTGCTGCTGCTGTTGCTGTTGCTGCTGCTGCTGCTGCTGCTGCTGCTGTTGCTGTTGCTGCTGCTGGGGGGCGCCTGCTTCCTGCATATCGGCGTGGCTGCTAAAGTCGAGCAGCAGGTTGGCCACGGTCATGTCGGCTGTGCTGTATGGCCGGGCGGAGGCATCGGCGGCTGCGGCTGCGGCTCTGGACGTGTGTGCCGCCATGGCGGCCACGGCGGCGGCAGCCGTGTCGGCCATTGTCGCCCGGATCGGAAGAGGAGGCAGCTGCGGCGCCGGCGCCGGCAGCGGCAGCGACAGCGACAGCGGCAGCGACGGGGTCGTGCTGGCGTGTGGCGTGACACGTGTGGCCGGCGGCGACGGGTAGCAGGCCGACGAGGGGTGTTGGGCGTGCGGCTCGGCCGCCGCGTTGTCGGCCAGAGGCGCCGGCGGCGACGGCGGCGGCCCCAAACGGCCCTTGGTTGCCGGGGCCGGCCTGCCGGGCACCCCGGGCAGACCCGGCAGCGGGCGGAAAGGCGCGTCTCGGCTTCTGCCGCCGTCGTGGTATGCCGGCTGGGCCACCGAAGCCGAAGCCAGCGGCGGCAGCGCGTGCAGCGACCGGAGCGGCGGCAGCGGGGTGTAGCGGTCCGGCACGGGGAGCGAGGTCAGGTGCGACAGCGGCGGCAGCGTCCTGTCGTCTTCGGGCGACGGCGGGTAGGGAAGGTGGTGGTGGTGTTGGTTGTGGTGGTGTTGGTTGTGGAGGTCGTGGTTGTGGTGGTTGTATTGGCGAAAGTTGTGGTGGCTGTGGTGTCGCTGGTGGCCGTGGCGGAAGTAGTCGGCCGTCATGTCCGGCTCCGGCAGGGGCGAGGTCGGCGCGGAGACGGATCCCGACGGAGGCGGCAGACGTCGCGACGTGGCAAACGACCCCAGCATCTGGCGGTCGGCCGGATGGCTTGTCGGCGGCGGCGGCGGCGATGCGGCAATGCCGTCGTCCGGATACGGCGAAGAGTTCCAGGCCATCATCGTCGAGCGCTGCATGTAGAAGCGCTCGGCAACACTCGCAGACGCCGTGTTTGTGGGCGGCAGGTTCTTCAGGCCCAAGCGGCGCATGGCCTGCACCTCGTGCATGGCCTTGGCTATGAGGGCCGGGTTGATGACCATGCAGTTGAAGTCGGGCGAGTCTGAGGCAATGCAGTCGGCGGGAAAGTCGGGGCCGAAAATGGGGATCAGAGCGCCGGCGATCGGCTCGCAAAAGGTGGTGCAGATGGCCCTGGCACAGATGTAGGGCATCCAGTATCCTGGCGGTGTTAGGGTGTAAAGAGAAAGAAGAAAAGAAGAAAAGAAGAAGAGAAGAAAAGAAGAAAAGAAGAAAAGAAGAAAAGAGACAAGAAACAGAAAAACAGAAAGAAAACTTGCCTTGAGCCATGATAGATCCGCCGGTGATGCTGTACGAAATGTCTTTCAAGCCGGGGTTCTGGCTCAGCATGCGGGACGGGGCCGTCTGCCGGTCAGTCTGTTGTTTTTGCATGGGAAGCCGTGTGTCTGGGCACTCACCTTGCTGTACCTGAGGCACTTGAAAAAGGGCGTCATGCGGACAAGGCCGACGTTGTAGTCCCACATGATGTGGTGCTCGGTGTCGTCGCCGGGGAGCTTGAAGACGTAGTGGAAGACTACCTCGTCAGTGGATGGGGGGGGGGAGAAAAAGAAGGGAAAGAAGAGAGAAGGGAGAAAAGCGAGAGGGAGAAGAGAGGAGAAAAGAAAGGAGGGAGAAGAGAGGATTAAAGAAGAAAAGAGGGGAAGAAAAGAGAAAAGAAACACACCTTCAAAGCCTTCGCGCCCCGTCTTCTCGTGAAAGTTCTTCTTGCCGCTGGCGTAGGGAATGTGCCGGCAGAAGCTCTCGATGCTGCCAAAAGGATGGACGCGGAAATGCAGCACGGCGTGGCGCGTGGCGGCGTCCAGGTTGCGCTCAAAAGGCGGGAAGCGCACCGTTCCCTTGGGGCCGGCCGGGATAAACTCGGCCACGAGATGCGGCGGCGGCGGGCGTGCGGAGGTGGTGGCGGCGGCGGCGGCAGCGGCGGCGGCGGCGGCGTCTCTTTTCCGGCCCTGCTGCTTCTGCGGCTCCGGCTTGCGGGCCACGCCGGCGCCGAGCATGGCGTGTCGGACGGGCGCGGGCGGCGCCGCTCGCTCGCTGTCGCTGTAGACCGTTGCGGGCGAGGCCATGGCCGGGACCGGACTCGGCGCCGAGCGACGGGACGCGGCCGAGAAGGCCGGCGAAGGCGCCGAGTCGGGCGGCGACGTCGGCGTGTTGGGGGACGTCTCTGGTGGCGGCGGCGGAGTGGGTGGTCCTGACGTGTTGAGGAGGACAGAAAACGACATTGTTGGGGGGAGAGGAAGAGAGGCAGAGGGGGGGGGGGGAGAGAGAGGCAGAGAGAGGCAGAGAGAGGCAGAGAGAGACGGCAAGGAGGAGGCAGAGGAGGCAGAGGGGGACAGAGAGAGAGGGCGAGACCGACGGCGTGGTGTCGATGACAAGGTCGAGATGAGACGAGGCTGGTACGGCGACTGAGCGCTCTGAGGCGCCGACAGTCTGAGAGCAAAGTGAGAGAGCAGCGATGGAGAAGGCAAAGAGAAAGCAATGAGTTGAAACTCTGGGTGTGTGGGGGACGAGGGGACGAGATCTTTCTTAAGATCTTTCTTATACAGGGGGGAGGAACGGATAGTGCGATGGAGAGTTACACGCAGCAGATCAAAGTGGGAAAGCAAAGATATAAGTGCGCGGGAACGGAGAGAGCGAGAGCACGGCGGCAAAAAGGGGGGGGGGGGGGAGGCAGCACACACAGGCCACACACACAAAGCAGACAGAGAGGCGGCGCCCCTCTCGGCTTCAGCACCACTACAGGGCCTTTTTGGGGGTAGGGCTGCTGTCCCTGTTCTTGCCCGCTTCTCGGTCTGCGCCGGGGAGAGCGGCGGCTGGAGGTCCTGGGTCTCTGGCTGCGCCGCTGGCCTCAACCAGAGCGCGGCGGCGCCTCCTGGGCCTCCTGGGCCTCCTGGGTCTCCTGTGCTCTGGGCCTCCTGTGCTCACCGTTTCTCACCTGGGCCTCGCCCGCGGCGGCTCACCTTGTCATCTCGTTTTCTCGCCTGTTCCCCTCTTCTTTGTGGCCCTCGCCCGCGCTCTCTCCGCCGCTTGCACCACCTTTTCCCACACACAAGACACGTCGACCGTGCACAAACTGTCGGGGTGGACGCAGCCTGCACCCGTCTCTGGCGGTGTGGGCTAGCGAGCGAGCGAGCATGCGTGCCTGGGTCCGTTGGTCGGCCGCGCCCATGCCGGCCGCGCCAGACAACGATGGAACTGAGCTGTAACTAAAATCCCACGAACAGGGTGGAGGCCCGCAGCCCGCAGACGGAATAACGGCTACGATCGGGAGTGGGAGGGGCTTTTCCATGCAGCTTTTCCATGCACCTCATCATCGCCGGCATGCATGTGTATGCAGTGCTCGTGGGTGCAGGAGGGGGAGGAGAGAGGGAGGAGGGAGAGGAGCGAGGAGGGGGGGGGGGAGGAGGAAAGAGAACCAGGGGGGGGGGGAAGGAAAGAGGACGAGGGGGGGCAGAGAAGCGGTGGCCGTCGCGAGAACGACGGGCGGGTGCCTGCGCCGCGTGCGTGGTACTTGGCCGCACCGGGAGGAGGAGCAACACGGCCGTCTGATGAGCAGGGGCATGTCGCCTCGCCGGCTTTCCGCTCCTTGTCCTCGTGCCGGCTTTTTTCATTTATTTTTCATTTATTTTTCATCCCTCTCCTTGGCTTTTTTCTTCTTTGTCTGTGACCACGTCTCTAGCCCTTCCCTTGACCCTGGCCCTGGCTGTCTTCTGGAAGGACGGGCTGGCTTTTGGTTCCCACTGCCGGCTCCGCCCATGGCGTGTTTGATTTCGGGAACCCGCCTTGGGGGGGGGGGGGGGGCTGCTGCGAAAGCAGGCCCCCGGACGCTGTCGGAGCAGCCGTGGGCGGCTCTGGGCGGCGCTGCTGGGCCGGCTCCTACAGACACGCGCACACGCGCACTCTCACAAATACGAAGCAGCAAAGTGAGAGGTGATGGGAGCCTCCTCGGCGACAGCGAGCGAGCGAGCGAGCGAGCGAGCGAGCGAAGCGAGACAAGTCGACAGGTCACTTTGAGTGCGAACCAAGGAGAAAAGAAAAATAATAAACATAAAAAAAAAAAAAAAGAAAAGAAAAGAAAAAACGCTGGCCTGTTCATGGAATCTGTACCCAAAGATGTACTTGAAACACAGCAGCTGCTCGCAAACGACGCACACCTAGATTCAACAACAACGCCAGACCTTGGCTCGTGAGCACGCCGACGGGGGATCATGAGACCAGACGGACTAAACTACAAACACAGCATTCCGACAACACACACGGGCTGCTGGCACGCACACACACCCCCGACCTGATTTTCTGTTGGGAAGAGAAAACGAGTCGCGGCGGGGTAGCCTGCTCCTGACAGAAGCGAGAGGGAATATGACAAGAGCAAACCGACCAAGAAAAAGGGGTGGAGACAGTCCTCTAGGCCGACTTGACCTGCATGATGCAACAGGGGGTGACTGAGAGAGAGAAGATGGAGAAGGGGTACTACTAAACAAGCGCAGAGGTTGGCCACTGTGTGCTGTGCAACACACCAGATGGTCTTGGTCGCTCACAGGTGCATTAAAAAAGATTAAAAAAAGATTAAAAAAAAAGGGGGGGAGGGGAGGCAATGGCTGGGGAACCAGCCTGACAGCGAGCCGAACGGACGGCTACCTGCAGCCTGAACACCGCCCACACACCACAAGCCGGCTACAAGCAGCCTGCTGCTGGTTGCTTCGGACGGGACGTGGCCTCCTGTTCCTGTCTCCCTCTGGCTGAAGCCATACCCCGTACAACTGTTGGGCACGTGAACAAAGACAGGTAATGACAACAATATGATTCCCCCCCCCCGTCCTCCCACGGCCGCTCTTGACTTTTTGAAAAAGTAACCGCTCGCTCGACTCGACACACGTGGCAGCACGGCTTGGCCTCTGTTCTATGGGCGGCCAGAGAGTGGCGGGCGGGCGTATGCAGAGCGTGGCGGGCGTATGCAGCCGACACAAAGAAAGAAACAGACAGGCGACAGAGCGACAGAAGCGACAGAGCGACAGAGCGACAGAGGCCAGGCTCCCTGCACCAACAGCGGGCCCCGCGCGGTCACCGCCAGATGCAAGGCCTTTTCCCAGCCAAGAGCCCAGGAACGTGCCCTTGAGGAGTCGGTGTGGCCAGGCGTCGAGGCCCAACAAAGAAACGGCAGACGGTGGCGAGAAAAGCGAAACACGGCTGCTCTTTGGCAGCCGGAGGACGGAGAGCCTGACCAAAACCAGCCAGTGGCAGACCGGACGCTTGTTGCACATGGCAGCTTCTCACTCAGTCCGTTCAGGGCGTCCAGGACCCCTCGGCTAGACCGTCGCCGTTTGCCCGCCATCCATGCCGTTTTTTTCTGCCACGCTCAGCCGCCTCCCCTCCCTCCAACGGCTCAACTCCCTCGCCGCCGACCTTTCTTCGAAAACGGGCGGACAAACCCCCTGGACACATTGGCTCGTATTGCACACACACGCTCCGAGATGATGGCAACCAAGAAGCAGGAAAGAGGGCCGTCAAGATCCTCGGGACCAGAGAGAGCCCAGGTGGTAGAACCTCGTGGAACTTTGCCTGCGACGCTTCTGTGGCACGGCATGCTATGCTGGACAGAAGCGGCGCATACAGGCATGAGACGACGAGGTAGGGGTCTTTTTCCGAGCACTGCGGCACGCGTTCCCCGGGCCACGCATCTGCCAAAATCGGGCATAACCTTCTGCGCCCCCTGTGACTGAGTCGCCGTCGCCCTGCCGGCGAAGGCCGCCGTCTGTCTCCGCCTGTGCAACGAAATGGGAGGGAGCGGCAAATCTCGCCCTCCTCTGTCCACTGCGGCGCTCTCTGTCTGTCTGTCTGTCTGTTCATCTGTCCGTCTGTCCGTCTGTCCGTCCCAGTGTGGCAGCATCTCACAGATCTGGCCGTTGTCAGAAAAGAGTTAACGTTGCTGATACAGCCCGTCATACCGCACACAGCTTTCGGAAAATAAAATTTGACTGGCTGTCACAAGGGCTCTGGGCAGTCTCAGACGCGCCTCCGTCTGGGAGCCAGAGACACTGTTTGCACGCAAAAACACCCACCCCGAATCAAGCCCTGGATGTCTAGGAATTCCGGCTGGGCCATCACAGAGGCTACACTGTGCTCATATAAAACGTTACTTTGGACGGGATGCCAGTCTGGGATCCCACAACCTCGTGTATGCCCAGGCCCATTCCCGTCGCCTATATGTTGTACGAGGATGAGCGAGTGCGATGGGGAGACAAGAAAAAAAAACATAAATAAAGAAAGAACAAAAAAGAAAAAAAAAGAAAAAAAAGAAAGCAAATCACTGATGAGAACCGTGGAACAGCCATAGGCAGAGATTGCAAGAGATTGAGGTGGCCGAGCTTGTCATAACATGGACGAGCGTCCAGGACATCTCCTCCACCCACCCTCCCCTAAAGTCATACAGCACCGGGCCAGACGTGGCACCGAGAGGGCGTTTGTGAGACGGCAAAAATCAAGGACAAGTATGGTCTGTACAACCTAAGTCAGATCTAGGAGTAGCGGTCTGCAACACACGGAGGCAAGGGAAGCTGCATCGAGGATGCCTCCGTGGGGAGGGGGGGGGGGGGGGGGAGGAGGAGGGAGGGATCGCACCGAGAGCGTTCAGAGGTACAAGTCCTAGACAGCGCAACCAGCCTGTCAAAACGCCACGTTGCAAGCTCAGAAGAATTTGAGACCGATAGCCATGACTCGAAAAGCCCAGCAAATGCCGCTGTGTTGCTTCGTCCCCCGGAAGAGTAGGAGATGGCTCAATGTACGATATGCCTTGCAGATATCACGCAACTATCCAGACAGCTGTTCAAACCAGCACATGAAATTAACACGGTAAAAACACATACTCCCAAAACAAACAGGTCAAAAAGCAAGTGGTGCTCCTGTCTTGCCGCGTCCTACCGTCCCGGCTCTTGTCACGGCAAATGCGCCTCGACAAGCGGCCTTTATGGACACACAGAGGCTCAAACAGCAACACAAGGGAGCCCATTGCACAATGGCACTACACGAGACCACATAGCTCAACTGTGTAGATGTGCCCCTGCTCAAGCACATTCGCCGTGCTGGCCATGAAGCGCAGAAGACTGCGCAGTTCAGTTTCTTGTCGCTGCTGTGACGACATTGCGAGTAGAGAGATAGAGCAAGATGAGTAGCTTCCCCCCAACCCCAAATTTACATCCACGAGACGGACCATTGTATGACCCTCAACACCAGACGGTTGTTGCATCATTTGGCAAGGCGGCGCGCCGACAAGCGAACGACGGGGAGCACAAGAAACAAGTCGGTCGCCACTACGCCCCTGCCAGCCCCTCTGGAATCCCGCCACGTACTCTCCAGCTCCCACTGCCCTATGGTCTTCTCGTACAGATCTGCTCGCCTAATATCCATTATCCACGAGCCTATTCAGCAGTGGCCAAGCTTGCCTGCGGACCACGCGAGGCCAAAGAGACACCAGACTGTGGGCAAGATGCACAGAGCAACAATCACAGCGGTGCATAGGTTTTCCGTTTATGCCTCTGCGTTTGTCAAGTGCTACAGAGGCGTACACAGAAGAGCGTGCCCGTCAAATGTGGTTTGTAGTTTATTCTGTATCTCACTCTCGCGATGCTTATGGCATCGGTGGCTGGTGTCTCGACACAGCCACACAAGCCCCATGCTCGCGGTCACGTGCTCTCTTTTGCCGCTACCACGGCAACCGCGAAATCAAAGTCGCGCTAGGAAACAAAATGTCAGAACGCGTTTCGCCCCCCTGCGCCGCAAAATGTTTACGGCCAGGGCAAAATCACCTCCAATTGTTTACATCGTCCGTCGTTCCTTCCAAAAAAGACCCGCCACAACATAAACATATAAATACAGGATCGTGCACCTCCAAAGAAAGGCCTTCGTTCCTTATGTAAGCCCCGCTGCGCCACGGAGTAGACACTCGCACTGTCTCCCATCGATCGCATCGCCCAACGGCTTCCTTTGTCCAATTTCTTCTCTGCCACCACCCACACCACCCACCACCGACAGCCCGCCGCCGACACTCACGACCCGGCATCCGGCACTTCCCCTCCTTTCTAACTCGAGGACAGGATCCTTGAGCATATGCGGTGTCTTTTCGGCTCTTCCCACTTCTTCTCCCCCCCCCGTGTTCCGTTCTTTACTTTTCTATCACCGCATTTCTGCTTCTCCCTCTTTTTGACATTCTCTTTCCCCCGTAAGAAATCCCTCTCGCCATGGATTTCGACTCAGACGTCATGAGTGACCCCGTCGTGGACGTGGACAGTGGGTCCGATGCCTACTCGCCTGAGCCCGTAAGTGTGCGCTTGCACTGCTCCCTTCGTTTTGAGCTTTATATGCCGGTCTTGCCATGCTTTGTAGCTTGCCCCTATACTGACCACGGCTCGCCATAGAAGCCCAAGGCCAAGGCGGCACCGAAAGCTGCCCCTAAAAAGGCCGCTGCCCCCAAAAAGGCCGCTGCCCCCAAGAAAGCAGCCAAATCTGCCGCTGCGAAACCTGCCGCTCCTCGGAAACGGCCTCAGCCAACAAGTGACGACGAGGACGCCCTCGACACGCTCAGCAACCTCTCACACACCCCGCCCAGCCTGAAAAAGCAGAAGAAAGCCCCGGCCAAGAAAGCAAAGGCAGCCAGCACACCACTCGCCGAGATTGCCAATGAAAGCACCCTGCAGTTGGATGGCGATGATGGCGCCGATGCTGACGATGCTGACGATGCTGCCGACGGCGGCGCTGCGCCGACCCAGCCAAAGTCCACCAAGACCGCCTCGGAGATGTACCAGAAGCTGTCCCAGCTGGAGCACATTATCGTACGGCCCGACACATATATCGGGTCCGTCGAGCACATGGAACAGACCATGTGGGTGTTCAACAAAAGCACCGGCCAGATGGAGAAGCGGACTGTCTCCTACGTACCCGGTCTCTACAAAATAGTCGACGAGATCCTCGTCAACGCCGCCGACAACAAGCAGCGCGACAAGAGCATGTCCATGCTCAAGGTGACTGTGGACCGTGAATCTGGTGAAATCAGCGTGGAGAACAACGGCAAGGGTATCGCCGTGGAAATGCACCAGGTTCGTTTTGGTCCTTGCTTTTTTTTGGGGGGGTTTTATTCCTTTCCACGCGCACTGCTGACTGCCCTCTAGAAAGAACACGTTTATATTCCAGAGCTGCTCTTTGGCCACCTCTTGACCGGTTCCAACTACGACGACAATGAGAAAAAGACCGTGGGTGGCCGCAACGGTTACGGCGCAAAGCTCTGTAACGTCTTCTCCACCGAATTCACAGTCGAATGCCAGGACTCGACGAATGGAAAGCGGTACAAGCAGACGTGGCGCAAAAACATGTCAATCATGGAAAAGGCCAAGATCACGTCCAGCAAATCCGCCGACTTTGTGCGGGTCACGTTCAAGCCTGACTACGAGCGCTTCAACATGCCAAACGGCATTGACGACGATCTCGAGGCCCTCATATACCGCCGCATCTACGATATGGCTGGTGTTGTCGACGGCATCAAGGTGTTTCTGAATGGAGAGCACCTCAAGGTCGGATTCAAAAAGTACTGTGACATGTATGCCAAGGCAATTGCCAAGGAACGGGACGATGAAGTCACAGGCGACGAGCTGCCGCCTTCAGCCACTGTGCAGTTTGAGGATCCCAAGGCGCATGCTCGATGGAGCATTGGCTTCACAGTGTCCGACGGCACCTTCCAACAAGTGTCCTTTGTCAACTCCATTGCCACCACGGCGGGCGGCACCCATGTCAACTATATTGCCGACCAGATCTGCAATGCCCTCCTCGCCGACCTCAACAAGCGGAAAAAGGGGCACACGCTCAAGCTCAGCCACATCCGCAACCACATCTTCATCTTTGTCAACTGCTTCATTGACAACCCGGCCTTCAACTCGCAGACAAAGGAGCAGATGACCACCAAAGTCAGCGCCTTTGGCTCCAAGTGCGTACTGACAGACGGCTTCATCCGCAAGATCCGCTCCACCGATGCGATCAACAACATCATTCACTTTGCCGAAAAGAAGGCGGACAAGATGATGTCCAAGAGCGACGGCAACAAGCGCTCGCGCATCAGCAACGACAAGCTCATTGACGCCAACTTGGCAGGCACCAAGCACGGCCATGAGTGTACTCTGATCTTGACCGAGGGTGACTCCGCCCGAGGTCTAGCCGTCGCCGGCCGTGCCGTTTTAGATCCCGACCGCATCGGCGTCTTCCCCCTGCGAGGAAAACTGCTCAACGTCCGGGATGCGTCGGTCGACCAGATCACCAAGAACAAGGAAATTCAAAACATTAAGCAGTTCCTCGGCCTCAAGCACAAGCAGACATACACGGATACCAAGGGTCTCCGGTACGGCCATCTCATGATCATGGCCGATCAGGATCACGACGGCAGTCATATCAAGGGTCTTTTGATCAACTTCTTGCAGGTCCAGTTCCCCTCCCTGCTGCAGATCCCCGAATTTTTCCAGGAATTCATCACGCCCGTCATCAAGATCTGGCAGGGACCCAACCCCAAGAAGCCCATCAAGGCGAAATCATTCTACTCCATGCCCGAATACGAGGAATGGAAGGAGGCTCACGAAAACGAACTGAAGCGATGGGAGCACAAGTATCTCAAGGGTCTCGGTTCCAGTTCCAACGAAGATGCGCAGGTTTACTTTACCAATCTAGACGCGCATTTGAAGGACTTCCACGTCATGCATCCGGACGAGGCACAGCTGTTTGACCTGGCCTTTTCCAAGAAGAAGGCCGACGCCCGCAAGGAATGGCTCGGCAACTTTGTGCCCGGCACATTCCTGGACCAGACAACCAAGAGCATCACGTACACGGACTTTGTCAACAAGGAACTGATCCTCTTCAGCATGGCTGACAACATGCGGTCCATCCCGTCTGCCATTGACGGCTTCAAACCCGGCCAGCGCAAGGTCGTGTACACCTGCTTTGCCAAGAACATTGTCAAGGACCAAAAGGTCTTTGAGCTGGCCGGGCTGGTGTCCAAGATGGCATCGTACCACCATGGCGATGCCTCTCTGCATCAGACCATTGTCGGCCTCGCTCAGAACTTTGTCGGCTCCAACAATATCAACTGTCTTGAGCCTAGTGGTAACTTTGGTTCCCGTCTTTCTGGTGGCTCGGACGCTGCCAGCGCTCGTTACATTTTCACACGGCTGTCTCCCTTTGCCCGCCGCGTCTTCAGCCCGCTGGATGAGCCGATCTTGGAGAGCAACATGGACGAGGGAAAGCTGGTTGAGCCAAAGACCTATGCTCCCATTGTGCCCATGATTCTGATCAATGGCGCCGACGGTATCGGAACGGGCTGGAGTACGTCGATTCCCAATTACAATCCTGTGGATATCGTGCGGAACCTGAAACGCCGCATGGGTCGCCATGAAGGTGGCAATGGAGAGGAAATGCCATTTGCCCCGATGATGCCCTGGTTCCGCGGCTGGAAGGGAACGCCGGAATATGATTCTCAGCAGCCTGGCCGGATCCGGTTCAACGGCACCATCTTCCAGGACGACAGGAACCCCAGCGAGGTTGTGGTGACGGAGCTCCCTGTGCGCATGTGGACGGACGATTTCAAGTCCAAGCTGGAAGAAGTGCTACGCGCCGAGAAGTCGCCGTCGTGGATCAAGGACTACAAGGAGTTCAACGACCACCGAAATGTGCATTTTGTCATTCAGATGGAAGAGAAGCACATGAACGCAGCGCTGGAAGAGGGCCTGCTCGAGCGATTCAAGCTCAGCAAGACCATGGCCACAACAAACCTGGTGGCCTTTGATATGAAGGGCCAAATCCGCCGCTACGAGAAAGTCGAAGACATTATGGAAGAGTTCTACAACTACCGGTTCGGCATGTACACCAAGCGGAAAGCCCATTGGCTCAATGTCTACGGCAGGGAGTACCGAAAACTCCAAAATCAGTACCGCTTTGTTCAGGAAATTATCGATGGCAAGCTTGTTGTCTCGAAAAAGAAGAAGACAATCGTTGTTGAGGAGCTTCGCTCTCGCGACTACGAGGCCTTTCCAAAGGAGGGCACCGACGCGAAGAAGGCAAGGACAAAAGATGACGATGACGTTGAGGAAGAGGAAGACGACGAAGACGGCAGCACGAACACTGCCCGTGACTACGATTATCTTCTCTCGGTACGTAAATCATCTACTTCCCGGGGGGGGGGGGGGGGGGGGGGGGGGAGGGAGAGAACAGGGTCAAGTGTCACACTACACAATGGCAATGCTAACACCAACAGATGCCTATCTGGTCGTTTACCCAAGAACGCCTAGAGAAGTTGAAGAAACAGATCTTGGCCAAGAAGGAGCAGTACGACAACCTGGACAAGAAGAGCGAAAAGGACCTGTGGTGCCAAGATCTGGACGAGTTCAGCGCCGAATGGGAAGCGCAGTTGGCTCTGGACGCAGACATTCAGACTTCCATCCGTCGTCTAGGCCGTCGTACGTCCAAGAAGATTGGCGCTGGTCGTGGTAGAAAGGTCAAGGATGATGATGACTACACAGACAAGAAGCCAGCCCGGGCACCCAAAGTGTCTACAGCCATGAAGGGCACCGCTACCACTGCTCCCAAAGTGGTGGAGAAGACATCCCAGCGCTTTGCCGAGATGTTTTCAGCCAAACCAAAGGCCAAGCCAGCGAGCAAGAAGCTCCCCGTGGATGGGGCCGACGATGACTTCTCCGACGATGACTTTGCAGAGTTGACCAAACCCAAAGCCAAGAAGCCAGCAGCCACTGCGGCCAAACCGGCAAGAGAAGACGACGATGATGATGACCAGGACGTTGTCGATCTTGACGCTTCAGCAGAGACAGCAGTGAGCGAGATTGCAGGCGGTCGAACGAAGCGCGCGGCCGCGACAAAGGCCAAGAAGTGGACCATTGACGAGTCTGACTCGGAGTTTGATGACGATGACGACGAGCAGATGCTCGGCAACGTTGGCGCCATGGTCAAGGGCATCGGGCACCAAGAAGAGGCTTCTGGTCCGTCTTCCAACGGTCGGCTGAGCCTGTTTTCCATGTCGCGACCTGAAACAAGCCATGGCGACAGCAGCGGAGCCAGCTCTTCTCTTTTGAAGACTTCAAAGGCAAAGCCGTCCAAGGCACTTGACTTTGAGAGCCAGGACGACACCAATTACGAGGCGCTCGCCATGTCATCGCCGCGCAAGTCCACCAAATCTGATGGTCTCGACGGCCTGCTCTCCGATGATGACGACGACTTGCCTGTCATTGCAAAGAGAACGGCCGGAGCATCTGCAACGACCAAAGCAGCATCGGCTGCCGCCACTGCAAAGGCGCCTCTAACCGTCGTCTCCACGCTGGCGAAGAAGGGCCGCGGCCGGCCGGGGGGAGCCAAGAACAAGCCAAAGGAAGACAAGGCAGACAAGGCAGACAAGGGAAAGGCAAAGGTTGCACTTTCTCCGGCGGCCAAAGCCTACGCAACCAAGAAGGCCAAGGCCAAGACCGCCCTAGACAGCGATGACGATCCTGACATGGACGAAGAGGAAGACGTCGTGCCCCAACCGAAACCAGCCAAGGCACAGCCCCGCCGGCCAGCAAGAGCTGCTGCCGCGGCCAAGAAGAAGCCAGTGTACGTGGACGAAGACGAGGACGAAGATGAATCGGCCTTTGCCGCCCAAGACGAAAGCGATGACTTTGAGTTTTGAGTTTTCGTGTAGCTGGCTTGTGGCTCAGAAGCTGAACAAGTAATCCACTGTTATTCATATGGCGCCGGTCAACGGCTTGCAAAGGAAAGGACGGGAAGGGGGCGCAACTGCTGTGCAGGCCCCATCGGAGTATTTTATGGTTCTCGGTTTTGTTTATATACTTGCTCTGTCTATTTCTCTTCTCTTGATGTTTCATGTCAGATAATGGCCTTTATAGACTACATGGTGTTTTACTATACCGAATGCCAATTACTACGAACCGAAAGCCCATGGGCCCGTGGCACATTTTGAGATATCGAGTTTTCACGCTTGGGGAAATTGTCCACGGGAGGTGCAAATTGGCGAGCTGTCGAGAAATCATTCAACAAAAAGGTGCCCAAGACCAAGTTAGATTGTAAAGTAAGATCGCACAATTAACTTGCATAGAAGACACACCGATAAGGGCTGAAATACTGGGATAAATAACAGATACAAACATCTCACACACGAGGGATACATTTCTCGGCCCTTGTAAGCCATATGTAGAACGGCGCCAGCACCAAACTATACCCTGTTCTCCTTAGTATGAGAAGAAAAAGCTGCAAAACCTCCTTGCCTTTCAAAAGCAGTCTCAAGTTCAGTGTACAAATAGAACAGGTGTAATGGCCGGATTTGTCAGTCGTTCCATGGCAGCCACCAGGTTTGTCCCCTTTTGATCCTTTGCACAACCTGAAAACTAGAAGCCTTGATATACAGATAACAAAAAAAAACTTTAGAGGAGCCATAAGAAGGATTAAGAAATATAATGAAATAAGAAAGAGGCAGTAAGAAAGGAAAATCATAGGGAAAAGAGAGATGCTATAAGAAAATCCAACGCAATCCGGTGGGTATCCAAATCTTCGTAATATCAACTTTTAAAACCAAAGCCAAATTGATGGTTTTGCTCGTCTTCGTTTCCATCTCGTCATTCAAAGGCATACATTTTTTTTCTTATTTTCCAGACTGGGCCAAAGATATCCGGTGCTGTCGTTTAGATCATCGCTGGGAGCTCGCTTCGCATTCTGTGAAGGCCACCTGTGCCTTTAGCCGTATTTTTGTTTTTCATGTGATGTTGAGAGTTGTCATGAATAATGGCCATAATCTTGTTTGGCATAGGGAACTGATGATGTTGGACAGTCTCCGTAATGTTGTCACCCCCAAATGATCTGTCCATAAAAACTCAGTTTCCGGAATAGTACTCGTGTACCCCAGACTTGAACAGATTTTTTCCACTGGGAATTCTTGACGTATTGCGAAGTGACTGCGCTGTGCAAAGAAAAGAAAAGAGAAAAATTCAGACTTCAGACCAAAGACAAAATAATTCCCGGCCCACTTGGACCAGGCATAAAATAGATAACTTGCAGCGCCCAGTGAGCATAGATCCTGTGATCGTGGACTGAAAAACTGTTCACGACATGCTCATGCTGGAAGGCGGAACAGCTCCAGGAAAGTAGCCAGCAGAGCTAGGTTTTCCTTCATATCGGCCACAGCGACTCGAAGAAAAAAATGCCTCTCCAGGATAAAAGAGGTGAGGAAGCGTTTCATGAGCCGACTCCTGCTTCACTTTGGACTGTACTTCTGATAGGCTTGGTTGCATTTGAGGAAGCACAATTTCATGGTCGCCACGGCGGTTTGAGTGAGAAAATAGCTCCACTGGTTGGCGTGGGTCTCCCGTGGGTTCGCAGATTGGAGTGGGATAGTACTGGTACGGTTTCGGATCTGTGATAGCTTTGTAGTCCTCAGCAGACATTAGGGAGCTGTCCATGCCTATATCACTCTGATGACTAGGCTGACTGTGAGCTTGGTGATGCCGTTGACCATTTCCGTAGTGGCTGGCTGAGCGTGGATCGTATACACTTCCATATGCTCCAGGAGGTATGCTTGAGCTGGTAGAACCGAAATCAGATCCCATGACTTGGGAACCAGAACCGTACGCAATGCTGCCACCAGATCCACCTGGACCACTGCTGGTACTTCCTCGCCGCTCGGCCTGATAGTGACCTGGGGATCTACCGCGAACAATCATCTTGGCTGACTTGCGGTGGGCAAGCTTGACGAAGCGCTCACCAACAGATATGGACCCGATATCTACCCAAAGTTCAACAAGGAGATGGTAGTATTGCTGAGCGGCTCGACGCTTGCCATTATTTGCTGTAGCCTGCTTGAACTGTATGCGTTCAAAGGTGTGCTCAGTAGGAAAGCCCGCCTGTGGCGGCCCATAGCTGTGCTCATAACGACTGCCAATAGGCATAGTGCTATCATTATTGTAAACGTTGATAGCATGGTGGCCTTGCTGTGGTGACTTTGCAGTGATGCGAACTTTCTCAGGACGAGCCGTTGGGCCCTTGTCTCGCTTTGGAGTGTGCTGGACAAGATCGATTGTGTGATTATCGTTGTCTGAGACCACGGCCGAGATGTTCATGGCAAACCCGTTCACAGTGTGAGGTCTCGAGTTGTTGTTCGCAGTAAATGTCAGCGAGGAAGAAGGATAATGCGGTGAAATGCTAAACGAGCAAATACAGGAAAAGTAGTTGCGGCGGTAGCATGTCCATTCATTGTCGGCTCGGAAAAACCCCTTGTCGATGGTCCCGTTAATTTCCACCCTGGCTGGAGTGCCCATTCCGGGGCCATCAGAGTACAGAAGAGTGCCGAACGTGGTCATCTCCAACAGAGGCGGAATGCTCTGCTGAGATCTGGATCCAAAAACAGTGCTGTCCATGCTCGGAGTAGGATATGTCTGGTTAGGACTTGGTGTAGGAGAAGGCTGCTGCCGAGGGTTGCTGTTGTATAGGGGAGATTTGACCTGGTGTTCCCTTCTATGAGTAGGTGTAGCTTGCGAGTAGATATCACGGGTGGAATGAGCCGTCGGCTGGGGCAGTTGGGCCCTATGGGCATGTGCCATGCCCCTTGAGGAGTGGTTGCTTCTTTGAACAAACAAGTCAGCAGCTGAAACGCCATCCATCTAAAAGCTCCCAGTAATATAATTGAGCTTATGATAAAGGCTAAAAAGGAACAGATGTGCTTGATGGGTAGAAAAAGTAGACAAGCAAAAGATGGCGACTATTTTAGAACAAGGGACCAAAGGCCCTCAAGTACAAGCGTAAGAAAGGCGACATTTGGGAAAGAACATACGTTGTGCTCAGTCTAGGCAAAACGTCCTGGTACATGTGCGAAGATGCAGGAGGATAACAGTTGCTACTGTCGGGCTGATAAGTTGGGGTATGGTGGAAGCTCGTGGGATATATGATAGCAGGCTGAGTCGAGGTTTCGAGATGGAGAGGCGGGTTGGCTTCTTGGCTATATCTAAAGTAATTGTTAGCTGTGTAACACCAGGCAACTCTGTAGGAGGATTGATATACAATGCAGATCAGAACAACAAAAAGCCCAAAACAAACATCGCTAACGCTGTATCGCACTGCCCACCAACGATTTTTGAAGTGCTTGTATGACGAAGGGGAAAATGGTAACGCAAAGCATGAAAGAACCAGTCGTGCAGGTACCACGAGAGCACAACAGAAATGGACCAAAGGAGTTGATACAAACACCCCTTGTGGTACTTGCAAGCCCTAAACGAAGTAAAGAAAGTAGGAAGGACGGACTGTAACACCACGAAAACGAAAGGGATTGCGAATGGACATGGCATGGGGCCAGAAGTGAGCTTGTGTATCCTTGCGAGTGAATGTGTACGTGTTTTTTGAAGGCAAACGTGGAGTCGCTCTCAGACAGAGTTTTGAAGCGAGAGAAGAGGGTTTTAGACTTCATGCCCTTTAAAACAAGCGCAATAGGGAGGCTCGAGCTGGGGAGCTAGCAAGCGATGGCAAAAGCAAAACTCACCTCATATCACCCGTTTGCGGTAAGTCTATGTAGTTAAGCTCGGAGTAGGAGGGTGACTGCTCCAAATCCTGCTAAAGACCAAAGGACTGTCAGTTCTCTCTGCTCCCCAACGCGTAATTGTGATGACTCTGCACGCCCGACATTCAGCATAAAAAACGGGATGTAGGTAAGCAAGATGCGGAGTGTGGAAGATGGTGGACTGGAAAATCAACAAGGCAAATGTTGACGACATTAGGCCAGACAATATAGAAGAAGATTGCTTGTAAGCGGCTGGAAGTGGGCAGAAGAGCTGCCAAGATTTCTCGTGCTTTTGTGAATGAAGGTAGTGAAACTGTCATCAGATGCGCCAACACCAGACTCTTTCATAAATGTGACTCTGAAAAAGAAGTGCGAGTGGCATGAGGCGACTTTGGTAACTTCAATCCGAAATTGTTAGCGAGCACTCGTGCTGGATTTAAAATATGAAAAATCCATCAAAAGAAGCATTCTGGGAAAGGATAAGGAACTAAGGCGAGGAAAACGGAAGGAGTAACTCTGAAAACCCCCCCGGCACAGTCAGAAGAAACCAAACCAGCCTCGTTAACCTGTAACCCTCGAAACTCAGCCTCGACCATACATTTGTTATCTCCCATATAAAAAGAATCAGCGACTCCAAAGAAACGCACAGTGAAATACTAACACGGTATGTATCTTCGCAGGGAAATTCAAAAATGCAGCCACTGACTGCTATTAATGACAGAGTAAAAAATCAACAAAGCAACTTGAAGAATCGAGAAGGAGTGACATCTGCTCAATCGAGAGGGCTTCTCTGGAGGCCGTCTCTAAGCTTCACCATTCGTGAGACGAAGACAAATATAGTAGAGAAACATTGAAGAGGACGATAAGCCAAAACAAGAAATATGAGCGAATTATTGCATGGTAATAACGGCGTCTGAGACGAAGACGTAGCTCTAAAAAAAGGAGAGTATAGTCGAAGAACTGCGTGCTATGCCAATGTGAAGAAACGTTGAAGAACGCATGAAAAGCCTGGCTTTTGACAGTAACTCACATATGTCGTCGGTCAAGAAGACCCGTCGCCAACGAATGTTGTCTACTGCCAGTTCTCCCTCTCCGTCAAACACAGCCGAGGGTCAGCCTCAGAACGAGGCAGAGAGGTCTCCTAAGGCCCTGTGTCGATGGCGAAATGTGACTTGCTCTTTTTTCAAAGAAACATGGTGATGGAAGAAAATAACCTGGCTGCGGCGATGCGCTGACACGTCCCGAGTTATGTCGTGGAAGACCGACGCATTCGAGGCAACGGAGAAAATAGTGGAGCTCAAGAGAATGGCGAAGAGTCGGAAGCAGAGGCGGCTTGGCCAGCTGACCAGTGGGTAACAGAAGCAAAACGAAGAGAACGCGCAGATTACAGTAGTTGGAAAGAAACAAAAAAGGAGTGGGTGTGGCGATAAGGTTTCAGGTAGGCTGAGGCATATACAGGCAAATTGACGATGTGCTGAGGCGGGGAGCCGAAAAGGTCGTGCGTCGAAAGGCTGCGGGAGAAAAGCGGGCGTGCAGGGAGGAAAGGTGGCACAAACGGTTGCGGGATAGGGCCATGCAGTGGGGAATAGCCAGCAGGGTTTCACATACCTTGGGGAGTTGTTGATTCATATGGGGAAACGTCTGCTAGCTCAGCAAGATAGTCCTGGGGTTGGGGGGCCTCCACCAAGTTAGAGGTATCTCTTCTCGCAACGGCGGGAATCCCTATGGAGAAAAGCGTGGCACTTGGTCGCGCTAGAACAGCCGGCTCCGCATACACTAAACTGCTTTGAATTGTAGTTTGGTGGCTACTAGGCACTGTTCAGTAGGCGGATAAAATGCTTGAGCCGCCTATGTAAGGCAACAAACAGCCACAGAGAAGTTGTAAGGAAGCGCACAATGATTCGTTGATAAGAAAAATGGTGAGAGTCCCTAATCTCGCAACGGCCTCGTGTCCCGGCTCGATTGCAGGATTGACTGCGCTTTTATCCTGATCAGCTTATATCGCACTCAAAGACAAACGCATGTTGCGCAAACCGCCCAGGACCACCTACCGTTCAAGTTCCTCAACTTACTTCCACAGTAATTTTGCCTGCCTTATATCTTTCTTGTCGTTTTTTTTTGGCAGCGCTCTCCGCTCTTTCTATCGCTCTTCTTGTTCTCCTCGACAGCGGACTGGCGATCTCGTGTAGTGAGCTCCGTGAATGGCCTTCTTTTCGACAACGCAGTGATTCTTTGCCTGTGGTCGAAAATGTCTGAGTCCACGCATTTATTAGCAGGCTTCAAAATTATGACAACAAAAAGGCCGCGCTTAGTTAGGGTTTTGGGAAGCTTTGGTAGGAGGTAAAGCCCTGGCGCTTCTGTGTATCCAGTGTTGCGTATCCTAGGGTAGCATTGAAAGCGCAAATGCTGTCTGTGCAATGAAGAGCGCATGTGTGGGTGCGCAAAGACGGATTAGGATTGAAAAAGACAGTGAAACAGGAAGAAGAAGCCAGGATTCAATGCTCAAGCTTTCGGCGAGCAGAAAAGGAAAGAGCAGGCGCACAAACTCGCATACTGCAAGCTGCCACCTGCAAGCCGCGGGCACAATCCAACCACAAACATTATGTAGCCCAACGAAACACAGACAGCAGCAAGAGACGGGAGGCCCGGAACAGCTTCGGCACAAAAAAAAAGGAGCGTGTGCATCATGAGGTGTCCAGTTTGATGTGAGGGGATGAAGCAAGTGCAGATGCTATTGTTTTTGGGTTCCCTGTCGTAGAAGCCCCTCCTTTGTGCACGTGTAGTGGTGATATACCTATTTCAGATCGGATGTGCCAGTCTCTGGTCGCACATCCAGGTGTTGTTGGGACGGCGAAGTGTGACAATGATGATATTTTGAAGATGGAAGAGGGAAGGGCGCGCGGTGCTGGATATAAAATTCAGAGGTTGGGGGGAATGATGTGCAAAATGGAGCTTGGAGGGGGTAAATCATGAAGCAAAGACAAAATGGTGAAGATCTGCCATTGGGGGCTTCAACAGTCCAGGAAATGCAATAAATGGGCTCTTTTCTTGTAATCAAGACAGGAAAGAACAACCGCGTAGCCAAAACAAACATGTCGATCACTCACTCGTTCTTTCTCAATCAGTCAAGGGTGCCTGCTTGGCTCTTGCCTTTTTTATGGCTTGGTGACCCGGCTGCTCCTTCTCGATTTGGAAATTTTCAATGAGCCTTCGCTTGGGAGACGAAGACGTGTGGACCGGAGGCAGCAGAGTGCTAGCCAAGACAATTGTTCGGCTTCCAACCTCTGAAATGACGGGCACGCACAGAGTGGCCCAAGGCGCTTCTTTCTTCGGCCCTCTTCACCTCAGAATGTGCTTCCGTAAGAGCTCGGAGCCGGGAAATCAGCAGGACTGTTATTGACCGTAAGAGACAATAGATCGAGGCCGGCCAGAGAAACCGACAAGGGCAGAACAATCCACGACAAGGGTAAGGTGCGAGACACAATATGTGTAAAGATAGCAATAAAGCCAGAAAAGACAGCGTAGAGATTTGAACTAGGAAGCACGTCGAAGAGAGAAAGGGGAAGCCCTGTCTATATACTCAGCGGCGAACAGCGGAAGCGCAGTGGCTTGGCTCACGTTTTATGAAAGTGGAGGCCAGAATTAGAGGGCGTCCAAAGGGGGTGAACGAAGAGAGAGAGAGGAGTGGGGATGGGTGAGGAATAGAAAATGGGGGGGGGGGGGTGTAAACGAGGGGGGGGGGGGAACGGAAGAGTAAAAGGTGCACAGTGGAGGCGTGCTTAAAAGCTACTTGACGGATTCTCGGCCAATACAAAAGCGCCAGTAGCACTGCCAGCGAGGAGCAAACGAGAAAGTGTAGAGACCTGACCAGACTCCGCTTTAGAGTCGCCTGTTCATCCGAGTGCTGATCCCCTTACCGGTCTTCCGCCGGTAGGTGACGAGGTGAGGCAAAAATAGAGGACAGGAGAAGCTACTGGAAGGAGTAGGGTGTTGATAAAAAAAGACGCGGGTTTAATGTAGAGCCAGCAGGGAGGCGGCAGCGAGGTATATGCGAGTACCCGTAGCGAAAAAAGCGAAAAGAAAACTGAATGCCTATACTGGTGAATGAAGCCTTCAATATGATTTGTTTGTATGAGATCAAGACAGAGCGTGTGGTTTTCGGGGTCGAGAGAGGCAATGCCTCCGTCTCTCTGATCGTGCGTTGTTTGGCTTTAAATTGGCTGGATTAAGTTTCGCTGATTGATTTCTAGGTATACTGCCTTTGTTCTGGCGTTCTGAGAGCAGTACAAAGTACAAAGGTGAGAGTAGACGAACAGCACCTCGTTTGCAGAAGGAGCGAACGGGGGCGGGGAGGAGGGGGGGGGGGGGGGGGTGGCAGACACCTTCGGCATTGCTGCGCCAGAAGGCAGCAACTCGCATTGGAACCAAAGAAATAGCGACAGCAGACACAATTCAAAAATAACTAGTGAAGTCGTTCGAGTCACAAGCAATGGCCTGCCAGCAAAGGATGTATGAGGTAGGACAGCATGTTGTCATGAGTGCCCTCCAACCCAGCAGATCAGCACACCCTGAAGCACATATCCATGTGCTGGCAAATAGCTGCAAAGAGGTGGCGGCTATGGTGACGATGTCGATAACGTACCTGTCCTTGAGACGCGGTACTTTCCAGGGGTGGCAGGCAGAGCCAGAAAAGAGATCACAAAGAACTGGCAGCTCTAGGATGCTAGATCCCGGAACTGCGTAGCAGAAGTATGCCGCACTCCGGTTCCTATTCTCGTGTCCCCAGTCCGGTGAGATGTCATGACGCGTTATGCTGGGCAAGGATTGAATGACCCTGACAAGAGCGCCTTTCTAGCTGTCTTTGGAGCGTGCCAAGGGTCCAGGTTCTCACCTTTGGAGTGCTTTCAACTACCTCATCTCTCTCTCACTCTCCCTCACTCTCCCATGTCCCGCCACAGATTGAGGGGCCTTTCGGTCAAAACATCCCACTGTCTCAACATTTACATGCCGGCCTTTTGTGTTCAAGTTTTCTATCCTCGCCTTCACTTTGTGGGTTCGTCTTAGTCTGTTGATATTGCTCAACTGCACTTGTTTCCTCTAGCTCTCCCTGCGTTGGAATCCAGGGGCAGGTAGCACGGGAACCGGCAGTCGAACAGAGAGAAAGGAGCACCCCATATGCATACGCCCATAGACACTGAGGTGGATGCTGCGGCTAATATCGACGCTGGATAAAATTTGCCTTTGCAGTCCGTCCCTCAAGAGAGTCAAGGCCTACTCCATAGCCACCCATGACAGAGTCTAGAACTTGCTGCGTGGCCTTTCTAAAGCAGCCTCAAAATAAGCTTTTTACTGATCAAGAAAAACCTTGACAAGATTGTGATAGCATCTCGGATACCACCAAAGCTGAGAGTTAAAGCCGCCTGTCGTAATGGCCCTCTTCTGCGGAGCAATCTTGGCTTGCTCCGGATACACAGATCGGCAGCTAGGAAGTGCTCATTTCGTCACTGCCACTAGGCAGGAATGGACGGGTGCCAGGGCGTAGTAGGAGTCCGCCGCACGTTAATTCTCTCTCCCCCCCCCCTTGTCTTTAGACCTTCCTCCGGCTCTAACACGAGCACCATAGCACGTATGCTCCTGGGCGTTCTAGAATAGCGCACGGAGGGGACCGCGCACTTCCATAAGTAGTGTGCCTATCTTTGAACACCGGGAAGCTGCATTGGGAAGGGGATGAATACGAGGTCCGTTTTCCTTTCAGATCCATGCCCATTACGATGTTTAGTTCACATGACCCAATCAATGGCTATGCTAACGAAAATAGCCCTACAATTTTTTCTATCTGGCCTTTCCAGTGGGTGTGGGCCTGCACCATCGTATGAGTTGCGTCCGTGACAAGGGAGAAAATATACAATGACCAAGTGGACAGGCAACCAAACGGATAGGCATCCAGCTTCCATGTCATCTGGTCGCGGAAGGGCGAGGCAGCTAACTTGATCAGGCATTCGTTGTTTTCCTCTTGGGAGCCACTCCCCAGTCTCCCCAGTTTAGCCAACCACCACTAAATTTTTATCTAGTGCCATGTCACACCCCAAGTAACTGTCCGTATGTTCTCCATAAGCCAGCTTCTGGTTGCTGATCCCCTTGCAGAAATGCTACGAGGAACCAGTAGTCGCCCGAAAAGCTTGGTGCAGGTACTAAAGAAGAGGGACCAGAGGCGGACAGATCCTTCCCCCCCTCCCCCCCCCGTTCCCCCCCGGGGGGGGTGCATGAGCCTCTTGAAAGTATGGTCTAGAACTGTGGTAGTTTGTACTCCGTATGTTGCATCTGCCCTGCCTAGCGTAGCTTACCCCATGGGTGTGTGATTGCGTACATTGCCTCTGCTCAGTTATTGGACGCAAGACCCAGACTTGATATCTGGCGATGGAAAACATCCTAGTGGAAACAAGGCAAAAAAACAACACTTTACAATTGCCTACAGCCAGCCAAACCATCTGCAGGCTAGCCAACAGAGAAATCCCTCTTACTGGTGCCCCAGGAAAGGAAAGTAAAAGTAACTTGCGCTGGCTTTGGGGTAGAGACAAAACGAAAACCAACGCTGGCAGTGATCTGCGCTACGTTTGGCCCACCGGGGCTCGTTTCGTAGGCTAGAGCCAACACTCGCTACGAAGTTGGGCCGCCAGCGAATCAAAGTAAAGCGGTTGAAGAAGCAGAGCTGATAATGTCTAGCAAAGTGTGGGAAGGATCAGGCCGAACGATACGTACATCGGTAGAGCCAGAGGAAGCCCTTGTTGGAAAGAGCGTGTTGGGAAGAGCTCCTTAAAACGCTTCTAGACGTGCATACGCAGGAAAAGAACAAGACCCGTGAGACAAAAAGGGCGTATTGTCATATGGGCTCGTCCAAATCTCTGATCCAAGCTTTCTCTTCGGCCAAATGAACTCCTAGTTGCGCCGGTTGCATATTGTGAGCTTTTGGGGGACCGAAACAGAGCAGAAAAGTGGGAGAATTGGGCCGTTTGTTCTGCCGAGCTTGCCTACCTCGCATGTAAAGCGACTTGAAGGGAAAGCGATGCTAAACTTTGATCTCTTGTATCTCGTACATGTTGTTTTGCATCTATAATACGTTGCTCTTCCCTTGCCTATTACCAGACAGGTATACCTGCTTTATTCCCCCCCCCCCCCCCCAAAGCACGTATATCAATACCCCCTCCGGCTACCCCCCTCCAGCTTAATGTGGAGTAGCGGCAGCAAGGTTGAGTGTTTGAGCAGTAAACGCAAGAGGGGCTATTACGGCCTATCTGCACTGCTGATAGGTTCCATTTTCGTCCCGATGGGTCTTGTCATACCGGCATCGCTGTTTTTCCCACCCTCCTGCTTTCTCGCTCATACCAACCAGGGCTGCCCCGGCTTGTTGCGTTTGCAGGCGATAGTCTCGCGGCGACCTTCCGCGGAGCAAAGAATACGAGCTCTCCATTGCAGCCAAACAGTCTCGCATAATGGTTCTGAAATCAGGGCAATGTTCAAAATGCCAACCCCAAGATGGCGGCATTGTGTATGTAGCCGGTGGGGTCAAAAATCAAACCAAGAGCAATGTTTTCAACATTTGTTTTTTCATGCGGATCGGCCCGCCACGTTGAAAGGGGAGCATTCTGATGCAAACGAGGTCAGGCCAGGGGGGAGGCACCCAGAGGAGACCGATGGCCACGCGCGTGGCAGGGAAGCAACAGAACTGGCTTACGAGCGCCACATTAAGCCATCTGCTGCGGACGCCCTGAATGTGATCCTATTTGGCCGGATGCTATGTTTCTACTAATGCACATCATCCCTAGGTATAGCCTGTCCTTGCCCTTCTTCACGCGTAGCACAACATGCCTACCCTGCTAACAATGAGCACCCGGCGTCACACCGTCTTCAATCAAAAGCTCGTGTATACGGCACAATTTACTCTGCCGAGTGAAACCTGAACAGACCAGAAAAAATAAAAGGGGGGGGGGGGGGGGGGGATAAAGTGGTACAGGGACCTTAACAGAAAAAAAAAAAAAGGGGGGGGATGGGGAGGAGGGAGGAGGGAGGAAAGCCAAGAGAAGCTCTAATTTTGGTTCACGTACCTTGCGCGTATTGTGCTTGGGCAGAACAAACACCCGACGGAGCGAGAACGCCCCTAGAAATGTCCGTTCCGGCCGCCTCCTCCCGTCTCTTTCTCTTTCCCGTGTATCTTGCACACACGTCCCAACATGCCATTCCATGCGGCATCTTCATACCACCCCAAATCAACGGGGGGGAGAGAGATGAGAGCAGGGGAGGCCAAGGGAGAAAAGCGTTGAGATTGCCTAGATCTTGTGTGATGTGACTAGTCGCCAACATCTGGAGCGCAAGAATGGAAGGAAGAGAGGAAAAGGGAAACCGGAGGCGTAGAAAGAGTCTGTAAGCGCCGCTCGTCAAGGATTTCCGGCAGTGTTTATTGCACACACATGAGAGCGCCACGATGATCCGTGCAGGGCAGACGCTTTCCAGGCCCTTGCTCGCCCTGGAAGCCGTTCGAACTGCGAGTTGCAGAAAAGCAAACAAGCGGGAGTGAATGGCACCGAAACGGAGCCAGGGCGAGAGCGTGATTTCTTTGGCCGCTGCACCCGCTCCAGAGCACATTGACACGTGTGGGAGCGGTAGTGGCCCAGATGATGCCCAGAGGTCATGGTAACCCGAGTTGCTCTGTAGTCACAAGCCATTCCCGCTTCACGACGGCAAATCGTTGCCCTTCCGTCATTGGCGGAACCAAAGCTATCAGGGTCGAATACTTTGGCAACGTGATATTACTTACCCCTGGCAATCACGTTTCCCACGCCACTTGGTTGCATTCTTTGGCCCGTCCCAGAACTGATGTAACTATTCTTTTCAAGCTAAAAGAGAGAGGGGAATCAAAGAGAAGACTTGCTCCGCCGCTTCACAACCATCGTCACGCCTCCATCGCAAACAAGAGGGTCGGCGCGTAGCAGTCTGCATTTCGCCATTCACCTCCGAGTACGAGGGGTGTAGCTTACCATAAATGGGTTGCATGGCGCAGGCGCACACGGCCCTGAGAGAACGAGAAAGAGACTGTGGGGGCGGCGGCTGCCACGCCGCCGTGCCGTCTTGTTTTCAGCAGGCGAACTGCTGCTAACCGGGCGACAAGGAGAGGGCGCTAGTCAGAGTGTTCTTTCCAAAGTGGTCTCTGTGCATAGAGGCTACCCTGGATGCAACCTCAAGAAAAGCGAGCAGCATGTCAAAAAGTATCTCTGTGCCCGGCCATGGTACATGCATGTCTTTGCCCGGAGGGCATCACAGTGGTCGTTGACAGGACGCCACCGCGAGAAAGAGACGGGATAGACGCCTGGCACACGTGTGCGCTCAGTCGGCTCCGGCCTGGTTCGTCTCGAGTTACGATGGATGGGATGAAGAGAACAGAACAGAGTGTACGTCTGTCGCGCTGCTAGTATGTGCTCACGATGGCAACTGCGTGTGGTTCAAGCTGCTCCTTCCTGGTATAGACACCCCTGCTGTCACCAGTCTGCATATGTGCATGCAAGTACGCGAGATACAGAACAGAATTTTATCAAACGCCCACTTTGAGGCCTGGCTCGCCTCTTCCTAAGCATCATTTATTGCGTTCTTTCCATACACCTCGCTTCCCCTGCAGCGACGCTATGTCTGCTCGTGTCCAAGTTTGTCTGGGATAGCCCTGGCATGTCAAGCGTTGAATAGAGAGCCAACTGGTTTGCAGCATTCCCGATTTTTTCAGTCAGCCGGCTCCTGTTTACTTTCCACCCTTTTTTTCAGCTCTTGATATTTGTCTCAGACCAAAGGACTCCTCCTTTCAACATCCGGTTTCTTATTTTTCGGGTCGTTTCGCTCGCTCCAGAGCTGGAAAAATGGCACTTGAGCGGCAAATATTTCTTGGGACCAGGGACGGAGGCTTCTTGCAGAATAGGTCACACTACAGCAGCTGTAATGTCTCACTTCCCAGGCAGGTTTTGGCTGCCCGGTCTGGCCGGTGGCGCCGTTTCTTCACACCATGTCCGGGACGCGTGGAGTTACTGCTTAGTGTAAGACAGTGTCTTGGTGACAACGCAGCAAAAAGCTGATTTCCCACACACTCGGTCTCGAAGCTACCCCCGGGCAACAGCAGGCCCTCCTCCAGCCCTCCTCCAGCCTTCCTACTTTTCTTATACGCTTGCGTGTCAGCATCCCACTCCTGGAGAGCAGAAAACTCCTGCTCTCATGCAGAGTCAACATGTATTGACTTTGATTCATTATCTTCCAGAGGTCCGAGCGATGAGAAAGAAGCCAGAGCTGCTATTCTGTAATGGTAGTACCCGTTTTCAATGCGCTGGCAGATAAAAATACACTGCTTACGCGGCAATGGGTCGTCTCCGCGCGTCTTTCCTCTTTGTTTGCCACTTCTCCCACTCCGTAGCTGCGCCATGCTCAGGAATGCTTCTTGTCTGCAGGCACCAGGCAGCACCGGCAGTGATGGAGCACGATGAGTCGTGCTTCTTTGCACGCCTCTTTTGGCGGGTTCCTTGCCACAAATACTTCTTGATACAGTCCTGCATCTCCTCCTGTCTTCTCCCCATTGTATCATTCTATGAACCTACTCTCAGGTACCCGGGGCCCCCTTCTTGTTTGGATGACGCTGGACATATAACGGCCTTGTGTTCGAAGCAAAGTCTAAGCATGTTCCAAAGCCCTCTTTCTCGTCAATCATAGCACTCCGCATTGAATATGGTTTCCTTCTCTTAGTTTGGTGCCAATGGCAGGGCTGGACCAGCGTAATAATCTGGGCCGGGCTGTCGCCAGTTTTTGGGGGTCCAACAGCCCTAAACTCTTCCTCTTACATAAAGTAGGCATTCAAAAGCAGCCTTTTGTTGTTTGCTCTTTGCGCCTCGTTTGCAAAACTCCTGCAAAGAGCCTCTCCCAAACGCTGCCACCGATACAGACTCGGCGTATTGAGCTCTGGAAACCTTTGAACCTGTGCATTGCTATCAAGTAACATTCAGCGGCATAGGCGGCATATCTAGCGCCGAACGTCAAACACGCCGTGCCGCCAGAGAAGAAGAGCGGATCGAGGTAGGAGAGAACGCCCCAGCCGTCCCTGCCTTTGTTTTGCGTAGCACTGCACCCCTCCACCAACGCCAGACATGTTCTATTTCTGACTTTTTCCTGCCGAATTGCTATTCTCCCACTCGCCTCATCCGACTGTCTCTACTCGCCAACTCACCGCACCACCAGAGGCAAAGCGGCACGCCGGCCTTTTTTGGCGCAATCAGCTGGACTCACTTCTCAAACACGCTGCGTTCTTGATCGAGCCCACACACAGCTTCTCTGGGAGGGGAGCAGCAGATCAACATGTCCTGGTGAACTGCCCATTTGTTGTAGCTGATTTTCGGGGCCTCTTTGATTTGCCCTGTCTGTTACTGACCATTTTCTTGCACCAAGCAGCTCCTCAGGTTTTACCAGATTGAGTGTTCTGAGCAGTACCATGTACCTTGGACATTTTCGAGAGTGTACTTCCACGCGGTCGGCGACGAAAAGTGAGGCGCTGTATATGTCTATATTACCATACATAACCCCACTCGTCTATCATTAAAGGCACACTGTGTAGACGAAGAGTCCCAGAAGGCATGGCTTTGGTTTGGCTCGTTACAGGTTCCTTCTTACCACCCCCCCCCCCCCCCCCGGATACGTCTACCTGCACCAAATTCCAAAAGGTCCTCACTGCAGCACCTTTGAGGCAACTAGGTGAGGCGCTGATGAGTTGGTGTAAAGCAGCCTACTCCATAGAGTGCGTGCGGCTCCTCGCGGTGCGTTACTCTTTGTTGAGTCAGGGAAAAAGAAACGAAATGAGACAGTCAGGCATCGGCCTGGACGTCTCCGTCTCTGACTCCGCCTCCTGCTGTCAATTTTGGACTACATCAAGTGATGATCCACAGGAGAGACTGAAGAATTCGAGGATACAGAGTAGCATACAATGCCTCCGACTTCTTATTGAGACGTAGGCGAAGCAGGCAAGAAAGGCAAAGAAGCAGAAAATAGCCTTGGAGTTACATCAACACGACATCCTGCCTCGTCTAGTTGTTTATCTACCTTTCTTCGTATTCCTGTTTTCAAACTGCCTTTTATTTTTAATCTGAGGCTCGACTTTGACGATTTGGGGACTGCCATTGTGCCGCCTTCTAGAAGTATTTACTGGTTTTTTGTATCACATCGTATCGGTGGCGCTTTAGCCCATACATACATGCTACTATGCAGTGTGACTTGTTCATTCTCGTACTTGGGGCTTTGTCAAATGAGCCTCTCCCCTGCTTTCAGACACCCGCCATCCTTTGTAGCGGTTTGATCGTGGATAGGGGAGGGGTGTCGCTATGATCTCTTTACAACATCTCTTCCAATCCGCTTTTCCCAATACTGTTTTCCTATGCTGTCTCTCCCCCAGAGGCCAACTCGCGTTACCCGAAGATCGACTCACGTATGACCTGTGACATCTTTACATTACCCCAACTTAGTCTGAGACACATGGGGTTTCCAGATCCATTCGCTAACCACTACTGAATCGGGACATGGCTTTTTTTTGTTCTGGTTTTATTCATTTTTTCTCACTATTCCAGCTTTATGATTGGAAGAAATTCTGGCTATGTTGTACAGCTTGTTGTACAAAAAATAAAGCCGACTACATCACCCAGTGCAGTCTATTTGTATTCGTAGGAATGATGCAGCATCTCTATGGTCTAGGTGCCATTATATTCCAACAGTTTCTGCGGTTCAAAATTTTTTTTCATTGAGGGACCATACAAAGCAGGAAGAAACCTTTACACTGCCATGGCAACATACCAAGAAGTAAGCTCATCTAAATAGCTACCTTCACCGTGATGTGATAAATAAAGAGTTGGCATGGAAGTAACATGATACATGTTGAAATGTACCAAATTATGACTGATTTATTGAGCTGTGTGCACTGTTCTATCTTGCTGTCAGCCTTTAGATCTTCAGTTCTTTCCATACCTTGGCCTTTGAAAATCTCGAAAAGAAGAGATCCCACCTACCGTCTCCCTGAAGATGAAGAAAAGTTTTACACATTACAACCATTCTTTCTTCGACGGTACAATAGTAATTGCCTCTTGGCGTTGTTCGTATGAAAAAGGCCTGAGAAAGGAAGGTGCCACGGGTGTTGGCCCTGCAGGCGAGTTGTACGTAACCTGCTGGTCCACGTTCTTGCGCGGGTTGGGTAGAAAGTCAAGTGACTTTCTTACAACCCAGTTTTCTGAAACTGAGCCGTTTCCGGGCTCGCCGGTAAGACAGGAAACAGGAGAGGATATGCGGTGGCCCTTGATTCATTTCCTATTTTGGAAAACCGCAGCTGGCGCCTGCTTTGTGCGAGCTAATGGGCCTGAGCTCATCCCTTGTTGCGTTTCCGTTGATTTGCTTGTACTTTTCTTTACTCCCTCACTCCCTCTCTCGACGCACGCCACGTTCTCTGCCTTGCCTGATGCTTCTTGCATTTTCAAAGACGCGTCTAATTTGCTTCCAATAAGCGAAACGGGGTGAAAATGCGACAGGGGGGTGCATATTCATTTTCATGTAATAGGCCCGAAAACGCAGACAACGGTGCCGGTAGCACTAAAGAGTAAGAGGTACTCCGTAAGAAGAGGCACATCGGAAGACATGTTAGCGAGACATGTGGGCCCTTTGAGGGTTTTCCTGCTACCGACGGTTGCCCCAGTCCCCTAAACGGCTCGAGTGGCCCTGCTTCCTCATCCATCCGCTTCATTCCCTTGTGTTATACACCACTTGTTCCTTACAACCAAATGCCTGTGCCTCCAGCTTGGGCCTTACACGGAGGGGAAAATCAGCAACAAAGAACACCGCTCCAAGGACGTGGCTTTTGTCCCTGCAGTCGTCGTCACATATCATAATTCATGCGTATGTCGGCATCCTTGGTCTGTTGGGATGCCATGCAACCTTTGGATGTTCTTGGGAGAGTTACAGCCTAGTTCTAGAACGCCTCAGCCTGAAAACTACATTTGCAAGTGCACGACAAGGCCAATCATGTCCCTCCTGGACCAGCATTTTCGTAAACCCTAGGCTAGGCTTCTTACCCCCGGAAACGAAAAATCAAACAAGTGTGGGGTATAGTATACTGTTTCAGAATCGACGGAGCTAGTTGGGCCGGTAAATCGAAAGAGGTTCTAGACTCGCTCGTGGCTAGGTAGGAAACGCTGTTTCTGCAGCGTAAAAGGGCCGCCCTCCGAGGCAATTTCACGCGGAGGCTGCCGCGTCGGCACATGCCTAAAAGCTTCCATTTTTTGGCTGATCCCCCCCTCCCTTCCTAATATGATCGTCGTCTTCCTTCACGCCGTTCTCTTTCCTCTCCACTTATCTGCATAGCAGGATTCTCCACATCCCTCTCGGCACTTCCCAGACAAGAAAAAATAAGAGAATGTAAATGCCAGGCAACATGCAATGCACGCTGGGAGTGAGGATGAGCCAGAGATTTCCTGCCTCCGCCAGGCCGGCAGAATGCACAAAGTGCGTGGATAAATTGCTCTTTGCTTCCAGAGCACTTTCCCGGGGGGTAAAAATATACACCCTGGGCGCTTATACGGAAGAGCAAGCAAAGAGAGGAAAGAGACAAAGAGGCGAAATAGCCGCATCCAGGCTGGCACCAGAACAAGGAATGGGCAGTCGTGGTGATGTCTACACGTACTACAAAGAAGCAAAAGACGCATATGAATCCTGAAATGGAATCTCAGCGGGCGGGCCTGTCTCGGCCATTTTGGCCTTTGAAGACGACGTTTCGCCGTTGGGTGTAATTCTTTTGGGAAAGGATGAGGTCGACGATACGCCCGAAAAAAAGGGGTTTTCAACCGACGCCTCACCATGACAACAAGCGTTCGCCTCCAGGCTGCGCCGTATAGCTCTGATGGCTTGTAAAAACGACCTTTGAGAGCATATTGTCGATAAATTCTTCTGGTTCGGGTATGAGATGTTGGTGATGGACGTTATGTAATCATGCGGCAGCGGCGGCGGCGGCGGCGGCGGCGGCGACAACAGCGGGGGCCGCCGCTGATTTCAGAGGGCGTTCTCCACCCCGGAAAGCCATTAGTAATTCTGTCGCACCTCACCAGAAAGTTAGCATCGACAACGAGACTTGTTCTGAAGCGCTCTTGTACCGCCCTGAGCGGCAGCTGTGCACCGTCGTCATCCACGTCTGTTGTGCCTACAAACCGCGTGATAGCCAGGCATTCTCTCGGACGTGGCTCTCGCACAAGGCCGTCCGGGGATGGTGGGGCTTTTGGCACAGCACTCCCATCACCGACAACCAATCGAGAAAATAATCGCGAACATCGCAGCGACGACGACGCAGCCGGTGAGCCCCTAGGCTGCGGGACTTTTTTTTTTCTGGCAGCCTGCTTGGCGAGAAAAGGACGGCGGCCAAGGTGCAAACAAGGTGTCCCACCTCTGGGCTGGGAAGGCCTGGACCCGTTTCCTCTCTGCCCACACCCCCTCACACGCCCCCATCTCTCTTCCTCGCCTATCCTCGCTCTCTCAGGCCGGTTTCGGCCCTGCTCTGGCTTCTCTCTTTTGTCTTACTCTCTCACTGTTCCGGGCTGCGCCCCCCCCCCCCCCCCCCCCCCCCCTTCCCCTCCACCCCTACCCGTTTGCGTGTCTCGGTCGTCTATCTCGTCCACCCATTTCCCTCCTTTTCTCTCCCAGGGAAGGAGAGGGGTGAAAGAGGGAGAGGTGTGGCAGCCACGGCATCTGTATCCTGGCGACGGAGTCCACAGTTTTTGGGGGGGGTTTTATTTCTGGTTTCTTGATTTCCCGCGCTCCGTACACGCCCCCCTCGGCTGTCTTTCGCCATGGCCAAGAAGCGGCACTGGCCTGTGTACAGCAAGCCGCAGACAACGGCGCCGCACTCGCTTGAGAGCTCCGGCCTCCAGAGAAACCACCTCCAAGGTTCGCCCGTCCTGTCCATTGTCGTCTGCATTGTGTCCTGATTTTGTCTGTGTTGCCGTCTGCTCGTTGTCCTGTCTTGGAAGCCGACACTCCCCCTCTGGCGCTCTCCCCCCCCCCCTTTCCCTCGTCCTTCCATCCACTTATTTCTTGTCACCCATCTGCCGTTGGGCTTGGTCTATTCTGTGCTTCCCGACAAGTGCAAATCACCGCGCCACCTCCGCTTCTGTGTCTTGCCACCATCGGGGGTCTGATAGGCTGTCTGTATCTGTTTATTGTTGTTGTTTTGGAATTGTCTGGCCATTTCGGCCTCTTCTTCCTTCCAAGACGGTGGCTAACCTGATTCGATGTTACGCGAGCCCTTGCCTGGGGGTCTCTTGACTCTGGGGATGGGGCTCCTTGGCCTCTGCTGAGCATTTGCCTCGTGTAGAAGAAGCACATCCAACCACTGTGAACGAGCTGCTGGCCAACCTGCGGAAGGCCAGCCCAGAAGCTGCGCCTAATGGCACAGGAAGAAGCGGAGGCGGTAGCACCGCTGCGGCCGCGTCGCATATGTTTGTGGCGCCACTGATGCCACCGGTGGGTGCTGGCATCAGGCGTGCAGCCCCTGTCCAGGCAGACCAGCCAGCCAACGGCGGCGCAGCCCCCCATGCTGCTGCTGGAGTGGCCGGGACTGCAGAAGCAGCCATGGGTGCACAACAGGCGGTTGCTGGTGGCCCTGCTGCCCGACGCTTCCGGCGGCGGCGACCGCCAGCCGGGCCGGCGCCGCCCCCCTCGTGGCTGGCGATGTCTTCTTCTGCTGGGCGTGCGCCCTGGGTGAGTTTGCAGAAAGGTCCGCAGACAGGCGTGTCCTCACAAGATGGATGCCGGCGGCGACGAGTGCACCGCGGCCGAGATATGCCAGATCTTTCTGTGCCGGCCCGGGGGAGTCTGGAAGACATTGTCCTGCGCAAGATTGCCGCGGACTGGGACTTTCACAAGCACTATAACCAATACTATCTGCCGTACCTGCAGGGAAGCCTCAAGGCCGACATTATCTCCTACCTGACGGAATACGGAGTCGGCAAAGAGAAACGAGGCGTGTCTTCTGGCGACCTCGGAGCCCTCCTGCTGCCTCCACCGCCGCCGCCGCCGCTGCCGCCGCTGCCGCCGCCGCCGCCATCGTCGTTGTCGTCGCCGTCGTCGCCTTTTTCGCCCGAGTCGCCCGACTACTCTGCGGCCGATGGCAAAGGCCAGGACGTGGAGGCCGTCGATGCGAGTGATCTGAACGAAGGGCTCCGCTTGCTGGATCTGGCTTCATCCATCGGCCAGTCTCTGCAGATCAAGGAGCTCAGCGCCTTGCTGTTTCCTCCCGGTAGGGCAGGGCCTGTGGCGGCAGCGACGACAGGGAAGAGTGGCCGAACCAAGGCAGCGGCTGCACAGTTGCTGCTGCGAGAGTCGTGGGACGAGCCCGAGGCGGAAGCCGTGGCGATCCCGCGGCCGCTGCTGCCGAACCTGACGCACCTCTCGCTGGCCCTGGTGCCGGGCAGCAGCCAGCCAGAGGGTCTGCCGTCGCGGTGGAACGACCGGGGTGGCGGCAACGGCAGCGTGACGGTGTCGTGGCGGCATCTGCTGTCGTTTGCGGCGCACCTGCCGCGGCTGACGCACCTGAGCCTGGCGTACTGGCCGGAGCCGACGCTGACGCCCAACGCCAAGTTCACGACCGTGGTGACGGAGCAGGGGCAGCGGGTGCAGTACGGCGGCACGGGCCCGTACAGCCACTCGGTGGACGACGACTGGGCCGAGGCGATCATGCTGGTGCGCAAGCTCAGCAAGGTGCTGTACGGGCTCGAGTATCTGGACCTGACGGGCTGCGCGGCGTGGTTCCCGGCGCTGTCCCGGCGGGCGAACCACGACGAGGTGGACTGGGCCGGCGCCTGGGGCAAGGTGGCGACGCTGATCTTGCGGGCCGGGCATGACGACGGCGACGGCGACGGCGACGGCGATGGCGATGGCGGCGGGCCGATGCTGGGCGACGTGGCGCGCAAGGCGCATGCCGTCAGCAGCGCTCGGGAGATTGAGCGGCACATCCAGCGCCAGCGGGCGGGCCGGGGCCGCTTTATCACCGTGGTCACGGACAGGCTGGAGGAGAGGTGACTGGAATGCAATGCAGGATTTGGCAGGACAGCCTATGGGGGCTCTTGTCCCGTCTTGGCGGCTGGGGAATGGTCTCAGATGGCCATTGGACTTGGGGGTTGCCCACTGGAATGTGGTGGCGGCACATTCCAAGAAAGTTGTCATGGAGGCGTCAGCTAGCGATGCTGCCCTTTTTTTGATTCCCACCCATCCTCCGGCATTAGCCTGCCACTCGAGAGCATGCTCTATGCCAGCGTACAGAGTAGGAGGCCGTCCAACGAGGTCAAAAGGGAGGCTCTTCCGCCCTCGGCCTCTTCATCCTGCTTTCGAGTTGAGCCGGTATACTTGTTTTCCTGGTACGCAATAATAGAGCCATTACGCCTGCTGGACTTTCTTTTCTTCTTTCCGTTCGTCCCTCGGCCATCTGATCCACGCCTTCTTTCCGTTCCCCTTAGCCATCTGATCCACGCAGCCGATGCCTTCTCTCAGCGGGTTGGCGTTTGCCATCCCGATTGTGCTCGCCTTTGTCGGGCTCGTGCTGTCGGTCCTGGCACTGTTTGCAGGCAGCACGCCAGGATTCATGGAGGAATACCAGGTGCTCATGGTAAGTGCGGCGTCTTTGCTGGGCGTCTTCAGGGCGCAGGCACCACAGCGGCTGACGGCAGTCTTTTTTTTTACAGCTCAACACGTCCATACTCGGGCGCCAATACGTTCCAAGCCTCAACGCCGACACTACAGAAGCAGCAGCAGCAGCAGCAGCAGCAGCAGCAGCAGCAGCAGGCGCAGCAGCGGCAGCAGGCGTAGCAAGCGCAGCAGGCGCAGGCGCAGGCGCATACCGGCGCAGCGTCAAGCTGGAGATGGCGGCGAGGGGGGGCGACGACAGCAACACGACAGACGCAGAGGCCGTGCTGGCGGCGCGGGCGGCGGTCGAGCTGGGGGTGGTAGAGGGCGAGATGGCGGGCCTGGCGGCAGCGACGGCGGCCGACCGCATAGCATCGCTGCTGGGCATCGGGGAGTTCTACTCGCTGCATGCCATGGGGGTGTGCGAGGGGGCCTTTGCGCCCAACGCGACGGCGGCGGCGGCGACGGCGACGGGGGGCGAGGCGGTGTGGCGCAACGTGGCCAACTGCACGTCGCTGCCGCTGGGTCTGGCGCGGCTCAACATGACGGGGCTGCTGGAGGGCGACCTGGCGGCGGCGACGCTGCTCAACGGCGAGGCCGGCGAGGCCGGCGGCTCGCGCCTGGCGGCGCTGGGCGTGCCGCCGGCGCTGCAGAGCGCGCTCAACCGGCTGCCGACGCTGGCGCTGGCGCTGGCCGTCTTTTACATTGTGGCCGTGGCCGGCGCCGGCCTGGCCGTGCTGCTGCCGGCCGCCGATGCCGTGGTCGGCCTGCGGCGGCCGCCGCTCGGCGCCCGCGAGCTGCTGCAGCTCAACCTGGCCGCCGCCGCCGCCGCCGCGCTGGCGCTGCTCGTCGCCGGCCTGCTGGTCTCGCTGGGCGCGCGCGCCGCCGCCAACACCATCAACCGCCTCGGCCGCGACGCCGTCGGCCTGCAGGCCGTCCCCGGCGACAAGCTGGCCCACCTCACCTGGGCCGCCATGGGCCTCATGACCGCCACCGCCGCCTACTGGGTGCAGCAGCTGCGCGGCGAGGCCCAGCGTGCCGCCGCCGCCGCTGCTGCTGCTGCCGCCGCTGCCGCTGCCGCTGAAAAGAAAGCGGCTGCGGAAACGGCCTGAGGGAAAACCGGGAAAGCGGAGTGGGGCCGGATAATGGGGCGCTGAAAATAAGATACATACGCAAGTATCTTTTCACTACGGCGGAAAAGCGGGGCACCTGACACCACCGATAAGCATGGCCAACGTCGAGTTTGGGGGGGCGTTCCGGGATTTGCAGTGGATTTGCAGTTTATATGGGGGGCTGGCAGTTTCTATATGGGGGGGGCTTGCAATTTCTATGGGGGGCTCTGGGATTAATGTAGAATTAGTGTACCGATATAGATGACAAAAGAGGGTAATGTGCAGATCAGCGCCTGCGCATCTTGCCCAAGACAGCTGGAAAGGCCTTCACATGATAGATCAGGCTAGGCCCAATACAGGCGGCCAACCCCGCCACAGCAACGGCGCAGGCCACTAACACGCCCACGCAAACACAGATCCCCCTGTTCGCTGTCGCTGTCGCCATTTTACGGAGCAGGACAGCGAGCCATATCTGGCCATGCAGCGTAGCACTCTGGCAGCGGTGTGCCCTTAGCTCTCGCCAGCTCAGCTGCTGCTGCCCGGCCCTCCTCTTACACGCTGTCGATGCAGCCAGACCGTTGCCGATTTCGGCATCGTCAGGTTAGAGATACGTACAGTAGCTGAGGTTTTTGTCTTTAATTGCCTTTGGAGCTCCTGCCGGGCTTCTTCCTTTTTCCCCCTCGTGTCTCTCTCCTTTTCCCCCCTCGTGTCTCTCTCCTCTCTCTCCCTCTACGCTCTGCTTCTGCGCCTCCTTCTCCATCACCCCTTGCGTCCTTGTTCTCGTCCTCTTGTTCACTCTCGCCGTCCGATATCTTCTTCTCTCACCATGTCCTCGCAATCTGACGCCTCGGCAGCAGCAGCTGCCCCCCCCGGCGGCATGGCCCCGGAGCTGCTGCGCTTCCGCGACGACCCGACGGCGTCCAACCCGTTCCTCGACGAGGAGGCTCTGCAGCAGGACGACGGCATGTTCGAGGTGGGCGAGCGGGCGGTCAAGCACATCTGGCAGGGCTTCCTGGACTTTGCGCTGCAGGGCAACATCCTGGAGATTGCCTTTGGCCTGATCATCGCCTCGGCCTTTACCGCCATTGTCAACTCGTTTGTGTCTGACATTCTGCTGCCGCCCATTTCCGTGCTGCTGCCGCTCAACAAGAACCTGGATGAGAAGTTTGCCGTGCTGCGGCCGGGGCCCAACTACGAGCGCGAGCTGGGCTACAACACGCTGCAGATTGCCCAGGACGACGGCGCCGTCGTCATGGCCTACGGGTGCGTGCCGGGTTTCCCGGTGACCCTCGTCTTTTTTTGTGTGCTGCTGACCGCTGACCGCCGACCGCCCAGCGTCTTCCTCAACCGCGTCGTCAACTTTCTCGGCGTCGGCATGTCGCTGTATGCCCTGGCCAGCGCCTACCAGTACTTCTCGCGCGACCCCATCATCAAGCACACCGTCAAGTGCAAGTACTGCCGCAAGCTCGTCAACGAAAAGGTGAGTCTGCTGCCCTGCCCTGCCCTGCCCTGCCCGGCCTGGCCTGGCCTGGCCCACCGCTGACGACGCGCCCCGCCCTCAGTCTCTCCGCTGCGTCAACTGCACCAGCTGGCTCGACGGCCGCGAAGAGCGCATGGCCGGTATCTAAGACAGGCCTGTCTTGGACCGAGGCGACCCGGTGGTCCGTTGGCGTGCCGTTTTTTTTGAGCGTATACCCTGCGCGTATACCCCGTGTTCAAGCATACTCCAAAAGTCAACAAAGACTTGCTTTATTCTACTTTTATCTACAAGGTTGCATTTGACTCCCCCCCTTCAGCCATGATTGCCTGTTTCATGTTTCGCAGCCCTGCACCAATGGAGAGCCCGCCCGTCTTTCAGCTCCGATTATGCTTTCACCTCCCAGTCTTTCCCACCCCCCCAGCCCGCGCGTATCTGAGATCCAATGCCTGCTGCCTGCCTGCACTGGAGCGCTCGCGCGCGTTTATGAGCGCGTCCTTGTTTTAGTGGGTCTTTGAGCTCTCACCGCAGCGGATGGCTGGCTACTACAGATGACAGTTCGGCCTGAGAAGCCGCGAGAAGCCGCGACGACACGGTCCGGTGCGCCAATGCTGGCAAGAGAGAAGCAGAAGAAGAAGAGAAACAGTGTAGCAGCCCATGATGTGCAGTGCTTGTGTATATGTATTGCTTGCTGTACGATACCAGCAACGTCGCTGTGCGACGCTGCTGCCATTCGCTAACGCCGGCGTCAGCGTGGAATTGTGGGGCGGCCGGCCCACAGCTGCTAATGGAGAACGCAGTAGCCGACCTGAAACAATGGCGTTCGGCCACGGGCGACGATCCAGCCTGGTCCTCCCTCCGGCCTTCACCACATGGCAAAATGGCTCCCAACCCCCGTCCGCGTCTGTAGGTCGCTGTAGGCGCCTTTGGAGAGCAAGCGCCGGGTGGGTAGAGCGCGCGGAGCACGGCCGGCTGCCCGAGCGAGTAAGCTCGCCGGCGAAGCAACTCAAAAGTGTATAAGTGACCGCTTCCCCGTGTTTGTGACGCTGTCTGGTGTCAAGTTCTGCGTATTCACACTCGTTGTCTCTTTTGGCATTGTGGCTTTTTGTTTTCTTTCAGTTTGGTCTTCTGAGTTTTGTCTTTTGGGTTTTGTTTCCTTTGAGGTGGCCGTTTTTCTTTCACTTTGCTTGGTCCAGACTGGTTCTGGCTTTTTGCTTTGCTGCTTTTGACTGTTTTTTTTCCTTTCTTATCTGCCTCTTTGATTTCTTTTGTCGCTTTCGTGCACAACTTATCCTCGTTGTGTTGCATGTTGACGTGTTTCCCTCTCCCTCGCTACCCCATTCTTGTGTTGAGTCCAACACCACGACAGGCCCCTGGCAAGTAAATATTCCGCAAAGGGAAGCCGCAATCCAAGCTGTTTTCGCGGTTGCCTCCCTTTTAAGCTTTCACAGCCCCCTCGCTCTTCTGGTTTTTTCAATCTCTCTCCCTAGACTCAAACTCTTCTTCATCGGTCTGCTTTTCATATCCTCTGCTCACCGTGTCGCTAGCTGCAGCGCATATCGCCCTCCCGCCCCCCGATGGCGTACAAGGCTCTCCTCGTGCTGATGGCCGTCTCGGCCATGGCCGCAACGCCAGACATCCTCGCCGTGCCCAAAGATCTTCAAGTGGACAATACAGGTAGGCCGCCCACCTCTTTTTTTTGCAGCCGGTTCATTGTCTCTTTTGTGAGCGTCTTCTAAACGATTTCAGATTCTGTTCTCGGCGTCGCAAAGACCCTGGCAACGGGCGTCATGTCCTACTACACGGGCACAGCAGAGGTGTGTTTTTTTTTCTTTTTCTCGCCTCCTCCTTTTTTTCCCATTATATTTTCATTTTCAAAGTTGTATTAATACGACACGCTTGCTAACAAAGAGACAAAGTCTTTCCAAGACCTGCCCAAGCCGTACTACTGGTGGGAATGTGGTGCCCTTGTGGGCGCCATGCTGGACTATTCGTACTTTACCAAGGACACAACATACGACGACCGCATGGCCACGGCGTTAATGGCCCAGGCCGGCCCGAACTATGACTTTATGCTGCCCAAACACTACGGCGACGAGGGCAACGACGACCAGGCCTTTTGGGGCTTTGCCGTGCTCGCAGCCGCAGAGCACAATTTTACACAGCCGGCCGGCCTGACACCGGCCGGCATGCCGTCATGGCTGCAGCTGGGCGAGAACATATGGAACAGCATGGTGGCCCGCTGGAACACGACTGCGTGCGGCGGTGGCTTCCTGTGGCAGATCTTCCCCGACAACTACAACGGCCTGACCTACAAGAACGCCGTGGCCAACGGCGGCGTCTTCCAGCTGTCGGCCCGCCTGGCCCGCCTGACGGGCAACCAGACCTACGTCGACTGGGCAGCCCGCATCTGGGACTGGAGCACTGCCATCGGCATGATCGACGCCGACTACACCGTTTTTGACGGCGCCTCCGTCACCGACAACTGCTCCAAGATCAATCAGCTCAGCTTCTCCTATGACGCCGGTATCTACCTGTACGGCGCCGCCCTGCTGGCCAGCCACACCCGCGACCCCGTATGGACCACGCGCGCCGTCGGCCTGCTCAACGCCACGGCCGCCTTTTTTTCGCCCTACGGCAACAGCTCCAACGTCATGTGGGAGCACGCCTGCGAGGGCGTCGGCACCTGCACGACCGACATGAAGTCCTTCAAGGGCTACCTCGCCCGCTTCCTGTACGCCTCGGCCGCCGTGCTGCCAGACGCCCTAGCCGCCACCGTCGCTGCGTACATGCGCGCCTCGGCCACCGCCGCCGGCATCGCTTGCTCCGGCCCCCGCGTCCAGGGTGTGCCGACGCCCGACGGCGCCACCTGCGGCCAGAAGTGGTATGTTGGCAGCTTCGACGGCAGCGTCGGGCTTGGCCAGCAGATGAGCGCACTCGAGACTGTTCAAGGCATGCTGCTGCTGCAACCAGTGCTAGATCAGCTGGAACCCGCCAAGCACACGGTGGCCACGCAGACGCCGACACTGACGCCGACGCCGTCGCCGTCGCAGACGCTCACGCCAACACTAACACCGACGACCATGCGGACAATGACTACGCCGACAACAACGACGCCGACAACGACGACGCCAACGACGACGCCAAAGACGGCGTCAACGACGACGCCGACGTCAACGCCGACAGCGCCGGCGACAATACCGACGACAACACCGACAACCTCAGCAGCGACCGTCACGCGGCCGCTAGAGAACGCTGCATCCAGCCAAGATGCGGGTCTGCGGTGCGTGCTAATTTCAAGCCTACTTGGCGCCTATTTTTGGGGGTTGGCGTGATCTGGAGCAGGGGGCGTGCGGTTGTGAGGCTACGAGGCTGTTAGGCTGTGACATTGCCGTGATTGTAATTTCTAATGTGTTTTAGTACCCCCTCTTGTAAGATGCGGCGGCGCGGCCCGCGAGCGTCTTGATCCCGTCTTTGGACGATGTCGCGTTTGATATTGCGTGGTTTTTTTTTTGGATTTTGATTTTAAACTTGGATTTGAACTTGGCTTTGGGCTTGGGCTTTGGCTTTGAAAGGAGTTTTGCAGTCGTTTTAACTTTTATTTTGGGATGCCCAAAACATAGGGTCACGACGGAACGAGGATAGCAACCATCTAGACTAGAGAAGCCAATAGAGTTTTACAAATTATCCTTTTCTATCCCATCCCATGTCCACAGCGGGACTCTAACTAGACGTGCCGCGGATGTCGGCCAGCGTAGCGGCCAGGGCTTCGAGGAAGCGTGTGACCTCGTCCTCGGTGCCGACGGTGATGCGCAGACAGCCGAGACAGCCGTGCTCGCGGCCACGGAAGCGCACGACGACGCCGCGCTGCTCGGCCAAGCGCTGGTAGACGGCGAGGGCGGTGTCGTTGTCGGGGCGGCCTTGGGCATCGAGAATCTCATAGAGCAGAAAGTTGCTGTCGGTGCCGCCGCGCAGGCGGCCGACGCCGGGGATGCGGGGCAGGGCGGCCAGCAGGCGGGAGCGCTGGGCGACGAGCAGGGCGCGGCGGCGGTGCATGGCGGCCAGGCCGGGGGGCGCCAGGACGCGGCGGGCGAGGGCGCTGGTGGGACTGGCAATGTTGTACGGGGCCTTGAGGCTGTTGAGCAGGCGGGCGACGGGCGGGGCGGCAAAGGCGGCGCCGAGGCGGATGCCGGCCATGCCAAAGGCCTTTGACAGCGTCTGCAGCACGACCAGGTTGGGCCACTCGCACACCCACTCGGCGAGCGAGGCGGCGGCGGCGCCGTCGGCGGCAAAGTCGACGTAGGCCTCGTCGACGACCACGATGCCGTTCCAGGTCGGGTGCTCCAGCAGCGCCTGGATGTCGCGCTTGGCCAGGCAGGCGCCCGTCGGGTTGCCGGGCGAGCAGAGGTAGACGAGCTTGATGGGGGCGGCGGAGGCGGCGGAGGCGGCCTCTTCTGGTGACGCAGCGGCCGAAGCGAGCGCGGCCGACACGGCCGGCACGTCGAGGGCAAACGCCGGGGCGGGCCCCAGGGGCACGCGCACCAGGCCGACGTCGTTGACCTGCGCCGACACCGAGTACATGCCGTACGTCGGCGGACACACCAGGATGCGGTCGCGGCCCGGCACGCAGAAGCAGCGCAGCAGCGCGTCAATGGCCTCGTCGCTGCCCACGCCGACAAACACGTGCTCCGGCTGCAGCGTCTGGGCCGTGTGCGCGTGTGTCGTGCGCAGCGCGCACAGCGCCTGCTTCAGCTCCTCCTGGTGCGGGTCCGGGTAGCGGTGCAGGCCGAGCAGGTCGACGCCGGCAGCGGCAGCGCCGCTGGCGAGGCCGGAAGAACCGGAACCGGAACCGGAGCCGGAGCCGGAACCGGGACCGGAGCCGGGGACGGCGTCCTCGTCCTCATCCAGCGGCGGCCCGTAGGCATTCTCATTGGCGTCCAGCAGCACATTGGTACCGTCGTCCTTGTAGTCACTTGTGTGCGGTCAGCACGCCGCCCCATCACCAAAGAAGCAAAGAGCAAGATGGGACGCACTCGCGGGCACAGCGGTACGGCTCCAGGGCCAGGATGTTGGGCCGCGCACATGTCTGCAGGTTAAAGGGCGACATGCTGAACTGGTCGGGTGCTGCCGGGTGCTGTAGAGAAAGGGGTCAAAGGACCGTCACCGGCCAGAACGAGCCGCGTTGTGTATATATATGGATGCGGTCGTCGTCTCTTTTGAGTCATTCATTGTAAGATACGCTAGCTACGGCGCAAAAGCCTGCGCCGATAGCGGCCCACGTGACCAGGCTGGCTCGTCGTTTCCTCTCCGCGATTGCTTTCTCTGTTGACCTAGTGCTGTGGTTTCCCCTTGCCCTTTCTTTTTTTTTTTTTGTTCTTTTTTTCTTACTTTCTGTCCAGACTGCCTGGCTCTCTGGTTATGTCGGGCCTGCGCACTTTCTCACTACAGTCCGTTGCACTGCATCCCAGTGTGCTTTGCTACGCAACGAGTCTAAGACAGAGCAGACAGCCGAAACTAGCGCCGTAACAAAAAACACCAAAAGTATGTACACGGAATGGCAGATGGCAGCAGTAGGTACAGCGGCTCGGCAGAAAGGCGACTCGGCCAGTGGCACACCCGGCTCCATCAGGCCGCTCTGAGCGTGAAAGATGGACAAGAGAAGCCGTCGAGGAGGAGACGGATATTGATTGCTGTGTGACTTGCGCAACGGGCGTTGGAGCCACGTCTCTCCCACACTGCAAGCAAGAACGCGTTGCATGATGTCCCAGTCGCCCCGCGCGCTGCTCGTCTAAATGCTGTACGCCGGCGCGGGTGGCCTCGGGATTGATAACGGGCCGGCGAGCAGACGGGATATAAGTAAGGCCAGGCGGCGTCCTCTTGCGAAAAGACCGCATTGTCTTGTCTGGTCCAGGCGCCTCCACGTCCTGATTTTAATCCAAATCCAGGATCGCACCGCACAATGCTCCTTTTCTTTTTCCCGCTTCTGTCGCAGGCCGTGCCGGGTCTCGCGGGCGTGATCCCCCCGGCGGCGTCGTTGGAGAGAACGGGGTGCGGCCACGGCGGGCCTTTTGCAAAGCTGGTGACGTTTGGCGACAGCTATACGGACAACGGCCGGCTCAGCTACTATCTCGGCCACAACGGCAGCGGCCCGCCGGCCGGCATCTACCCGGCGGTGACGAATGTGACGGCCAGCGGCGGGCTGGCGTGGGGCCAGTACGTGCAGATGCTGCAGCCGGGGCTGACCTATGCGGACTATGCCGTGTCGGGCGCCACGTGCTCCAACAAGATTGTTTCGCGTCCGCTGCCGGCCCTGAACCGGCCATACCCGTCGGTGCTGGAAGACGAGGTTCCGTCGTTTCTGGCGGATGTATGGGGTGGAGGAGGAGGAGGAGGAGGAGGAGGAGGAGGAGGGAACGACCACACCGCAACGGTATATGCGCTGTGGATTGGCACCAACGACCTGGGCGTGGGCGGGTTCCTCAACCATGCACAGCAGGCAGGCGCAACGCTGCCACAGCTGGTCGAGTGTCACTGGCAGGTCCTGGACGCCGTCTACGCGGCGGGCGGGCGGCGCATGGTGGTGCTCAACCAGGCGCCGCTGCAGCTGGCGCCGCTCTATGCGCCGGCCGGCGCCGGCGGCGCCGGCGACGGCGTGTACTGGCCGGGAAAGACGCGCTGCAACCAGACGGCCGTGGCGGCGCAGATGCACAACCTCACGGCCCGCGTCAACGTCATGCTGGCGGCGGGCGCGCCGTGGCAGCTGGCCGGGCGCCGGCGCTGGCCCGGCGCCGCCATCACGCTCTTTGACGTGCACCGCCTGCTGACAGAGCTGCACCGCCGGCCCGGCGCCTACCTGGCCGCGCCGGCCAACGCAACCGGCTTTTACCACCGCTGCAGCAGCGCCGGCGCCAGCACCGGCAACGGCACCGGCTGCGTCGACGCCGCCGAGCCGCTCGACAGCTTCATGTGGTACGACGAGCTGCACCCGTCGACGGCCACCGACCGCGTCATTGCGCAGAACTTTGTCGCCGCCATTGCGGGCCTCTCGCCGTACGGCACGACATACTTTGGCTGAGCGTGGCGGGCATGCGCTAGGAAACAGTCGGGCGCATTACGCGGTCCCGTAGTCGACAAGTATATGTATGAATCGAGCCAGGGAGGACGTGCTGAGACCCACTGTCCCGCTGTGATTCGCCAAACGAACGCGCCGCCCCAAAACGCGTGACTCTGCCGATCTGTCCGGTTTTTCTCCTGCCTTGCCACCCTAATGTGTGACACGAACCGCCGCCCTCTTCTCCCCCAGCCCGTCCTTCTCTCGCTTACCCGCCCTCGGCACTCTTGCGCGCGCGCGCCGGCCCTCCCCCCTCTCTGTCCCTCGAGTCCGGCTGTGCAAAGCTATAAGACACACATAGCCGTTTTCCTAGGCCCGCCCCTAGTTTCTTTGGCACCGCGGGTCCCTCCCGCTCTGCTCGCATCTCCTCGCCCATCTTCTGGCTTGGCCCGTCTCTCGGATCCTTGGCCCGGCCTCATTCCCGCTTGCCGCCATACGACCTGTCTTTCCTGCCCTGCCCTGCCACCCGCCTCCGACGACGAGCTAAAGCGTTCCTCCTCTCCCGTCGACCAGGCTGCCCAGGCTGCGCGTGCTCCCCTCCTCCCCCCTCCTCCTCCTCCCCTTCACCCCCCCCCTCCTCCCCCTTCCCCCCCCTCCCCACACCCCTCGTCGATCTGGTTTGCCGTCGTGCAGCGGCCCAGTTCTTTTGGCGTCCTTGTCGTCCTCGAACTGCTGCTGCTGCTGCTGTCTCACCGACTGGGCAAAAGTCTGTCGCTGTCCGTCCGCCACGTCAGCTTGGTCACACCCCCCCCCCCATATCCCGTATCTATATCTCTCTCAACGGTCCACCTTCACCCCCCCCCCCCCCCCCCCCCTCCCCTCCTCTCTCCCTCTCTCTCTTCTCCCCTCCCTCATGTACTCGACCCCGTACGGCTTTGCCAGCCCTGCTGGTAATGGCGGCTTCAATACTCCGTCTCCCCAGCAGATGCAACACCAGCAGCCGCCACCGCAACAGCCGCAGCCGCAACAAATGCAGCAACCACCGCAGCAGCAGCCTGGCCCACACCTGCCGCCCGGCACCATGCCCGGCCAGCCCCAACCCATGATGTACGGCCAGCCCTTTTCCATGCCCGCTGGCCAGCCGCCCTACGTGACGGCTGCCGGCCCTGCAGCCATGATCCAGAACCCGGCCATGCCCCATCTGGCCGCCAATGGCCAAAGTAAGTGTGTTTCTGTGTGCCTGACTCGGCCTTGCTTGTCCTCCCTGCTTTGTCCTTCCCTACCTGCCTGCCACGCTGCTCGGCTTTGCCTGGCCCTTGGTTGCGACTGCTACCCTCTCCCCCCTCTCCCCCCCCCTTCCCCTTCCTTGCTCCGTCGCACCCTTCCTCCCCCCGTTGGGTTTGCCCATGTCGTTTGTCCCGGGTCTTTTTGTCGGCGCATCCTGTCTCGCATCCTGCCTCTTCAACTCGGACGTCCTCCATTTCCTTGCTTCGCTGTCCACGCGCGCTCTTCGCGCTCTACTACCGCTTTTGATCAAAGTCGGTATTGGATATTGGAAGATCTCTCAAGACCTCTGCTTCCTTATCTCTCTCCCCCCTCCCCCCCCCCCTTCTATCTCCATGGACCTGTCACATCTTGTACTGTCTCCTACTGGCGGCGTACAGGGCAGTCAAAGTAGTAGGCCTTGAGATATCGCTCTGCTTTTTCTTGTCTTGGATCGTCTCACTGCCGCCACTTGTAACCCGCCTTGACTGCTTCCTTCTCACTTCTCCTCGCGGTCGCACGGGTTCCCGCTGCTCTTTTGCTGCTCCAGACACAATGGCTAACCAGTCTCCTCTCGACAGTGGCCTACCAGACGCCATACACCGGCTCGCCCTATGGCTCAGCCATCCCCGCGAGCGCTGGCCAACCGCAGATGCCCTCCAGTTTTAACATGATGGCCGGCAGCCCCATGCCCGGCTTCGCCATGAACCCCAATGCTCTGACCCAGCAGCAGGCCATGCTGCAACAGCAACAGCGAATGCAGCCTCCGCCACAAGGCCCCGGCGCCATGGGCATGTCTCCCGCCCAGCGCCAGTTCAATCCGATGCAGCCAACACACGGCGGTCCCATGGGAGGGTTGCCCCTGACCCAGCAGCAGCAGCAGATGCAGCATCAGCACCAGTTGCAACAGCAGCACCAGCAACAGCAGCAACAGCAGCAGCAACAGCATCAACAGCATCAACAGCATCAACAGCATCAGCTCTCCCACCAGCCGCCCACGCCGCAGCAACAACACCAACAGTTGCAGCAGCAGCAGCAACAACAACAACAACAGCAGCAACAGCAACAGCAACCACAACATCAGCAGCACCACCACCACCAACAGCAGCACCAACATCAACAGCAACTGCAGCTGCAACAACAGCAGCAGCACCAACATCAACAACAATTGCAGCTGCAACAACAACAGCAACACCAGCAGCAGCAGCAGCAGCAGCAGCAACAACAACACCAAGCACAGCAGCAGCAGCAGATGCAACACCAGAACCAGCAGCAAGCACAGCAGCAGCCGTTTGGCACTCCCCAGACACCACACGGCCAACCGCAGAACGCAAACTCCAACGCCGGCTCCCAGCCCCACATCGGAGGCGTCTCAACGCCACAGACGCCCACATTCCCCGCAACGGGCCAGTCCGGCGCCTTTGGCGGAGGAGCCACGGCCAACGGCGCCTCCCCGGCCCTGGGCCCGCCCTTGAGCCCGGGAAGCGAGAGCCGCGAGAAGGAGCTCTTCTCCGTCCTGCTCAACATCAACCAGGAGCTGTTGTACGAGTCCGTCCAGCTGCGCAACACCCAGGTCGCCCTTAAGAAGGAGCACGCGGCCGAGGCAGGCCTGGACGACGCAGCAGCCGAGTCGTCCGAGCCCGTGTCCGAGGAAGAGAAGCTCGTGCGCTCAGACTACGTCCAGTACGGCCTCCTTCCAGAAAGAAGACGAGAAAGCAAAAAAAAAAAAAGAGATGAGATGCTAATCCCGATCCCAGATGCATGAAACGAATCCAGACCAACCTGGCCTACCTTGCCAGCCTCGCCGATCGTAAGGTGACGGCACACGCTGCCAAAGGCCCTAGCTACCTGACGGCACCGACGCTCAACTTGGGCTTCAGGCTGCGCCCCGCGCCGCCTCCGCCGGCCGACGCATCCGCACCGGCCCAGACGCCTGAGCTGCCCGCCGATCCCAACAGCGACCGCGAAGAGCGCTTCCAGTACATCCAGGACCTGTACAGCAAGCTGCAGAGCTTCTACCCAGGCGTCGACCACGCCAAGGAGCCGGCCTTCCCCGCGCCCTCCATCCCACCACCCGGCCCCGGCGCTGTCGGCGGGCTGCCCGGAAACCACCGCGGGCCTGTGCCGCCGCGCAGCTCCAGCCAGGCCAGCCCGGTGCCCCAGCCCCAGCGCACGCCGCAAATGGCCATGATGCATGCACCGCTCGGCCAGCCGCAGGGCGTGCCCATGGCCTAACGGGAGATTAAGCTTTCTGCTCTACATCCGCTGCATCCCTGGAAACGGCGCCCCATGTGTCGAGTGTCGAGCTTGTCCTTTTGTCCTCTTGCATGTATTTTGGTATTTTGCTCTCAGGTGCACTGCAAATGCTGGTATTCATGTCGCTGTGGGTGTGGAAACGGTGACACTGCAAAACGGAGACGGACTGTTTTTTACGGACTGTTTTTTTTTTCTATACAAACATTGTGTCTTCATTCTTCAGTCGTTTACGAGCTATTATGGGGGCAACCCGCTTTGACTGCCTACTGACTCCGTAGCGCAGGTCAAGAGCGCCCGGATGCCATGGACGGTCAAAACCGCGGTGCCCACGTACGTGGTAAAATGCCATGTACCTTTGATACATGCTGCTTTTATCGGTAATGCGAGTCGCGTCTCTTGACATGCCGTCAATTCCCGCGCGCGCGCGGTGTGTGTCTCTTAGCGCCAGGAAGGCTTGAAGAATTGGGAAGAATGGCCCCCGCAGAGAGGGCCCACAAAACCAATGGGAGCCGAAAGCGCTGCTCGGCCTGGCGCCCCGCTCACGACGTTGGGCTATTCATGGGTTTGCAACTGCGGTTCGGCCAGTCTCTCGAGAGCTTCTTTGGAAAGAAACCCTGCTTTTCGCTGGCCACTCGCTGTTGGTTGTGCTTTAGATGAGCTGGTATTACAAGCATGAACAACATGGCAACTCACCGCACCGTTAGCCTTCCCAAACGGTCGCCGCGCCCCGCCCGCTCCTGATCCGCTAGCCTAGTTTGTATTGGCTCTGGCCGTTCGTCAGGGGTTCTTGCCGTTGGCGCCGTCGTGTTCCTGCGGCTTCTGCTCTCCTGCGCTAGCCGCTGCGACCATGGGGCCATTGCCATTTAATGAGCTTCAAGGGTTTTTTTGGAGGTGATTGGGTTGGACGGCCCTACAGGTCTATCTCGCGATCTCTGCGCCCGCTCGTGCCCTTTTTTCCCTTTTCCTCTTATTTATCACGGGTACGCGTGCTTGCCGTCTTTTATATATATATATATATATATATATATAATTATTTATTTATTTATTTTATATATAATTTTCTTTTTCTCTTTTCCCCTCCTATACAAGTACTAGTGGACTCTCCAGCCGTCTGCATTTCCGCCGGCCCGGGGATCCTGACCGTATCTTGTGAGATACAAGCTTACCAAAGTGCCACCGACTATTACACGCTTCCCACGGAAGCGTAGCCCCGTCCCGCCCCTTCTTTTTTTTGTGTTGCTTCTACGCCGCCTGCCACGCTCATTGTTCTGCCCTTGTTATCTTCGGGGTGGTTTTGCGTGCCTGCCTCCCCTTCATCTGTGCCGCTCTTTCCTTCCTCTGTCGAAATTAAATTCAGAGAGAACCGAACCCACATCGAGAGTGCCATATCGCTTTTCAACTCCATTTTTCTTCAGCCACGATAGGCCGACGACAGCGAGACCGACAATCGGCGGTGACACGACAGGTCAACGGCTCTCTGCAGCTCTTTTATTTCTTTTTTTTTCTTCTGTGTTTCCTTTTTTGGACACGCGATCCCCACGCCGCACGAATCGACGCAACGGCACGCCAGCGAACCTCCGTTCCGCCCTCGATGCGTTGGTTTTTCGGCTAGCAGTTACGCTATCCTGAGGGGCCCCAATAGGAGGGACAGAACAAACAAGAGGAATGAACAGATAGACACGCAGACGGCAGCCGGAATCCCCGAGAGAGAGCTCCATATACCAGAAACGCGGCCATCACGACAAAAAGAGCTCCAACAGAAAGAAGGAAGAAACACATTCCACACACAGCAAGGCCAGGGCGAAACTAGCTTGCTGCAGCTCTTTTCTGCATATTTCTTTTTGGCCCCGTGGCCATCTTTCTCGGCCGAAACCTCGTTCTGAGATCTACGTAGGGGAGAATTTCCTTTTGGGACCGCAATGGAATCGGGTCGAGAGAGCGAGCTGCCGCAGCCTGCAGCAGCCCCGGGTGCCATGGAAGAAAAACTAGAGGTTGTGCCGTCTCCGGTAGTTGAGGACGTGCCAAAGAGCCGGTCTAGTACCGTGACCACGCCCGAGACAGCATTGGACTCTGTTGTTGCAAAGGGCACAGAGACGGCATCGGGCTCTGTGGCTGAAGGGGGGACAGAGACGGCATTGGACTCTGTGGCTAAGGGGACAGAGTCGCCAGATGAAGTGGCTGGAAAGGGCACAGAGGCGCCAGATGAAGTGGCTGGAAAGGGCACAGAGGTGCCAGATGAAGTGGCGGAGGACTTGCCAGAGGACACCAACCATGCAGAAGCACAAAGCGTGGCATCACCTCTAAGCGTTGCCTCTGATTCCCAGCGCGCGAGCGTGGCGCCGCCGCCAAGCGACGTTCCTGAGTCGCCGAGGTCGTCCTCCAGCGAAGACACAATCGAAGAGCCTATCTCGCCAAAGACCGTGCCGGCCGCAGTGAGCGACGCAAACGTCGCCAAGCTGGACCTCGTCACGATACCCGAGATGCCAAGCGAAGATGGCCACAGCCAAGGTGATGCTGTCGAACCCAGATCCGACGATCACGACTCGCTGGTGACTGTGCGCCTGTCCGAGCCGCCGGTCCTGGTCATTGACACCAGCCTGACGTCCATGGACGGCGACGAGAGCACACGGGCGAGCCAGCCAGTGCGGAGTGGCACGATGCCCACGGTGGATGAGGCCGACGAGGCCGGTGGTGCCAAGGGCAGCAACAAAGACGACGACGAAAGCGACGAGGTAGACTGGGACCAGCTACAACGGACCGAGCACGAAGAGTCCAACGGCCAAGGTGGTGACCATGTAAGCATGCATCCCCCCCCCGGTCCACATATTTTTGACGTGGCTGACCCGGTGACACAGACGGCCATGCTTCTTGCTCGTCTGGAACAGGAGAACGCAAAGCTTGCGACCAACCCAAAGAGCGCAAAGGTACAGAACAGAAACACGACCGACCTCGAACAGTCGCCGAATAAACGGCTCCAGAACGTCCAATCACCCCATCGTCCTCGCCCTCCGTCCATGGCCCAGTTGCGAGAAATGGTCAGCAGCCCCGCGCCGTCAGCGCTTCGCTACTCCATGCTGCCGCCTCCGCCCATGACAGACCTCGAGTTCTACGCCGCCCTGGTCCAGGACTACCAGCAAACGGCCGCGCGGCTGCCCACGCTGCTGGCCAACAAGATCCGCAAGGGCATCCCGCCACCCCTGCGGGGCGTCGTGTGGCAGGGCATCACCGGCGCGACGCAGGACCAGACGCTGGCCGACCAGTTTGACCGTCTCGGCGACGCCAGCAGCCCTTACGAGGGCATCATCAGCAAGGATCTCGGCCGCAGCTTTCCAGGCGTCGAAATGTTTCGCGATCCCGACGGCGACGGCCAGCGCATGCTGGGGCGCGTGCTCAAATGCTACAGCCTGCACGATACGCGCATCGGATACTGCCAGGGCCTCGCCTTTCTCGTCGGGCCTCTCTTGATGCACATGCCCGACAAGGAAGCCTTTTGCGTGCTTGTAAAGTGAGGCGTTGTCCACCCAACTTGCTACTGTTGTCTTTTTTTTTGTTTTTTTTTTCTACTTTTCTTCACACTTTTGCTGACGTTGCGACAACAGGCTCATGGAAAACTATGATCTCCGCAGCTCCTATCTGCCTGACCTTGCCGGGCTGCACGTCCGCATCTACCAGTTTCGCAAGCTGCTGCGCGCCACGCTGCCAGAGCTCGCATCGCATTTGGAGGAGTTGCAGGTGGACCCCGCCGCCTACGTTTCACAATGGTTCCTATCCTTTTTCGCCGTGACATGCCCCCTTCCCATGCTGTTTCGCATGTACGACGTGGTCTTTGTCGAAGGCGCAGCAGAGACGATTATGCGGGTGGCGCTATCGCTGATGCAGAAAAACCAGGCCCGGCTCCTGGCGTGCGCCGAGCTCGAGGACGCCATGCAATTGCTGCTATCGCGCGGGCTGTGGGACTGTTATCACTACAATGCCGATGAATTCGTGCTTCATTTCCTCGGATTGTCCACCGTGGTGACCAGAGACCGGCTGGCGTCGCTAGATCAGGCTTACCGCGAGGCCCAGATCGCCAATATTAATCTAACGGGCAGCGCCAATGTGGACCGCTCCTCTGTTATTACCACCGCAGCATCCCGGTTCCTGGGCCGCCTCTGGGCGTCGTCCTCCCCAACCTCGACGGCTGTCGCCACCTTTTCATCATCCTCTTCTCAGTCTTCATCCGTCAATAATCCTCCGGCCTCGTCATCATCAACATCATCATCATCATCCTCCTCCTCCTCTTCCACGCCGGCCTCTGCGCCCTCGTCTTCCACCCTGACTCCATCCGTCTCCCCCCATTCGCTGTCGTCTCCACCCAGCTCATCTCCCAGTGTTTTTACCCCTGGTGGCGGCGGCGGCTCCAGCTCGGGCCTCAGCGCACCGCTGCGCCCCTTGAGCATGCTGCGGAGGAGCACGTCCAAGCAGAGCCTCACGTCCACACTGAATTCCATGGAGGCATCTTCCTCCTCCTCTTCCCTGTCGTCGTCTTCTATTCTCAGCTCCACATCCACCGACGCCACGTTCATCTCGCGCCATACCTCGTCCGATCTCAATGGAGCTGCCAAGTCCATGGCCGCCTCGAACGGCATTGTCGTCGCCGCCGCCGCTGCCGCCGCCGCCGCCGCCAGCAACAAGATTGCCGACACGCAGATCGAAGACCTCCTCATGGCCTTGGGCGACCTGCAGCGACAGCATGCTCTGCTCGCCGACGAATTGCAGCGCGAGCAGGAGGAGCGTCAGGAGGATCGGAAGGCGGCGCGCGCTTTGCTACAAGTTTTGCGTGCGCAGCAACCGACACTTCCAAACACAACCCTTTCCGTCACCGAATCCGCCACCAGCACCACCGTCCCGCCGCTCGAGACAAGCAGCGAGGATTCCGACTCTCCGGCAGAAGACTCACCCACAGAAGGGACCTTGCCACAAGCGACGCTACCTGCCCTGCTGGAGGCTGCGGAAACACGGTTCAGAAGAGGCGCCGAGGACAGGCGCTCATCCATACCAGAGACGAAATTGCAACTGCGCGATGAGCTGGCCCGCGCCAAGGAACAGCTGGCCCAAGAGCTTGCCAAGAGCCAAGGCTACAATCGTCGCATATATGAGGTGGAGCAAGAGCTATCCAGTGCCAAGGACCAGCTACGAGAAAGTCATGTCCATGCCCGCACGCTACACCAAGACAAGCAACGGCTTGAGAGGCAGATTCACGACATGCGGACGCGAGTTGCATCGACAGCCGCATCTGCGGCCGTGGCAGCTGCGGCTGGGGCTGCTCAGATCACCGGCGGCGGCGGCGGCGGCGGCGGTGGTGGTGGAGGAGGTGGAAACGCGATGAACTATAACGGCACGGGCAGCAATTCCAACGCCGGCATAGCTGATACAGCCAGCGAATGGTTTGGCCGAGCTACTGGCACGGCCAACAGCATGATCGGTGGCGCAAATGGCGGCCTACGGGAACTAAAGCTGGGACGAAGCAAGTCAACACCACAAGCGTCGTCATCGGTAGCCTCCAACGCAACCAACGGCGCTCTGTTCGTGGGTAGCGGGACCAGCAGCAAACGGGCATCGTCGCTCACCATGCGCAGCTTGACTCGGAAAGACAGCGGTTTCGACGCCGCATCGACCACCTCCGGCAGCGGTGCCGACAACGGCCACATGGAACAACAGCAAGAGGCTCTGGTCCTTGAGCTCGTCCAGGCCAAGACATCAGAAGCAGTTGCGCGCCAGGAAGCCGAAGAGGCGAGACAAAAGCTAGAGAGCCTGCGTAAAGCGCTAGGACTCTCGCCAAACGACCTGGCTTCCATCTTGCATATCTCCCACACTTCCGCGACCAGCACCACGGCCGCTTCTGCGGCGTCGGCGGCCATGGGCATACTGGGCCGGTTGACATCGACAGTGTCAGAAAACGCAAGCAACCGTGCGAGCAGCAAGAGTGCCCATCAGCCAACGTCTCCCGGAGCCATCCCGGGGACGTCAACAGCAGCGAATTCGGGGTACGGCGGCTTTTTTGGATGGAGACGATGACAAGAGGGGAGGCCCTTGTCTCTGCATTGACACTCTTCTTCTGTTTCTCCAGCACTTTTTGTATTTTTTTCCCTGGCTTTGGTCCGTTTTTTTTCTCTTCATTTTATGCACTGGGAAGGCCCTTTTTTGTTTTAGGATCCAAATTTCTCAATACCCCCCCTTTACTTTTCTCATCTTTTTGGATATACATAGGCATAGCTTGGCATAGCATGGCGTAAACACATACCGAGGATAAGATGTGATCCCTGATCAATCTGATCACAGATTTGCAGAGAATTAGAACACTATTAACCTGAACGCGAATGTCTCAAACCGGATCTTCTACAGTTAGTCTCTGCTCATTCGAGCCAAAATCACATGCTAGACAGTGCGCCTAGAAAGTATGACGACACTGCGGTTAGCGTATGCATACTTTGGGGGGGTAGGGGGGGGGGGGAGGAGGGAGGACAATGTTGTAAGGTGGGTGGGAAACCGTTTCCCAGCGACCAACAGGCCGAAATACAGCAGCAGAATCGCCCATACAAACGCTATCATCAGAGAGGTCCGATCAGTGCATACGCACCTACGGCTTATGCCAGCTGAAAGGAGTCGCCACCCTGGCGACCAGTCCAAACAGGCCCGAAAACAAACGCCAAAAAGAAGCCGCCGTAGGTGCACTGAAACGCCCTAGAACATAGCACACAAGACAACACACCACCCGGTGAAACACCCGTAGAACACAAAAAAAGCACAGAGATAGCATTAGCACACCCACCCGGTGACGACGCCCGGACGGTTAGCAGCAACCCCCTGCGTCTTCCCCCCCCCCCCCCTCCCCTTTACTTTGGCGTCTGGCTCCTCCTTCCCTTTTTTTCTTCTCGCCCTCCCCACTTTCTTGCCATACAAACCCTGACAAAGAAGCATCGCTTTCTCTTCTTCCAGATCTTCCTCCTGCCGCCCTCTCAACTGCACATTCGCAACCTCCAGGTGAGTTTGGGACTTTATTTTTTCGATCCTCCTCGTTTGCATTGCGCCATTTGGTTTCCCTTGTCGGCCCGCCTCATCTGCTATCGCGTGGTTGTCCCCGTGTGACCCGTCGATGCGACATTCCCGCACACAAACAAAAACAACAGTCATTGGGTGCTGCCTGTCACGAGCACCCCAGAGACGAGATCTGGAAGCAAAAAAAACATGGCAGGCAGCAGCAGAAGCAGCAGCAATGGCCATTGCACATGCATAGCACTGCGCGGATGATGTGGCCTCTATACTTTCTTCCTGCACCCCCCATTTCGTGCCTGCTGCTAGATGTGCGGAACTAGAAAAGTCCTAGGATCCGCTGTCACGCCTCTGACGCATGTCTTGGTTGTGCCGTCGTTGCATCATACTCCATAACCTTTATCTCTCTCAATCTTTTCAGCCTAGAGCGAGCCTATACCGCTCTTCTCACTGCTTCGTTCTCCCTATTCGTTCTTGTCTTTCTTCTATCCTGTTCCTTTCCAGACCTACTCGGTTCAGACAACCTGCCTCTGCCTCTTCGTTGCCCCGACTGCGCAACAAACTCCATCACCGTCTGGAATCATCGCCTTACTAACAAAAAACGATAGTCTTGTACGAAAAACCCGCTTCTCCTAGCTAGCCAAAAGGCTCGCGTGACCTTGTCTCGATCCTATCTACGCTTAAACGCCCACCCCGGCTTCTTATCTCAGCCTTTTGCCTTCCATTGGCAGCCAAGCTACAACACCGCCAGCTTCCTAGCACCGACACTGCTATTCTTCCATTGCCATGGCAGACACAGCCAAGCCCAGCGTCACCAATGGCGACGCAGTTCCCAGTGAGGTATGGAGTTCCGCTCACGGTTGCGAAACTGCCTTTTTGTCTTATCGATGCATCGAAGCTAACAAGGCATTGGATCACAGTACCTCTATACTATTTCTTCACCACCGCCGGTGAATGACTGTATCGCTCTTGCGTCTTTTGCTGACCATTCGACCTTTAGGCCCCATCGTCAAGGATCCGGAATCCGAGCAACTGCTGACGCACTACCACTCATTTTTCTCCGACCTGCTGTCATGGAACAACCCACGTACGTGACTAGACATGGACGGAAGCTACAGCTGTACAAGGAGAGGGAGGGGGGGTGGGTTGGGTGCAGGCCACGGCTAACAAGAAGGATAGGGGCAACCGCCATTGTTTATGGCTCCATCGTGTCTACTATTGTCGCCATCCGGTATCTGGATGTGGTGCGGTGGAGTCTGCGGCTGACCTACACGGCCCTGGCCATCACTGTGGCCGCTGAGACGGCTGGCAAGCTGGTGTTGAACAACGGCATTGCCAGCCAGCTGCGTCCTCGCAAGTACTACACCGTTTCCCGCTCTGCCATTGAAGGCCTGGCCAACGATGTGCACGAGCTGTTGAACTTTTTCGCCATTGAGAGCCAGCGCATTCTTTTCGTTGAGAACGTCTACGCCTCGGCTGCTGTATGTTGCTGCTCTCATCCCATGCCGTACTACTACCGGTGCTTTTGCTAACCCGATTGCAGGCCGGCGTCGCCGCCTTTCTGTCGTACTTCCTTATCAAGGTGGTGCCGTACTGGGGTCTTGCGCTGATTGCCACGACGGTCCTCTTCTTCGCTCCGCTCATCTACGCCAAGAACCAGGAGTTGATCGACGAGCAGCTCAAGCAGGCGTCGGAGCTCCTCAACGAGCAGACCAGCCAGCTTCGCGAAGTCGCCAACAAGCACACCGCCCACGCCACTGAGCTGACCAAGCAGTACATGGGCGACTACACTGCCAAGGCCCAGCAGCTGCTGCGCGGCCGCGCTGGTGCTGCCGCTCCTGCCCAGTCCTCTACTTTTGCCGCTGCCGCCGCCGCTCCTGCCGCGCCTACCACGGAGCCTGTGAAGAAGTACGACGAGACAGACTTCCCCGCTGCTCCCAAGGAGGACCTCGAGTCGTCGGACGAGGAGGAGGAGCCGCTCATTTCCGCTTAAGCCGGCAAATGATCGAGAGCTTTTCTATCTTTGTCTCCCTTCTCTTCATCCTCGCCCAGCCAATAGCTGGATTTTCTTAGACAGGCTCCTTGTCTTCTCTAATTAATGAACTCGACCTTTTCTCGACCTGTTTTTCCCTCGCGTGTCTTTTTTCGTTCGGCTGGCCGCCTCTTCCATTTCTGGCTCCACGGTTTACGGGCACTTAGACTTGAAAAAAAACAACAAAAAAAACACTTCTCAAACTCAGCATGAACGACATCGGCACGAACCACGAGGAACCCAGCCTGCTTCTTCTCCATCCTCGACGAAAGGGGGTTGGGGGCTCGGCTGCACGACAGGAAGAAACGAACAGAATATTATGTGCGCTGTGCTCTGCTCATTGGAGGAACACAAGCAAGGAAAAGGATAATGTCAAGAATGGATGAGAGGGCCGGGATACAAGGGGGGTGGTGGGTGCCGTGGTGAGAGAAAGCAACCCACGTTTTACCAGGGGGGGGACATGATGTGGCAAGATGCGAATGAAAGGTGCGGACGGACTGCGTGTGCAATTGTGTGGCGCTTCTTTGCATGGGTCGGAGATTGTAAGAAATGTGTGCTTTTGTTTGGATGACCCGTTGTCGAGGAATGTTGGGAGTCAAGAGAGACCACAGAGGCGGGCTACGACAAGACAAGCAGGCCGAAATTTTGCAAGAGGGTGGCCTTTTGGTGCGCTTTCCTGTATATCAGGGCTGTATCTCCAGCTCTGCAACCCCTGGTTCTGGTTCGGGGTCTTGGCTCCGAATCTTCCTACGTTTCTTTTTTCTTTATTCTTTTTTCCTTATATATCATTTGTTCATTTTTTTGGTCCTTAATTCCTCATTTCGTGAGAACAGTTGTCTGCCATTCCGAGATTACAGCAATGGCAGAGCTAGCAGCAGTAGAAACGCGAATATCTTCACAATGCATTGGCTTCTAGTATGTGTTTCGCTCCAGTATAATCCTCACATCTTCGCTAGCACAGATGTACGGCATGTAGTATGTGACTCGTTTAAAGTGTAAGAAGAGCTGGACCGACAGCGCCTGCAAGTGGACATACGGTTCATGAACCCCCTTTTATGCCTTAATCTGGTTGCCCTTTGTGCTTTGTCTAGGGTTGTAAATACAAAATACTTTTTAATAAAAATCAAAACTTTTCCAAATATGGCTGTGTCGTTGGCCGCTATTCCCAAGTTCCCGTTTCAAAATATGTCCAAACCCGTTCATTTTTCCCTTGTCTTCATTCCCGATCTCAGATCCGTTTCGTGATTTTTGTGTGTCGTCGGCTCGGGGCGGTCAAGCGGTATTCGACATGCCTCGCTGCAAAATCGGCCGCTGATCCCAGTCTTCGTCCTCGTCGCTGTCGGGCACGGTGCCCTCCTCCGTCTCGGCATCGGTGTCGTAATCGAATCCGTCCGTGTCTGATCCCGCCGGCCCGTCTTCGACAAAACTGTCGTCATCCTCCCGGCCCTCCACGCGGTACCAAAAGTACTGCACAAAAATGCCCATGTCGAGCAGCAGCGTTCCGAGGCTGCCGGCCAGCCACGAGAGGTTGACCAGCAGGTAGCGCCCGTAGAGCCGGCGGGCCTCGGCCGGGGTGCAGCGATCGTCCGGTTGCGGCGGCGAGGCCGGCGCGCACCCCTCGTAGGCGAAGATGGACAGCACATAGGTAAGGTTGCCGAGGCAGGCAAAGAGAAAGAAGAGCATGCTGACGCCCTCGGTGGACTGGCGGCGCCAGTTGAGCAGCAGCTGTGGCAAGCGCGAGCCGAGATAGAGCACGGCGCAAAAGTAGCCAAAGACCTGGCCGAGCACGTTAAAGTGCAGGCCACTGCTGTCATCGTTGCTGTCGTGGCCACGGTCGGGCGGAGAGGGAGGCGAGGGCGGCTGGTCCGAGCGGCGGCCGCGGCTGCCGTCGCTGAGATACCAGCCGGCGACGCCGGCAGCACACACCATGAGCATGGCCAGGGTGTTCAGGGCAGCGGCCTGGACGCGGCGGGCGGTGGCAGACGGGGCCGACGAGGCCGACGGGGCCGACGCCGGACGCTGTGCTGCAGCCCGTCTGTGACTGCCAAGGGCAGTTTCGTCGTCCATGTCGGGCACAAACGGAACGGCCGGGGAGAGCGCGGACCAGGACAGGCGGCGCTCGAGCTGGCCGTAGCTGCCGGCCGGGTTTGCCGTAGAGCTGTTCGTGGAGGAGGGAGCGGTGCTTCTTCCGTCGGGGTTCTTGGGCAAGAGAGACGTCCGCTCTGTTGCATTCTCGCTAGCGGCGGCGGCGGCGGCGGCGGCGGCCGATCGGCTGGGCTTCCTCACCCTCTGCGACCTCCGAGGCTTGATGGGCGGTGGTATCACCTCGTCCCTCCATGTGAAGCCCCTGTAGTAGAAGCACTGCCCCAGCAGCACGATATCGGCAAAGGTGTAATACACGGCGAGGATGATCTAACGAGGAGCGGGGCGACGTTGGTCAGCTCATGGATGGTGGCCGCGCAAAGGCAAAAGCGGGCAGACAAAACAGAAGAAAGAAACGCATTACACACCATGGTAGGCAGCACGCCCTGCAGGACGGCGCCGAGAATATTAAAGACATCGCCCGCCAGCCAGACAATGATAAAGTGCAGGGAGAGGCCATCGGCACTCCCCCGGCGGAAGTTCTCGACGATTTGCGGGGAGAAGACGACGACCCAGCAAGCAATGGATATGGAGCTGCAGATCCAGCCAAGGCGTCGAGGTCAGTATTCAGAGCAGCAGCACGTTGCAGCGGCAGCAGAGGCAGGGTCTTACCCGCAGATGCCCGAGATGGCCTGCACATCGAGGTTCAGCGGGCCGGTGGGAGGCACCATGGCGACGGGTGGTGCGAGCGAGAGAGAGAGGGAGAGGGAGAGAGAGAGAGAGAGAGAGAAAAAGGGAGAACGGGAGTTGGGAAAAAAGACACGGCAAAAAAGCTTCAAGGCATCTGCGAGAGCTTTGTTTCGGCTTGCGCAGGCAGCTGCAGATGTCGTCCCAGAGCTATAGGAGAAGCAGTTGAGGACCAAGAAAAGCAAAGGAGATGATCAGAGCTTGAGAAGGGAGAAAAGAGCTCGCATCAGGACAACGCAAAGCCAAAGCGAGGAAACTGAGTTGTCAGGGAGCGAGTCGCTTGGCAGAAAAAAAAACTGGAGACCATGACGAAACGGCAGAAAAGCTGAAAACGGGGCCCCGAGCTTCGGCCAAGTCCGGCCCAAGCTGCACCGAGCCGCCCTGGCTCTACACCGCCTGCCCGTATCGGCGCGGCTGCAAAAGCAACGACGTTATGCGGGGTATTGCCAGCCGGCCACTATGGCAGCCGGGCGAGATGGCACGACTTCCGTGTGGAGGGCAAGGAAGGGTCTTTATCGGCACCGAGAATGCGACTTCTTCATGGCGAAGCCGACTGCCAGGCCCCTGCTGCCGGAACCGGCCTGCAACGGGGGTTCACCTCGTCTGCGGGCTGTTTTTTTCCGTGCTTTCAGGATGGCCGGATTTGATTTATAATTATAGCCGCACTAGTTCACTCTACGCAAAATGAGCCCCTCGCAAAGCCGGGGCCGGCGCTGATCCGCTCCCCTCGTTTTCGCTCACTCCCGATCGAGACGGCACATCTTGCGACCACGTCGACCAATCTCCCGGCTGCCAAAGAGTGTGGCTGTTCTCAGAGGCAGCAAAAGCACCACAAGGTCTCCGCGACTCCTGTCCAGAGTGAAGAGGCGTGATCGAATCCTCCCTCCGACGGAAGCCCTTTTTGGACCCGAAAGCAGCCGGAGCACGAAGAAGCCGGCTTTCCGCGCTGCCGAGAACCACCGGCCCGCCCGCCCTCCCTCCCTCCGTCCGCCATGGCACTCCCCATTGCCGACGTGCCTGTCCTGCCTGCCGACGACTCGATGCTGACACGCAAGTTCGGCCGCGAAGTGGCCAACTACTTTTCTGGCAGCCCGCTCAACCGCGTGTCCTTTCTGCGCACCAACCACGAGTTTCTGCGCGCCGCCTTTGCCCACCCGTCGGCCCGCTTCCTGCCCATCGACAACCTGGCGCCCCTGACCAGCAGCACCGTGCCGCCCCGGCTGGCCTGGCTGCCCCAGGCCGACATCCTGTCCTTGACCGGCGCGAACCCTTTTGCCCAGACCGAGGCCAAGGCCATTGAAGCCTACAACTCGGCGCTCGACCCCCAGCCCATTGTGCTCTTCCTCGGCATCGACGACAAGCACAAGTTTGCCGCCGCCGCCGCCGCCGCCGGCCCCGTCTTCTCGTATGAGGCCTTTTCCGGCAGCCCCTACTTTGCTGTCGATGTCACGCCACGCGTCGGCGCCGTGGCCGACAAGGCGCGGGCTCTGATCGAGCAGGTCAAGGCCAAGGGCCTGACGTTCCACACCAACGCACGCGGCATGAACCTCCCGGCAGAAGAAGGTTCAGTCATCCTCTGCGTTTGCTCCTTGTGCTTGCGTTTGTGCTTGCGTTTGTGCTTCATTTGTGCTTGTGCCTGTGCCGGCCCCTCTGCTCACACCTCCAGCTGCCGTGTATGGAGCCGCTCGCGCGCTTCTGGACTGGAATGCACGCAACCCCTTTTGCGCCGGCTGCGGCCAGCCGACGCTCTCCGTCAACGCCGGCACCAAACGCGTCTGCCCGCCCACCGACCTGGCCGGCGTGCCCGACGGCGGCGAGCCGCGCGCGCGTGCCGCCTGCCCGACCCGCGCGGGCATCTCCAATCTCAGCTTTCCGCGCACCGACCCGACCGTGATCATGGCCGTCGTCAGCGCCGACGGCCAGCGCCTCCTGCTCGGCCGCAACAAGCGCTTCCCCCCCGGCTGGTACAGCACCCTGGCCGGCTTCCTCGAGCCGGGCGAGTCCGTCGAGGAGGCCGTGCGCCGCGAGACCTGGGAGGAGAGCGGCGTTGTCGTCGGCCGCGTCGTGCTGCACAGCTCGCAGCCCTGGCCCTTCCCGGCAAACCTGATGCTCGGCGCCGTCGGCCAGGCCCTGCCCGGCGACGGCGAGAAGATCTTCCTGGGCCACGACCCGGAGCTCGAGGACGCCCGCTGGTACACCTTTGACGAGGTGCGTCGCGCCCTCAAGACCAACACGGCCAACCTCGGCGACCCCGTGCGCGCCGACTACAAGGAGGGCGACCTGCGCCTGCCGCCGCACACCGCCATTGCCAACCAGCTCATCGCCGCCGTCGTCGACGGCTTTGTGGATCTCGAGCAGGCTAAGATATGAAGGGAGGGAGGGGGGGGGGGGGGGGGTATGTCGATGCCGCGGAAAGAGACGGACGAAGCGAAAGGGCTAGATAGAAGCGTATTCCCTTTGCACGTGCGCTGATTTCACTCTGCAAATGCCGTCCATATTGTATGAATCTGCCCTTTATTCTTTGCGGACGTCTTGGGCGACGGGCTGCTTTTGCTGGTTTGGCCCTCGTCCTTCAGGAAATGTGCTGCCCATCGTGAGAAGGGGTGGGGGGTCAGGAGAAAAGCAGGGCCGCGGAATGGCAAGAAGAGAGCGAAAAGTGATGAGCCATATGCATATGGCAGCAAGGGCGGCCGCACAATGGCCAAGATCTTGCGTCCTTGTAGACCAGAGCTGAAATCGAGCCAGAAAATGGCAGACAAACGAGATGCCAATGGGGCTATTGCGCATTTGGGCTAGCGTATATTCTCGCCCCACTCCACCACAATAAAAAGCTGCGCGCGGAAAATTTCCCCCTCTGCTCTTCTCTTCTTCTTTTTTTCTCTCCAGCAGCAATTTGTTGGTCGGCTACACCGTCAAGTGAAGACGGCTGGCGATTGTTGCTTCTACAAAGGGGGCTCCACTACTGTGGCTTGCTGAGGATTACTCTTTTTATTCTCTATGAGTCTTCTTCCGTTCCCGGCCCCCGCGAGAGACGCGGTTGCCTCTTCCCTTCTACAATGCCAAGGACGTCGTCAAAGGTCCTTGACGGTGGGGTGATCGCTACATTTATATCTGAATTTGCACGAGCTGTTTGAGGTAGGGCTTGGTATCCGATAACCATGGAGGTGATCACCAGAGCGTGGCTCTGGACTACTTAGGAGGCTGAATTTGCCCGTAGAGATCACCCATAATTATTCTGATCTGTCCGTAGTGATCTCTTGGCTACGGAGCCTGAGCCACTTACGTGCGTACATGCGGCATAACGCCTTGGTACGGGGGCTCTTACAGTGCACGACACGCAAAGCACGATGAAAGCTTTTTTTTTTGCCTCTCGAGAAGATTCAATTCGTTCTCAAGGGTTGTGCCCAAGAATTTTCTGCCTAAACCCTGAACCCTTTTTTTTGAAGTGCCGTCCCAGCCACATGTACAGAACAGTGTCTAGTACAGTCTGCGCGGCGGCGACATGGTAGCCTTGATGGTCAGGCTACCCACGTTCTGCCAGCCCTTCTTCAGCAGCGAGACGAGGTAGTTGATAGCCAGCATGATGTTGGCCACCAGCTGCTCAGTGGTCATGCCGACGTTGCCGACAGCGACACCCATGCACAGCACCTTCTTCAGCTGGAACTTGATCGTCGACTTGACCTCGGTGATCTTGGCCGACAGGTCATCGGCGTGCGAGACGGGCGTGGGGAACTTGCCAGCTATACACTGTTAGCGAAAGCCCAAAGCATAGGACACTTCTGGAGGGACCAAAAGCCTTACCCTTGGACAGACCGGGACCCAGGATACGGGGAATGGTCTTGATCAGCGTCTCGGACGCGATGAACGCATCGTACTTGCGCGCCAGCTTCTTGACCAGCTTCTTGTTCTTGTTCAGCTTCTTCAGGTCGTCGGCCGACATGGCGTCCACACCGCCGTGCTTGGCACGGTCAATGTCGTGCTGGTCACCCAGAATGCACAGGGCCATGTTGGGGCGCGGGACCGACGGCAGCTTGACCGTGCCCGAGAAACGCTTGTCACGCTGGGGGTCATAGTTCTTCAGGCCGATCTGGAGCTCGACAGTTTCCTAAATTCTCCATTAGGATCACCAGCACAGCGAATTTCGGCGCGCGAGGTCGCTCTGGGACATACCAGAAAGTTGCGCTTCTTGGTCTCGGTCGAGTACTCGAGAAGCTCGGCGACATTCGCACTGAAAGGGTCCTGTCAGTCCTCAGTTCCTTGGTTCGTCTTCGCCGCTGTTCCTCTACACGCTCTCTGAGTCGTCTCCTGCCACCGCAATCTCGGCAATCTGAAAGCGCAGAGAATCCGAGGTAATAACGTACCGCACTCCGGCGACGGTGATCCTGGAGAGGAAATTGTTAGTTGATGTACTTCAAAAGAAGCAGCGCCAATCGGCCTGGCAGAAATGACATACTTGGACATCTTGACCGTCTTCCAATAGAATAACTGATTCTAATGGTGAGGATTATTTGCGTGTGATTTGGAAATCAGGGCTATGACCGTTGTTTGCTAGAGTAAATCGGAAGAGAAGAAAAAGAGAAGAAAAGTTCGACGCTATCGCTAGCCCACCAATATTTTCGCTTTAGATTCTGTGCGATTTACCCTAGCGGGGTTATCTTCACGTGCGAGCTATCACTTCACGTGACGTGTCAACGATAAGACCGCGTTCGTTGAGATCGAGTTCTCGAGATATTGATTTGGATGCTGCAAAAACAGCCTGATTACTACAAAAGGAATGTCATGGGTTGACAAGACAGGACAAGTTGGAATACTTTGCTAGAGTATCTGGTGTTATATAGGAAACAAAAGCAAGATTACAAAGTATTCAGAATCTGAAATATACCAAATCTAAAAAGAAAACCCCTTTTCTCAAGTCTGGAAATGATAAAAAGAAATGGCCCCCAAAAAGTCCCAGATATCACAAGAATAAATAGTAGAAATTAGAATGTTTCAATGCCGCTGGCATGAACTTCTAGCACCGCCGAATCGCCAGCTACCTCCGCTTTGATCTCGGTCACTCCAAAGTTTTGCACCTCCTTCGCATCGATGGCTGGTGGGTCACTCTGTGGTGCTGACACTGCTCGCGCGACTTCGCCGGCATCCGGGGTTGCAGCTCCCCTTGTCTCTTCTTCGCTCGTTTCTTCCTTCACAACAGCTGGTATTGACCCGACAAGAGCCTGTTTCTGGCCTGCTTCCGGCTCTTGCTTTGAAACTGGCGCGGGATCCGCTTCTTCTAGAACGGGCTCAGGCACTGGCAGAGACTCGGATGCCGGCTCAGTTGATGCCTCTTCCACAACCAAAACAGGAAAAGCCTCTGTTACTGGTCTCACACTTTGAGAGGGGACTTGAGCCGGTTCTGGCTCTGGTTCCAAGGTCTGAGATTGTGCCCCGGTGGGAGCAATCAGGGGTACAGAGTCCTCCTTGCTCTTAGCAAGCTCTGCTGGCTGCATCGCCGCCTTTTTGAAAGACGCCACTGTTTCTTCGCTTTGCCGAGCCGTAGAAGACGGTGCGGATACGGTGGCTGGAGTCGTCTCTGCGCGTTCCTTGGAAGCAGCCCTCTTGGCTGGTTCAGAAGCAGTGTGCTTCTTTGTCGTGGCAGCGTGCCCACTTGGGTGGGATTTTGCAATGGGAACAGGATGCTTCCTTATGGGCGGTAGTTGGCTCTTGTCAATGGTCTTCAAAGCCGAGGCCTGTGTCGGGCGCATCATGCGTGCCAAGAACCCTTCGTCGACCTCTTTTTCCTTTTTTGTGACAGGATGGTCATGAGCAGGGGCCTTTGGTGGTGGGCCAATGCTGGGACGCGGCCGGTTTATGGTAGAGTTCTGTCTCTTGAGACCCCGTGTCCCGGTGGTGGCTGATGTCACCGTAGAGACACTGGCCCTGCTAGTTGAACGGGTCGCGTTCTGTTGAGGGAGATGAAAGTTTCCAGACGTCCGGGAGAGCGACTGGCGCGGTGCGTTCAGCTTGGTGGCAGAAGCAGCCGTATGCGTTGTGAGACCTTGCGGTAATGGCACCGGCTTTGTCGGAGACTTGGGCTTCGGTTTAACGAACCCCGTTGCAGCAGGAGGCGGAAGCGCATGTGTGTGTGCAGACTTCTTAGCACTGGGTGGCGTTCTTGGCTTGGCCGTAGCTGCGGTAGCCGCTGCCGGTTTGGCAGCGGCCGACTTGTCTGCTGCTGCCGTTGTCTTCTTCTCCAGAGTCTTGGCGGTAGCTCTCGGCGTCACAGGCTTCGCGGGGCTTGTCGGTGATTTAGAGGCAACCGTTGGGGACTTTGTCGAGGGCTTCGTGTTTGCTTTTGCCGTCAGGATAGCCTTTGGGATATGCTTGCCCGTGCCTTCAGGCGCAGCAGTGCTGCTCTTATTTTCGCCGGATTTCTTGGCGATGGCCGACAACTTGCTCTGGCGTGAGCCCGAGGTCTGTGAGTGCCCAGAGGCGCTGGAAGCCGTCGGTTTGGAAGTGGATTTTTTCGCAACAGAAACCTCGTTGGAGGGCACCTTTGTAACCTCGGCCGGAGCGGCACCGTCGGTGACAACAGGAGAAGCCTTGACATCGCCAGTCGATACGGCCGGGATTTCGCTGGGAGTGTTGCTCAGAGGCACCTTGGCCTTTGCACTCTGCAGCCTGCTGGCAAATAGTTTGCCCCCCGTCTCGTCCGTCTCGGGCGCCTGCTTTGTTTCCTCGGGATCGGAAGCCGCAATTATGGTCACAGCTGGAGTAGGAGAGGTAGCGACTGGAGTCGATGGGGCGGCCGGTGACGCTGCGTCGCTAACGCTCGCTGCGTCTCGCTTTGGCGTTTGGAGAATGTCGTCTTTGGCTTTGCTGGCCGGCTCGGCCTTGTCTCCTCCAATGCTTCCGGCAGACGGCAGAGGTGTAGATGGCGTGACCAGGATGTTCTCCGCGCCCGTTTCGCCGTCGGCGGCAGATCGGCTGATCGAAAGAGCCGAATCGGCGCTGGGATCCCGTTGAAGCCCCATCCGGCCGTCTTTTTCGACAACGGCTATGAAGTTTGTACGTACTCGGGAGAGCGGCCGTGGAGATTCGGGCGCTGCTGGAGAGGTATGAGCATGAGAATCACCACAAGAAGAGAGGGAGGACGCGGCAACAGATGAAGAGGGCAAGGAAGGCGGGAAAACAGGGCAGGAGGAAAGGAGGGGCGCTGGCAGCGAAGGGGGTAACGCATACCTGGCGGTGGTACCCCCTGGGTTCTGCCGCGGTCTGGAGGGCTCAACTCCCCTTTTTTCTGCTCGAACATGGCCCGAAGATTCCTGACCTGACTCATGGCTGCGACCTGTCCTGCGTGCTAGCCAGGCGGCCTTTTTGTGCGCTGAGCAAGGTTGATCCGCTTCCAAACGGCGGCAGGCGCCAGCCGGCGGGAGCAAGCTGTAGTACGTCTTCGAAATACAGGCGTATGCCTGAGCAGGCGGCAGGTGCGGTGCGGAATGCGCGTGTGTAGTACGGGAGTCGCTCTGGAATGGGAAGCTGCGATCTGCGTTGGCGGCGAGCTAGGGATGTTCGTTCCTGCTGTTGGTCGGCGGTTGTCCTAGAGTCCAGGCAAGTCGGCAGCTCCCGGCTTCTTCTGTTGGCGCCCTTTTGCCCGGTGACTGTTCGGTAGGATGCAGAAACGAGAGACGAGTAGAAAATGTCTGGTTGGGCCCCCCTTCCAGGCTGCTATCAAGGACCGCTGGGGTCACGCTGCTTCTTCGAAAGAAATGGTAACAGGATTGCGCGCGAAAATGCAAAAGCAGCTGCGCGATGCGAATAAAACACAGGGTGTCACGATGTGAGGTCGAAATAGGGGAAGTAGTTCGTAAAGGCCAGCCGGAGAACACAACACTGTCAGGAGAGGGTTTTGCTTCGTATAAGAAACGGCAGTCTTTTCTCTGTATGCTTCTGTTGCTTTCCTTTGGCCTTCAGGGGCTGTCCGTATTTGTGGCTGAAGAAATGCGTTTGGCGGAGAATAGCTTGAGCCAGGAAGGTCGGACAAAAAGCCGTGGTGGGCCCATTTCAGCGCAGGCCCCTCCTCTGGAGGAGTTTCTTTACATGTGGCACTGGCCTTAAAAATCCACTGGGTCCAGGTCATTTGTTTCAGGGGAGCTTTAAATGAATGCACGGTTTCTGCAGCCAATGGGGATCCTACACATGGTGTACTTATTACTACTTTGAGAAGGAGGCACTTGGGAGGAGCGCAAGACAGCAAGCGCAGGAGCGTGTAACTTGTACGGGTAGACGAGTGCACCAGCTCAAGAAAGCTAGAACCAATCGACGCGACGCGGTAGAAGCAGTGAGATACACAGTGGCCTCGATCATCCATCTTACGTACGCGGAAGCTGTAGAAAAACTCCATACGATGAGAGTGAAGCATACCGTGTTTCGCAATACCGGCAAATTCTCCTTACGCACCTTCCTCCTTTTTTCTTGTGCCCCTGAGAGTCCCATCCCTTCTTCCTTTGCATTTTGACACTTCAGACAAAGGTGAGCCTCATCCTTTAGCTATTGAGTGCCTGAGCCAAAGGCGATCTTTACTCGTGCTCTTCCAAGGCTATATATATCATCAAGCGCTGGAGACAAACACGCGGCAGCATGCTTGTCGTTGGCTCCCTATTCTGCAGCGCGACGTGTCTTACACTGCAGGGGGGCCCGTGCACGCTATACCCCGTAATTAGATGATAAAATAGGGGTAATATCACGCGCGAAGAGGAAGTCCACTTCACGAACGGAATGGCCTTTGTGGAGATGGGGCAACGGCGACTCATCGAATTTGCGCCATATGAAAGCGTTACATTAAGTCCTCCGTATGAGCCATAGGGCGCGGCTTTTTTCAACGGTGATTCCTGACGTGATGAGAATTGTGTTGTTTATTTGACTTTGTGCTATTCGCAGCCACAGAAGAGATTCGTCAAAAAGCTGTAGGTAATGTTTACGATCAAGGCTCCTTTTTGACGGCAAATTACACATAACATTTTCTCTCCGAGTCCCGAAATGAAAAAAACACAACTTTTCGTACCCAAAACTGACTAACTACTGCCAATCCCACCCAATTATCGGCCGGTTAATAGTAAACTTTTCCTCTACGCTATGCCAACGATGAAGAAAAGAGCAAAAAAATACCACCCCTTCCTTCAACAACATTCACCAACTTGACATTGGTCACAGTCACTGTTATTAGGCCTGATCCAAGGTCATCGCTATAGCATAGTTTGATTGGTTGCTGGGATGCCGGGGCTGCGGCAACTGGACCCTCTTCTGTACGGAGAACTCCGTATGGATCGTGATAAATTATGGGGTTCTTAAATCCTCGCCTAGATGTCCAATCTGGCAGGAAATGCTTGGACGGCCTCACGTGTCAACGCAGTGACCATTTCCGGGCCAGTCCGAATGTTGGCTGTACACAATTTTTAGAGTTGTTCGAGATAAACTGTCTCCCGAAGCAACCCACGAATCCTCCCACGGTAAATTCGTGATCTCCAGTTACTACTTGGTCCTTGGGTATTCATCTCTCCTTGGTCACAATTTGTGCTGGGCGATGAGAGGCAACGGCAGCGAAAGACCTCCAAAGCTCTGGACCATGACGTATCGCAGAGTTCAATGGCCCCGCTCTGTTGAGTTATTGGCGTCAGGAACCGATGACAAGGCACCGTTCGTAGCTCCGATGTTCGGCCGCGCCAGGGGTTCCTTTGTAGGTAGGTACCCCGCAATTTGCACCAATTAGTCTTGCCGAAATCGGTTCTTTTTTTCCTTTGAAAAAAAAAAAAACGTCACGACAAGACGAGTTTTCTCTGCAGCCACCACACTTTACGCCATGGCGACCAGGAGAACTCTGAGAATTGGTGAGTGGCGTGATTGAGGGAGCCACGGCCTGTATGATGTCGTCTGACCCGCCCGCTCCGGGAACATAGGCCTCATCCCCGGCGACGGCATCGGCCGGGAGGTGATCCCGGCGGGCCGGCGCATCCTCGAGGCGCTGCCGGCCAGCCTGGGGCTCAAGTTTACGTTTGCCGATCTGCAGGCCGGGTTCGAGACGTTTGAGCGGACGGGCGCGGCGCTGCCGGACGCAACGGTGGAGACGCTCAAGAAGGAGTGCGACGGCGCGCTGTTCGGCGCGGTGTCGTCGCCGACGACGGCCGTCAAGGGCTACTCGTCGCCGATTGTGGCGCTGCGCAAGAAGCTGGACCTGTACGCCAACGTGCGGCCGGTCAAGTCGGTGGCCCAGGCCGGCGGACGGCCGAGCCCGTTTGCCAAGCCCATTGACATGGTGATTGTGCGCGAGAACACCGAGGACCTGTACGTCAAGGAGGAGCGCACGTTTGAGAGCAGCGACGCGGCGCGGGGCGGCAAGGTGGCCGAGGCGGTCAAGCGCATCTCCGAGTTTGCGTCGCACCGCATTGCCACGATGGCGGGCGAGATTGCGCTGCGGCGGCAGAAGATCCGGGCGGTCGAGGGCAGCGGCAGCGGCAGCGGCAGCGTGCACAGCAAGCCGGTGGTCACCATCACGCACAAGTCCAACGTGCTGTCGCAGACCGACGGCCTGTTCCGCACCACGGCCCGCGCGGCGCTGGCGGCGGCACGGTTCCGCGAGGGCGGCGTCGAGATCGAGGAGCAGATTGTCGACTCCATGGTCTACAAGCTGTTCCGCCAGCCCGAGTACTACGACGTCATTGTGGCCCCCAACCTGTACGGCGACATCCTGTCTGACGGCGCGGCCGCGCTTGTCGGCTCTCTGGGCCTCGTGCCCAGCGCCAACGTCGGCGAGGGCTTCGCCATTGGCGAGCCGTGCCACGGCAGCGCCCCTGATATCCAGGGCCAGGGCATTGCCAACCCCATTGCTACGCTGCGCAGCACGGCGTTGATGCTCGAGTTTCTGGACGAGGAGGCTGCCGCGGCCAAGATTTACGCGGCCGTCGACGCAAACTTGGCCGAGGGCAAGCTGCTGAGCCCGGACCTGGGCGGCACTGCCACAACCGAGGAGGTGGTGGAGGACGTTCTGCGGCGCTTGTGATATGGTAGTAGATAGGTTTGCGAATCGGGAAGCATGGCTGTCGTGGTTATACAGACTCAAAAGGGAAAGGCGGGTAGCTTAAAGGGTCCATATATATACATATATATCTGTTATACACGGATTACCCAATGTTTTGTCGAGCCTGCTCAGCTCTCCTAGGTTGCATAGGCTTGATCGTAGAAGCTTGACAGTAAAAAAGGGTATTATTTCTATTTATTTTCCGGGATGTATCTTGTAGTGCTCGGCACGAAGTAGGACTAAATGATTACGCATTTGACCGGCAGCCCGCATAGCGCATCTGAGGACTTCTTAGGCTTCGCATCGGTTGGTGCTGTAGCCGGTGCGGTGGCCGGTGAAGCCTCTGGTGGCGAAGCAGCCGCTGCTTCGGTCTTCTTGTCGCTGCCATCTAGTCACGCACCAGTAGCCTTGGCAACGGTCGTGTAGAAGGACTCGCCCTGGATGGTGGCGACCTCGAGCTCGAGCTTGCTGGGCTGGCGAGAGCCGTCGGGGCCGGCAAAAGTGCCTGCACCCCAGGGCGAGCCACCGTGGATCTCCTCCAGGTTGGCCAGCTGGGCAAAGGTCTTGCTGTAGCCCAGCGGCACAAAGTTGATGCCGTGGTGGGTCAGAGTGCTGATAGCCGAGAGAGCGGTGACTTCCTGGCCTCCACCGAGGGTGCCGACGCTGATGAAGACGCCGGCAAACTTGCCAGCGTAGCCACCGCTGGCCCAGATGCCACCAGTCTTGTCCCAGAAGGACTATGACAGAAAGTGTGTTAGCCCGGAGCACTCAAACAACGTTAACGATAGGGGGGAAGGGGTCCGATTCTCACCTTCCACTGGGCAGGGAAGTTGCCGAAACGAGTGGGGATACCCAGCAGGAAAGCATCGTAAGACAGAAGCGTGGTCGGGTCGGACAAGATGGTGGCGCCAGCCGGAGCTCCGGGAGCGTGCATCTTGGCCAGAACATCAGCAGGAAGGGTCTCCTCGAGCCTGAAGATCGGGTTAGCGGACGGGAAAGACACGACAGGGAGAGGGGGGGAGGGAGACGCACTCCAGGATGTCAGCGGTGCCGCCGGCCTTCTCAATGCCCTTCTTCTCGGCCTCCGCCAGCTGGCGGATGTGGCCGTACATGGAGTACTGTGCGAGAGAGAGAGAAGGAGAATGTTAGTATGTTTTGGTGGGACAAGATCCATCCAGCCTCCAGGGGCGACTTACGATGACGATGGCGATCTTGGGAGCCATTGTGAAAGTAGTGATCAGGATTTTTGAGGGTGTGTGTGGTTGAAGGGGTGCAGAAGTAGAGGTGCTAGACAAGTCCGGAGTCGAGAAAGCAGAGAGAGCAGGAGAATGGGTTCTTACTTATACGAGGACGAAGAGGACGGCAGCCAGGTTGGCGCTAGGGCAACAGCAATCGATAAGGAGCTGGTTAGAAAGCGAGGACAACCCCGCTCCATGCACGTTGTGCCTGTATTGTCATCATTTGTTAATCAGAGCGAGGTCCTTTGTAAGACAACTGGTCCGTAGCGGCTTCCGTGTGAGGCGCACACCACAGTGGAAACACAAGGAAGCGCGCTAGTCCCACGTTAGCTCGTCGAGCTTCGGAGCTCATGTATCTTTTACAAGCTCCGTTTACCAGAGCTTTTCTCGAGATCGTGTGCTTCTGCCGGCTGGGTCGACGTGCTGCCATGGCAGGTCAATTCAACAAGCCTCTCCATCACGATTTGCCATTCTACAACACTCTTTCGACCAACCAATTCCAGCACCAATGACTGCCCGGAGCTTGACAGCCGTTTACAAAGTACACGCGACCTAGCCCACCAGCCCCACACATGTCCATGAATAAGCAATGATGGGGCATTCAATAAGATGGCGCCAGTCGCGTATTCGTATTCCATTCCACGCAATGATGTTCATCGTTGTGGAGCAGAAAACTGGGCCGCTGTGAGGATGCCGCCATATTCGACCGGCCGGGACTCTCTACGCCGGCCAGCATCAGCAGCGCTCTGCAGCGAGCCGGACGAGTCGCCGGACGACCGCGCAGCAGCACGGTCTCCTAGTGCTGACCAGGCCCCCCCCCGCCTCGCAGATGCTCTGTAAACACCATCAGCGCACGGACTCTCGAATGCAACCGAAGCTTCTCTCCATCTCGATTTACAAGAAAAAAAAAAAAAAGAAAAAAAAGACAGGCCCTGGAAGACCAAAGGGAGAAGCGGTGCCGCTGAAAAGGCAAAAGCAGACCCTATCGTACAGACCACGCGGCTGCTTCACGAGAGCTTTAGGCTGCTCAGACGGCTGCCGAGCATGTCCAGGTCCAGCACCATGTGATCCAAGCTGTGCGGGTCTTCTTGCGGCTGCTGCTGCTGCTGCTGCTCCTTCTGCTGCTGTTCCTGCTGCTGCTCCTTCTGTTCGCCCAGGATCCGCTGCAGGCGCGTGACGCCCTGCAGCAGCGGCTCGATAAAGCGCTGCTCGACGGCCGGCCCCATGCCGGGCGGCACGACGGTGGTGCGGAAGCGGTCGGAGCAGAAGAGAAAGTAGGCAAAGTTGGCCGCTTGCAGCAGAAAGGGCGCGTTCTGCACCCAGTATTCGAGCAGAGCCGACGCCTCGTCCTCGTCGGCCTGCAGGGTCTGGGCCTTGGCGTCGCGCAGCGCCTGCAGGTCGGGGAAGATGACGTACTGCAGCTGCTCGACGGCGTCGGGGCCGGCAAAGAGCGCGCTGCCGCTGCCGCTGCCGCTGCCGCTGCCGGCGGCTAGGACGAGTTCCTCGCGCAGCCAGGTGACGGCGCAGGCCTTGAGCGACGCAAACATGCAGTTCTCCAGCAGGTCCTGCAGGATGCGCAGGCGGTCGTCGGCGTCCGGGTCGGCGTGCAGCACGGCGCCGGCCAGCGTGGTGGTGGCGTTGCGCACGGCCAGCGACGGGTGAAAGACGGCGCACAGGGTGAGCAGGTGCAGGTAGGGCATGAAGCCGGGCACGGCGGCGGCGGCCGGGTCCGCGGCCGGGTCTGCCGCGCCGTACAGCCGGCGGTCGTGGTCCAGCCACAGGCCAATGGCCACCAGCGCCTCGACGGTGCCCGGCGTGCGCGCAATCTGGGCGGCGGCGTCGCCCTGTAGAAAGGCCTCGAGCATGGCGTGCAGCTCGGGGAAGACGTGCATGTGGTACGGCACGGGCGCGCCGGCCTGGAACACGGCCGACGAGAAGACCCAGTATGCCAGCACGCAGATGCTGCCGCCCGTCGACAGCGGGATCGTCGTGTCCGGCGCGCTGCCGCTCTGCGCCGCCGCCACGTCCACGTGTGCCAGCGGATGCCGCCGCACCGGGCCGCGGCACACGCTCTGCACCAGCGCCTCCGAGTTCTTGAGCCCCAGGTCCAGCGCGAGCGCCTATCGTCGTCAACATCCAGTATCCAGCGATTGTATGTAGCATCCTGCACCCATCATCCATTGCAAGAAAAGGAAAAGAAAAGAAAAAAAGAAAAGAAAAAAAAAGAAAAGAAAAAAACCCACCATCAGCTGCCCGACGGCCTCGTCGCGCGCCATGCACTCTGGGTCCTCGCGGAAGCGCTGCAGCGTCGTCCGGCGGCCCGGCACCAGCTTCTCCGGGCGGTAGTGCTCGAGCAGCCGCGGCGCCCAGGCCATGTCGTTGGCGTTGACGTAGGCTTCGAGCACGCACGTCACAAACGACTGCAGCAGCCGCTGCTGCACCGCGCCCTCGGCCGGGTCCACGTCGTCGTCCGCTTCGGGGTCCGGCACCGCCACCACCGCGTCGTCTGGCCGCCCGCTGTTGCTGGCCACCTGCCCGATTGCGCTCGTGCTGCGCGCCAGCATCGGCTGAGGCGGCGTCTGCGTGCCTGCGCCACTGCCGTGAGACGCTGGAGTATCGGCAGCAGCAGCAGGCTGTGCTGTCGGGGCCGTTTGGGCTGTCGCCGTCGTCGTCGTCGTCGTCGTCGTCGCCGCCGCCGCCGCCGCCGCTGCCAGAGCGAGCGTGTTCACGTGTGACTCGGAGCGGCGCACCGGCGGCGGCGGCCGGCGGCGGTCAGCCAGAGACCGCAGCAGCCCCAGAACGGCCGTCGTCATCGCCGGCTCTTCGGGCCGGTACGCAGCCAGGATCGTCCGCAGCGTCGACTCCAGGAAGCGCGACGGGTATTTGGTCTTGATGCGCCGGTGCAGCAGCCCGAGCATGCCCAGCAGGACAATAAAGATCTGCGTAGCCGCCGCAGCCGACAGCTTCGCGCCTTCTCCGTCCGCCTTGCTGGCTGCCGAGCGCTTGTCGTCGTCTTCGTCGGCACTGTCGGCATCGGCATCGGCACTGTCGTCGTCATCGGCCCCGCGGGCCACCTTGAGGCCTTCCAGCACCTCCAGCACCTTGAGGATCACCTCACGCGGGTTGCCCAGCCGGGCCACGTCGTCCAGGCAGGCCTCCGAGGCCGGCAGGTGCGGCACCAACAGCTCCACCAGGTCCCAGCCGATCTCCTGCGTCAGCTGGGCATCCTGGAGCACGTCGTGCAGCGTCGGCAGCAGCTCGGCCGTCAGGTTCTCCTCGATCAGCGTCAGGTAGGTAAAACGGTCCGTCGCAGGCGGCCGAGCTTCGAGAAGAGCCTCTGCCGCCGTCGACACCGGAGCCGCCGAGGCCGTCGGAGAAGCTGAGGCCATGGCGGAGAGCCGGACTAGGGATTCTGGAGGAAAGGGAGGGGGGAGTAGAGGAAGCGTATCGTCGAGTCAAAAACGAAAATGAACCACAAGAAAGACTTTCAATCAACAAAACGACGTCCTGGACTTTTTGATAAGAAGGGGGGGGGGGGGGGTTGTTGCGAATTGGGGCTGCTGAGCCTCCCTCCGTGGGCGTTCTACGTCGTAACGGCTGGAGCCCCGCACCAAAACCAGGTTCGCGGCCCACAGTGCCGCGTCCGTCCAATAGCACGTGGGCACTGTATATCGCCCATTCGTGATGCATCATTGCAAAACGTACACGCAGATCTGTACATGTATACTTGCGGCGCCCAACGCCTCTCGGGCATTATCAGCGCCCACCGCCCTCTAGACCAACTCAGACGGTACAATCGACAGCTGTTGAGACATTGTTTCACCGTGTCGTGCTGCCTCTGCGCTGACGCTATTGCTGGAAAAAAGCAAACGTGTTCGGAGGCACTTCTGATCGAGAAAAGGGCACAGATGTGTACGGGCAAGGCCTGCTCTTGCAGACAGTGGAGCGTCTTCAAGAGTGCCGCATCTTGCAGGCTCAAGGGAAAGGACCCGGCCCCGGATAAGGCGCTCCTGGGAGGAAAAAGACTACTGGCAAGAAAACAAGGCTGCAGAATATCGAGTCGCGGCGGATCAGCGTTCCAGGCGAGCAGCGGATCTCTCCAGCCTGCAGCTCCACCGCGCAGCAGAGTGCTTCAAAAATTAAAAAACCGGGGAGAGGGAGGGTGTGAGAAGAAACGGGCTGCATCTCGTGCTCGGCCCCCAAGTCCTGCCGGCTCTCGCTATCCGTGACTCCCTGCCACTCAGGGCAGCTGTAAGCGGGATTGTCACGCACTCAAACGCCCTTTTGTTGCTCTGGGCCTGGGTGTGCGGCGGCTCCTTTGCGTCCTCGGCTGTTCATCTACAGGCCGTCCAGTCAAGTCTGCGAGGGCCGCGGGAATCTGCTACAGTACGTATGCAAGGCCCGTGTATGCAACGGCACACTGCCTTTGGCCGTCTCGCCCTGGACGGCCGCTGCTTCGCCGCGGAAGCTCTCTCTTTCCGTGTACCACACCCCCTTTTCCCCTAGGCTCTTCGCTTCATGTCCCCTGCTCTCCGTTTTTGTGCGACCAACGTGCCCCCTCCCACCAAGGGGTCTGTCCTCAGGCATTTAGAAACTTAACCGCGTTATCCTGCCGCATGTGACTTCGGCTTGCCTATCATGCAGACGAGCAGCCTGTCCCGCCCACGTTATCCCGTGTCATGTTTGCGAGGCGGAACTGATTTGACTGTTTGGGTACCCACGGATGCTGCATGAATGCAGAAGCTGTTCACATGATGCCTTTCAGTATGCAGCGGCCATCCATTCAGCTCGGACGTTTTGTGCTCGGCTTTCCCACAGCCTGCTCGTAAAAAAACCAATAACAAAAGCCCAAGGAAAAGAGGCCGTGACATGCAACGACTTGCATCCTCACATAGGCTCGATTGACTGTTGATTGCAGCGTTGGGCTTATAGTTCGAATATTTTGATTTCACTTTCCACGCTGACAAACAGTTGAGGCTCAGCAGAAGGCGTATGGTAATGGCTTGTCAGCTCGGTTGCACGCGGGAGAAAAGATTGGGCGCCTTGAGAGACAAATATAACGTTCCATCAGGGTAACAAGCAGGGGACAACATGTGTCAGGTGCGCTGGGAAGACGCGATACAGGAAATCAAACCTCATGTCAGCAGGTAGACGAACGAAATGTCGCGTTAGAATAATGGTAATAACAGGTATATACAGTGCTCCAGAAATAAACACAATTCCCGCCGCCGCAGCCGAGCTTTCGAAGCTATCAAAATTAGCCTTTCATGAAACATGTGAAACGAAAAGCACACTGAACAAAACACTGCGACATCGGCCATAGTCCTACAGTTTACAGCAAAGGGCTACTCGCAACACCCAGCACCAGCAAGTCGCGGGGGGGGGGGGGGGGCTTCGGAGAGGAGGGCGCACGCGACGCCCCATTACTTTCCGTAAACTGGAACAAGGAGAGGTCAGCAATGATGCCTCGAGTTGACATGATATGGAAAGATTGAAAAAGGCGGTCAAAAAAAGGTGTTATCGTGGTACAGATGGGGTGCCATGGCCAAGCGAGGAGCATGTGTAACGAGAAGGAGGCGGTGAATGATATGGGAACGATGCAATCGTTTTCAAAAATAGTGACTTGGCCTGCGGGAACTCCTGCAGTCATAGCGACGAATCGCGGGCCAAGAAATCCAGGAGGGATGGACTCGTTTATGCGATATGCAACCCGGATGAAACAAAGAGCCGTGAAAACAAGGTCTGGTGTTGAGGTGGGAGGAAATGGCGTGAAATCAAATGATCACGTAGCACCGTGGACAGTTCCAGAAAACAATGGCCCCTTTGACTGCCCACGGGGTACCTATCAGATATCACAGATAGAGCCTCTCTGGAAATCCGGGAGGGTAGCCGACTGGCACAACATCCAAGCTTTGGAAAGAAGCACCAGAGAGAGAGAGATAGAACAGGAAAGAAGGAAAAAGACTTACGTGGGTCAACAGGTTGCTGTGTCTTTGATCCTTTGGAGTCATCCCCGTCCTTGAGCCCGTTTAGCGGCATGGCGGTAGTGGAGTGCGAAGCTGCCATGATATTGTTCGGCCAAGGTCTGACTTGACGCTGTTCGTGCCGGGGCGTGTAAGCAGGCACTGTTTAGCTCTGTAGAGAAACAATATGCCAAGGCTGGCGGTATCGATAATGAACAACAGGCTGCGTAAGAATGCTGGGGCAGGTGTCAAAGCCGTTGAGCTTGAATGTAAACACTGGCGACAACGAGATCAAAAAAGGGAGTGGACGAGAGTATAAGTATGTATATCTATGGTTGTGGCTGTATGTAGTCTGTAGATATCGTGAAGATGGGTAATGGGGGAATATTCAAAATCAACTTGGAAAAATCAACTTGGAAGATAAAAAAAGGGAAGGGGAGCGAAGGGGGCTTTATACCTGCGTCGTGGATGAAAAGTACACAAGCAGGACACGGAAAATGACAGTCAAAACCTCGCCTCTCCATTACACTTGCTCGCTTGCCTTGCCTCCTTCACCTTTGCCATGCCGTTCCTTGTCGTCGTATACTCTTGCACATCCAATCTCAGCCAGTTGAAAATCGCTTGTAAGAGACGAGACCGGAACCGGAGGTACGGAACCGGACCTTGGCTGGTGTTTCCCAGCCCTGGAAGGAGACGCGTGAAAGCAAGATGCTGCACTGCCTCGCTTGGAGACTGCAAGAAAATTAAACAAAAGCTAATTTCCCGCTGCACTCAGAGGATATAAGAGGCCATCTCGCTTCTTAAATTGAAGTCCCGTGCTTGCTTTCATGTCGTGGGGAGGGGGGGGGGGGGGAATATGGCGCTCGTTTAGCCATGAAGCATGCCAAGGCAGCAAGATGGGAGGATCCGGCCAGAAGCACGCGAGAAATTCCACATCTGCTGACTATCGTGAACCTTGGAGCGGAGAGTGACAGTGTGTTCACGCTCTCTTTAAAAGCAAACCAGGCCGGCCCTCCGACAACGGCTGTAGCCCGCTGGCACCTCTTTTGTCCTGTCGTCCTGATCTCGTAAGCCAATTGCGCCGTAGCAAGGAGGGCCAGGCTGTGGGACGTTGCTTAAACGGACCGGTTCGGCTCGGCTCGCCTAACACATCACCCGACTCCAGACCCCCGATGGCTAGGGGGTGTGATATTACGCGATACGCCAGCAAAGCGGTGCCCGGCTGCCACGTAGCTGTGTAGCAGATGCATGCAAGAGCAGCAGGAGCCCGAAGATTCCGCACTGTCGGCAGAGGCAGGCCTTGGTCGGCAGAGGCAGGCCTTGCATCTGCTAAGCGATGTCAGCAGCTGTGCGCCGAGAGAAGGGGAAAGGGGGTGCAACCTCGGGCTGTGATCATGAGACTAAAACTAGACTCGAGGAAACCTGCCAGGCAAGTCTTGGAAGAAGATTGGAATCCTGATTTGGTGCGTGCTTCGAACCAACGGGGACAAACGGGGCGTGATGTTTCTTGTAAATTGCCGTGTTTCTATCCTCTATCCCGCGCCGTTTCCTCCGAGAAGAGGGAAGGGGGGGACGCGTCTGCAGCCGAATGGCTCACAGGAATGGCTCACAGGACCCGTCAGCCGGCGGCGGCGAATAGCAGCAGTATCGCAGAGCGCATCCGGCAGCACGAGAGCACCGGAGAGAAGGAAGCACAGAACTGATAGGCTGGGCCGTCTGACCTCGTCATGCAAAAGGAGCCGGAATCTGCCTCCCGACGGCCACAGAGCAAGGATGAGAGAACAACGTGTCCTGGGGCTTACGAAAGTGCGCCATCACATCCTAGTTTCCATCGCGAGCTGCATGCAATCGGCCGTCTGTCCGTTGCATGTTCCTGTTCTCCCTACCTGGTTACCGTGTGACAGGGGCCGTTTCTCGCCTCTGCCCGAGGCCCCCTGCACCAGTAATTGCGCGGAAAGCAAAGGACAGGCTGCAAGGAACGAAGGGCAGGCCATGCACAGCACGCCAGCAAGCACAGCATGGCTTTGCTGGAGCACGTTTGGACAGCAGGGCGAGAGAATGTGTGATTTGTACAGAGTAGCAAGAGCGGAAGTGGTTGGGGCAGCACCAGAGGAACGCAAAAACAGCGATATTCGGAGCAAGCAGAATGTATTCATTCAAAACAGCGATAACCGGAGCAAGTAGAATGCATTCATTCAAGATAGCACCATCAGACAGAGAAAAAATGCATTCCCGGCTAGAACTGCATTATCAGGAGCACAACCGGACACGAGGTGCTTTTCTTGCGCGTCCTCACATGCGGCATCGGCAGTATCACACACGCCGCTTGGAAGAGTGAAGACAAGTCTCTGCGTGCCTATGATACCGTTGCGTAACGTGGTAAAGGGGGGGGGGGGTGGGGGGGGGGCAAAGAAACCCGAGCTGAAGGGATACCGCCACGTCCAGCAGGCGTCTTTTATCTCTTAAGCTCTGTCCAAAACACCATGTCATCTTCGGGCATTTGTTTCGCTTCCGTGTTTTTCACTCCTCAAAAATCAGCCTCTCCATGGGCCAGACCCCCTAGCCGTGTTCGGTTTCAGCCACGGGCTTTTTTTCGATCTTCTGATTTGCCATAGGGGGGCCATGGAAGCTTTCCAGAACCTTTACCTGGGCCCCAAAGGCCATATACACACCCGGACACACACAAGAACACTCTACGCAAGCAGAAGAAGCAGAGCGCGCATCGTGCACTTGCAGAGGATATGTCGGAAGGCCTCTCCGTTGATGGACCGGCAATACTCCCTCCAAAAAGAAGGATAAGTTGGACAACGGTCCGAAGCAAATGCAAGCAAGCTAAAGCAGAGCCTAGCAGTTGCACCGGAAAAGGCAAAACATCCAGTTCGTCTGGCACGCAAATATGACCGATAGTAAGTAGGTTGAATCAAAATCGGTTGATTAATCGTGCGTGGTAAAGTGTATGAGGAAGAAAGAAAAGGGAAAAAAAAAGCTACTCCGCAATGTCGTTTTCTGGGCAGGCCAGTCACGTGCTAGCGTCAGAGGAGGGATCAAAGTTCCGCCGAAGTTTTATGGCGCCTTTATAAACGGAGCCGTGCAAACCGAAATTTTCTTCTTGTTCCTCTTCTCTCACCAACCGTCCTACCGGGAGCAAGTTGCCACCTTCTCGTCCTCGCTGCGTGAAAGGGTCATGAGGCGTTTTTCCCGAGTGTCTCGCGCCGTGGAAACTGTCATTCTCAAGCGCCCCTGCAGGTAAGGAGCACAGAGCAGTTCGAGAGGGTAAAAGTATGGCACTGCGTCCTGGCTGGTCGTTTGTGTTTGTTTGCATTGTAGTGTCGGCTACTCCACGAATTTGCCTACCTCTGCGCTCTCTTCTATGCGTTGCAAGGTCAACTTATATTATCGTTCAATGTGGAAGAAAAACCAAAGGGTCTAGACAACCCGTCCCGTCCACCCTGCTGGCGTCGATCAAGTGCGTCAACGGGACTAACACGGACAAACATTCTCGCTCAAGCACGAGAAAAGTGATGTAACTGGAAGAGAAAGCCAGAAACAACGCGAGTGACCTGAAATGGAAGAGAAAGTCAGAAAGAGAACCCACGGGGGCAAGACTGGGGAACGAGGGGCCGGGACAGGCCAGGCGTGAAGAAGACCAGGCGTGAAGAAGACGCTCAACGGACAATCGTCAGTTGGTGGCTGCTGCCAAAAGTGCTGCATACGTGGCCTGTGTGACCCGTTCGTTCTTTATGCTGCCACGGCCCTTCTGTTTGTGCATCGTAGCATGAGTTTCCGTCTCGTCGGACACGTCTCCGCCCATCATCAAGAGATCAGGCAAGAGAATGGCCGGAATCAACACGGCAAAACAGACAGCAACAGTCAGGTGGGTGCTCATGTCCAACAAGCAGGCGCAACTCCAAGTCGTCTGCTCCGGACGGAGAAGAGCCGCACGATACTTGCAAGAGATACATGTGCTCAACAAGGTTTGCCGCAACGTGATACAGTTTCCAGAAAATGCGGTATAAAGTGACCCGCCGTCGGTGTTGCTGGTTGGATCGTTGGGCATCTTGCATGGAAAAAACTCCTGGCCGTGTAACATCCCGATCGCCTGTTGCTTGAGCGCATCAACACTGAGCGTACCGTCCCCCCAGTCAATGCGGTTTCTTGGTCTAGATTTCGCCTGCACCTGCGGGCTGACTCTGTTTGAGAGCCTGACCGCTTCCTTTTTTTTCGGGGGGGAGCTGAAGGCTGCATTCCAGTGCTCTAGTGCTGCAAGCACGGCCTCCTGTGCCATGCCGGCCTCCCATAGGCTCCCGTACGCCCCTCTTTCCTATCTGGGCGACCGAAGCGTGGCTTTGCCTTCCAGCTGTTCGGTGCCTCCTTCCAGACTAGGGGTCTGGAGATGATAATGTCCCGTTCCTACGCATTCTAGCCATCTCCCCCCCCCGCGATCTTTTGCTTCTTCTCTCCTTCTGCCTTATCATGGTGACGTCGCATCCCTGGAGTTTCCCATCGCCACCACTCACACACACACACACACACACACACACACACACACACACGCGCGCGCGCGCGCCCCTGTCACTCCTTGGATAACCCTTCACCTGCCGATGCGTTGTATTGTACCACGGACAACGGCGCTGTCCAACAGGTCTGCATAGACAGCCAACACAAGCACCGACAGGCTGTGGCATCACAGCACCTAACCAACGGTTACCGTCTCTCAAAACTCTAAATCGGACAGGGCAGAGCCCCAACGCTGGTGTACCTGTCTCGACCGTTCGCCGGGTCGTTCGGTAGAGCAAACGCAGCTTCAGTGACGAGGCAGCCGGAGCACGCGCGCAGCTGGACAACGTGATTAAATACCTGCGCCAGGCTCTCTTTTCCCATGCCAGAATCTGCTGCCCATCTTGCGTCCTCCTCAGCGCACTTCTCGACTGCGCCCAAAAAGGTTCACGTCTTGCTTACCTACGCCCCTTCAGAATGACGGCCAGCAGTGCCTCGCCGGCGGGCAGCTCCCCGCTCGCATTTGACGGCTTCTTGTCGGACGACGAGTCATGGGGCCATGTGGATGTCCCCGGAAGCTTTTCCAGCACCGGCGGCTCCCCGATGGCTCACCTCTCAAGCTCCGGCAGCCGTAGCCTTGCGTCCTACGTCATCCTTGGCCATGGCCAAGGCCACGCCCAACCCGGCCCGAGCCCCAGCCTCAGCAGCATGAGCCTGAGCCCGGCCGGCATGCAAAGCCCGGGCTACATCCCGTCACGGCCGCTATCCGAGGTGTCGCCGTCCAGGCTTCCGTCTTTTGACCCTCCCACTTCCTTCCCCATGCAGCTTGCCGACCAGCCGGCCTCTTATTTCGGGCAGCCAAGCGTCCTGGACGGCCAGCTTTCCCTGTCCTCCTCCAGTCTGATCGTCAACAGCGGTGAATCCAGTCCGCTTCCCTCCCATGGCGTCATCCTTGCCGACCAGGTGATTCAGGGTGAGATGACGATCTCGGTCCAACCTGGTCCAACTTTCCAGTTGCTGCATTTCCTCTGTTGTTCTAACGCGCTGTCATATAGATTTCGTCCCCGCCTACTTTCCTTCCGCAGCCGCTCCTGAGCTGCAGGCTACCATGACCAGTCTTCAGCGGCAGCAACAACGCGAGCGGCAGCAGCAGCAGCAGCGGCAGCAGCAGCAAATGTCCCAGCAGCCGAGCCAGCCGACTCTTGGCACCAGCATTCCAGTCTACATGCAGTCTGAGGCCGATGTTGCACCGTGGACCCCCATGGACGTGCCGGGCCATCAGGACAGTCAGCCATTCAGTCTAGACGAGTATCAACTAGCCTCCATGTCCCCACAGGACGCATTCACTCCTGCCAGCATCAGCCTGTCCCCGCCGTCTGACCCGCGATACCAGGCCCAAATGCCAGATGGAGTCATGCAGCAGCTAGCACATACACCACAGTCGTTTGGAACGGTAGAGAACGAGATCTTTGAGAGATTCCTCCAGAGTGTGGAGCAAGAGCGCCAGCTGGAACTTCAAACCCAGGAGCAGCTCCGCCAACTCCAGAATCTGCAGCAAATGCAGCAGTTTCATCATCTACAACAGTTTCAGCAGCTTCAATTTCAGACTCAGCAACAGCAAGCCCAGCCACAGCAAGCCCAGCAACGAGCTGCCCTGCAGCCTGCCATGATACCAGAGAATATCACTCTTTCCAATACGACTGCAGCACCTGTCCAGACGGCCAGGTCCTTACCGTTGAGAACACCTCCGAGCCGCATTGACAAAGTCAGAGGCCCAGATGCTAGAATTGGCAAAAAGAGAGCGGCCACCACCGCCAATGTCCCGTCTACCTCTCCCGCCAATACCGACAAGACCTTCTTTATTGTGACACCACAAATCATCAACGCCCACGCTGGACGTGGAAGCCGCCATAGCTTGTTCGAAGCCTCTGACACCATGGGCGCCAACCAAAAGGGTCGCAAAGGCCCGCTGGCCGAAGACATCAAAGAAAGTGCCCTTCGGGTTCGCCGTCTGGGCGCTTGCTTTTGCTGCCACGCGCGCAAGGTTCGCTGCGACACTAAACGGCCATGCAAAAACTGCCTCAAGTTGATGCTGCAGGTGCCACAAGTTATTTGCTGGCGATTTGACGACTTCCTGGTGCCTCTATTTCCGGACTTTATTCGCGATCACTTTCGCAAAGATAACATGGCCAGATTCATGGCCGAGAACATTGAGTCCTTCACCATTGGTGGCGTCGCAATGCCCTGTACTGTTCGCCTGACGTCAGGTCTTGCCTTTAAGTCCACATTGGAGATCCGAGGCACCAAGTTTTTCCAGGCCAGATCGAACGAGGTGTTGCACCACACTCGATTGCTGGTGACCAACAGCGTCAGCAGTCTGGAAACAAATATCTCTACGCCCATTGCGCTGGATTTCTCCGACAGCTCTGCCGGGAATGCTGCCCAGCAACACGAGAAGATCAAAAAAGCATGTCGTGCGTATGTGGAGAGTATCTTGAATGAGGACAGCTTTGTCGACCAAGTGGCAGCAGACATCCGCCAAACCACGCTGCCCAGGAAGATTCTGGCCGCTGCGCGACGCTTTTATCTGAGAACTAACGTACGTCTGGTCCCCTCCAACTTCTTGTGTGTATTCTTGTCGTGTCATACTAACACAGCACATTACTTGCAGGCGGTGATTGTCAAACGGGCTCTGATGGTCTACGCAACGCATTACATTATGGCCCATCACCTGTCTCTCACCATCGAGACAGTACAGGCACTCGCACACACTAGGCTTGTTCCTCAGGATGACCAATATGTCACGTCGCGCATGCTGAGCCGCCAGTTAAAGGCTATTTTTGATGAGATTATGAAGGAAGAAGTCGACCAGCTCTTCAGGTCATTTACAACTCTGCTGAAGCGCAAGGAGCACCATACTTGGGCGTCGTGCCTGGTCGCATTCTTGGTCTTTTGTCTCTTTATGGAGGCCGTCAGTGTGGCCGTCGAAACTTTTGTGGCCACAGAAAATGAGTCGGACATGCAGAGAAACCTGCCCCGGCGGCCCAAGTACAAGCGATCAAGGGCAGTTCAGTTCAATCGCCAGCTTGAGAACCTGCCCTTCCGCCAATTCGCATACCAGTTCCACAACTGTTTTCAGACCCATCTTGTTACACCAGCAGCATCTACAGCAGTTCTCTCCTCCACCTCCTCGCCAACTTCTACCACGTCTCAATCACCGCCTCGAGGCTGTAGTGGTAACACAATCACCTCCAACTCCAAGGCTGCTTTCAATCCATTGCTGGACGATAGCCAATTCTTGAGCAGTGACCTAGATAAGGCCTCTAAAGAAGTAGTGATGGAGCTTCGCGAGCTCTTGCAAGGAGAATCCTGTACGTTTGCCTCTAGTTCTTGGCCTGTTTCCTGTTGCCTCCTGTCACCTCTGGCTGTTACTGACATCATTCCAATAGGGTCAGAGCTCGACTTCTTATCCTTTGACGATCAAATGGATAGCCTTGAGGAGCGCACTTTCTTGCGCGATATGCATCTCAACTACGCTGGCCGCCTGTGCTCCAAGTTTCTTTTGTCGTTCATGAAAGAGTCCTATATTTTCACGCCGGCATAGAGGGCAGAACCATTACAAGCCACCCCACCCATTTTGTTGTTGGATGTTGCCACCTGAGGTTGCGTTTGTCTTTTTCCCCTACTTTTCTCGCTTTTGGTCTTGCGAGACTCACTGGCTTTTGCGATAGCATCGTTTACATGCTGATGGGATCCCCGCGGCAAAACAGAGGAAAACGAAAGACGGACAGTAGGGCGCGGTGAGTTTTTTTTGATGTTTCATTTCAAAAAGCCCTTACAGTCAAGAATTCCCTAAAATATCTAGCTTATGATTGATGTCTACTTTTTGTCAGTGAGGTGCCAAATGTATAGCGGCTGCTTCGAACGGTGCTGCAACAAGGAGCATATATTTGTTATCTGCATATATACTTGTGGCGTATCTATCTTTACGCAAAGGGAACTCAAATGAAAAGAGGCAACGATATCTTTCAAGTGTCAAACACAGTGTTTACAATCATGTTGTAGGTGTCACCATTTACAGGAGCATCTGTTGGAGTGATATCAACGTGCTAAATAAAAACAAAACTTGGCTATGTGCCTCCATGCGCATTCTGGAAGTGCCAGCTCTAAAGTGTCTTTCTAGACCAAGCGCTGAAGAACAATAATCACTGAGTTTTGTTCATGATATCGTAAACAGGGGAAATGATCGCTAAAACACAGCCCTGACAGTGGTGAGCAAAGCATCACAGATATATGCTTGTCAAATCAGCGTGAAAGATTCAAACCCCTCTGGCAATGGTAACCTCCAACGGTCGAAGCCAGCCGCGCAACTCTTTTCAAAAATCGAATAAACAGTCGGGTGCCATGGGCTGATATTTCATGGCTTCAGGCCAACGACGGGGTATTCGTGTAGATAGAACAACGAGTGCGGAAAAAAGTACGCGCTCCTGGTGCGCGTAGTGTGCTAGTAGGCATCTCTGCTCGAGCTTCAAAAGGCAAAACCAAGGGGTCTCCAAAAGAGGTCGTCAGAAAAGATTGCTCCAAGGGACTGGCAGCGGTCCGAATTTTTTGACAGTAACATTTCAGTTCCGTGCGAAAAACCGCTGTAAATGGACAGACCAACGAGCGATACACCGCGTATTGTTGCCCGAAAAAAATGAAATAAAAGTAGAGTAAGAGGGAGCCGGAAGATCAAAAAGAGAGAAATATATAGCAAGCAAGTTACTCCCTGAATAGAACAATGATAAAAAAATGCAACTGGCGAGTGGAAGATGTAGCTCGCCCAGCTTAGGATATAATGATATCAAGAAAGATGCCTCCCAAGTCTCCGCAAGTGGCAGAGCGTAAAATTGCGAAGGGATTCGCAATCAAAAAATAAAGCGCTGGTTTTTTAAGTCGAATACTGCAGAGCTGTGCCGCGGTTGCGGAAACTCCTATCTTGGATTCGTTGGTCCGTTGATTCGTACAGTCTGTTGAGGGCCTCCATCGCTGGGGCGTCTTTGAGTATCTTGGCCACCTGTATTCCGGCAGAAATCAGCTGCAAAATGTTCCGGTCGTCCTTGAGAGGGCGCGACTGGTGCCGCGCTGCATGCCTCATCTCCAGGGAATTCTCCAAGATCGTGACAAACTGCTTGATCTGTCTGTTGTACAAGACACGGGCAGGGATGCGACGTTTCGTGGCCAGACGTTTCAGCAGCTGCACCCACTCGGTCCATTCGCGGTCCTGGGGTCGCGACACGGGCCGCATGTCCTGGGTCAAAGGGATGGGAAACTGATAACGCGCCACGAAATCAAACGCACACTGAGAAAGCCGATCATTCACTTGGGACAGTACGTCGTCTTGCTCCTGCACCAGGAGGTTCGTCGGCAGGTGCGGAAGCTCTCGCTCTTGCAAGGCAACATAGTGTGCCGCCGGCCGTGGCAGAAACTGGTGCGGTCCATCAAATTCATCACGGGTTGTTCCACGCCGTGCCGCCCGTCCCTTGACATCAATTCGGCCATTCATAATGGCTACGTTAGTGCTGTTCCCGATAGTACCACTGGCAAAACTGTTACCGTTATCCAACAAGTGGTTGTCGCGCATCGAGTGTGAAGGCGGTGGTGGAGATATGCCTTGGGCGCTGTCTAGGGATAAGTCTGAGAGTTCCGGAGACGACGGATCCCCCACGGAATCGGTAGGTGAAATGCTAGATGGCCGAGCGAGTCCCGAGGTATTGATCGTGTAGTTGTTGAACTTTTGATCCTCACCCACGAGGGAGCCTTGTCCGCAGTTGGTGGCGCCGTTTCCAGCACCATTTCTACTGCTGCTTCTAGCAACAGATCCGCTTCCGCCATTGCTGAGAGAGCCGACAGTGGACCCAATGGGCCCATAACCGGTTGTCGCCGGTGGAAATGGCTGCTGCCGGCCAGTTCTAGGTGGCGGAGAATAGGTGTAGGCATTGTCAGTCCGTGGCATGTACTGAAAAGAAGCCTCTATGGAAGCGTTGTTGCTGGCCATGATGGAATGATGGAATGACGAGGGCGACGGAACTCCATGCGTGAAGTTTACACTGAACACAAAGTGTTACTTGTACGTGTGCCAAGGACACAAGCATTTTGTGCAAAAGGAGGGCAAGAAAGAAACACGGCAAATGAGGTTTCGTTTGTGCACTTGCACAGGGACGAACAATGTTGGGCGTTGCTATTGGGCCTTACCTTGGTGGTTGATAAGAGCCCTCCCGCGATTGGTCATAAAGGCCATTTTGGTAACCGTCAAAATAGCCGCTGTTTAAGCTTGCACCGTTAGCCAACGAACATTTGGGTTTCGATTTCTCCCTTTTCCCTGACATTCGGTTTTATCGACCTGGGAAGGATCACACCACTCCTCGAGATTCTTCTTGTCCGCACCTTCGGTTTGAGTTCCACGTTGCGGCATATCCATTTTGTAATCTATATGCCGAGTCTATCTCGGGCATGGTGCTTTTTCCGTGGGTCATCCTGGCCGGATCAGAGCTTCGAGTAAGAGGAATCCGCCAAGTGGAAAGCCAACTCGCAAGAGGAGATGCAAGTTCTGCCAGAGTAATGGACAAAAGCAAACAGTAAAGTATTGGTCTTGAAACGGTTGTTTCTTTCTTGCTAGTATTTCTGCAATTGATTGCGTACTTCCGGGAAAAAAGGGTGTGCCTCAAGGCCACACTTAGTTCATCAGGACTCTACCAGAAAATGCTCTGACATGGGAGATCTCTCATAAGAGAGTGGATAGCTGATATGGTGACGGCGAATCTGCTCTAAGATGTATATGGGGTAGTAGTGGCTGGATAAGCCTTGAATGGTGAACAGATCGTCCCGGGTGCAGTGTTGACTGGGCAAGGATTGCATTCCAGCGGGAGTGTTGTAGCAATGCAGGGAAGAGGGGGAACGGGCTATGAGGAGAGATCAGACTTTGCTTGGAAGAGGAAATATGTTTTGGATCGATGCAGGCTCTTGTGAAGCACGGGCTTAGAAATAAAGAAGTAAAAGACGAAGACACAGGAAGATACGGGGGAGGTGGGGAACTTGAAGCAGAAACTGGGCCGTTGGGCTGAGCACTTTATTTTTGGGTTTTCCGTCGGTCCTTTCCTGTACTCGTGTTCTCTTCAATTGCTTCTTTTAGGTGGCGTGGTGCCCAAATTGCCTCGTGGAGTTGTTGTTGGTCTTCTCCGTTTAGGGACAACGGAGTGAGATAGGAAAGGGGGGGGGGGGGGGGGGAACGCTGCTAGGGAGAAGCGTGGAGAGTGCGGTCTCTTTTAAGCAGTGTCAAGGCATGCAGGGTGGCATTTTGATTTGGAAGTTAAGAGGCCGTCAGGCAGTTAGGAGGTAAGCAGCAGCATGCATTCACCAAACACAGACGGACACCTTGCAGCCTTCGTTGTCCAACCAGAGGACGGGCAAGGATAAGCACATTATCCTGACTGGACAACAAAAGATATTTCAACCCGCAGCGGCCACTTTGCCAGCAGAGATAGCACATTTAACCCGACCATATCCGCCTCCAGCAGCATTCGTTAAGTGGAAGAGAATGTCTTTCAGAGACCTTCTCATGTCTTTAAGGGAGGGTTAGAAAGGCCTTCATGTAAGAAGGGGTAATGTTGTTTCTTCAACTTCAACTTTTTCATATGTCCTCAAGGGACCTTGCCCTCTGGGGATAAAATCAGCCATATGTGTAGTGCACAGCAGATACACGAGAGATGAGAACAGCTTGAGAAACACCCGCAAGAATTGCCAACGCTGCACCGCAGAACAGCAGTGGAGTTGCCTGCTAAACACGCTTCAGGCGTCGTGATCGCTCCAAAGTCTTGATTGTTTAGCTCACGGGTGGTGACAGCATGCTTGTGCTCCTTCCTGCTACACCAGGCGGTGGTCCATTTGGGCATCAATGGGGAGGGAGGCAGGCGTCAAGAGACAATCCATTTCAACGAGACACAGTGCTCAGGCATAGCTCTACGGCCAGTCTGTTGCCATCCCTGTAGGTTGAACAAGCTAAGGATATTGAACGCGTTTTTGCAACAGGGCAAGATAGAGACTCGGGCTGGAGGACGTGCCCGCAATGGGGCAATTGGGTGTCGACGGGAGACCTCTCTGGCGTCATCCTTTGCGCCCATCTTTCCGACAGTCTTGACGTCGCGTAGTGTGGGAGACTATGCTGCTCGTTTTAAACGGCTCGCGCATGCTCATGGTCCTAGATATTCATTAGCAGACTGAAAAAGCAGGGAGATTCCGAAGCTGCCACGTGCGGTATCAATTGATGCCCAACGTCGCCCCCCTTTTTTTCGCCCGGCCAGCAATCAACTATCCCACTTTCATGCAGCTGTGAATGTCGGTCTGCGTTCCCATAAACAAATAGAACTGCTGCCGATTCGACGTCCGGCCCTTTTGTTGTTTTTCGCCAGCTCATTGTCGCCTGTCTAGGCCATGAGAATCGTCGTGGGCATCTCGTTCGTTCTGCCCTCATATGCGCGAGTTTATCCTTCAGCATGCGTATGAGACCAGAGCTGTGAATCAACCGGTCGTTTTCTTTTTTATTTTTGTGTGGTCGGGGCGGGCTGCGTGATTTCTAGAAATTGCGCACGAGTGTATCATGGTTGAGGTTGAGTGGCGGAACGACAGACGTGGCAGGTTCACTATGGCTTTCAGAAAGCGCTGTGGCTTCTGATAAACCTCCCCAGCATCGCTTCGGAAGTTTTGCAGCTTTGCAATACGTCTGAAGGGCTGAAGTGAGGAGACTTGGTTTGGTCCGCAGCCAGGCGGCCGATCAACGTGAAAGGAAGAGCACAGTAAAGACCATGGCGAGTCAAGCGGGTGGAGGGGTGCGCGAAAACAGATCGCAATTGTGTGATTTTGATCCAGAGAAGTGAAGTCATCCCTTACTGGTGAAAAGGCAACGTCTGCCTGATTACTACTGCCGTTGAGGGCTAGTTTCAGGGTGGCCTGCCTCGCGCCTGCCGTTGGCCAGTCGTCAAGAAAGGTATGTACGAATGGCGTTGCTAACAGAGGTTCCTTCCGCATTTCGGCCAATCAAGCGCTTGCAGCTCTCAAGGTGGCCTTTTCTACATGAGAAATTCCTATAGGGGAAGGAAAGGGTACCGAGTGCTCAAGGCAGCCTTCCCTATATGGAATTTCCCTATGATGATGGAGAGAAGGAAAGGGTACCATGCTATTGAACCTTTCGATCAAATCCTCGACTGGGCGATCCATCTGAGCCTCCAGTCAAACGGCTTGACTGTAAATCAGGCCTTACACGAATGTTGCTCCGGCTGTTATAGACGAGTTCATGGCGAAGGTGTGCCGAAATGAAGAGCCAAGCGGCTTCAAGCACGAAAAAGCCAGTCAAAGCAACTCAAGTCTGACACAACCGACGAGACAAGAAGTCTGACTTTCTGCGGCAACGCTGTCTTCGCCCCCCACGAATTGCAGCCGAATCAGGAGAAATCAAGACTTGTACATGCTCCCCGTTGTCAAAAAAGTCGACAAGACTCAACAAAACGAACAGCGCATCCGGGCTCTTCCCAGACTTCGTCACTGCAAGGAAACCGGACTCACAGCATCGTTGCGAGAAACTACGACTTTTCAATGAAGCACAGATCTCGAGCTGTACTTCAAAATGAGAAAGAGTGTCCAAAACGTCTTCTTATCGAGCGCCTGTGGAAACCACAGCCACGGTGTTCACTCTACTCCATTCGCTCATTATCCCTTGCGGCAACCAAAATGATAGCTCTCCAGTCTTCAATCATCACCCGAGGGGACAACTGCGCACTCTTGCGTCATACACCCGCGGAAATCAACTGCCGAACTTGTGTTTGGTTGTCTCGGCCTCTTGTACGAAGACATGAGAGGAATACGCCCCCTCAAAATGTACAGAATGCAATGTACAAATTATACATGTGGAAAAGCAGTGCGTTGGCCGCACTTTTCTGTCCAGCGCATAAACCGAGCGAAGGCGAAGACAAGAAGAGGGGAAAGAGGGGAAAGAGGGGAGACTAAAGATGGATGCATCCAGAGTGATGGAACTTATGCCGCCCTCGACACGGAAAGGCACACGCGGCCGACATCAGCGGCCTGGCTTATGCCCCCATCCCCAAGAGGCAGCACACCTCGAGAGATCATGCGATGGTACTGGGCGGCTGCATACCTGTCGCCCATGAGGCACGAACAACGAAGCCGTCTCCTGAGCGATAATCCAGAGGCAAGTTACAAAGGCAACCATTTGAGGTTTTTAAGCGCAGCTCAAAGCCGCACACTATCCCACGAGGCAACATGAAACTGGAAACGGCAAGAGATGAAAAAAATTTGCCAAGTGACGTGGCACGGGAGGAATATCACGTATTCTTGCCTTCCTGGGCAGGTGGATAGAGAAGAAGCCGCCTCAGAATTTTGAGCCAGTTGCGGATTGCCAGCGCACAGGCTTGGGATCCACCGCATCCCGCAGCATGCCCACTTCGTCACATCATTTTTGCAGTTTGCGGTAGCATCCTACCGAGTACGAGTACTTCGTAACCAAATACGGAGTACGGAGTACATACTCTGTCTGACCCCATGCCCATGAGGTGAAATGCGCCGCATGCATGCTGCAGCCATCAGCTTGCAGCGTTCTGCACCTCTCTGGTTTGATCACACATTGAAACTAGCAAGGGACAGCCAGCTACGCGATACGCGCAGAACTTGAGACTCAGAAAAAACAGATACGAGGAGGGAAGTTCTCTGAAACGAAGCTCAGGGCGGCAATATTCCATCCATGCTGGCGAAAAAAAAGCATGTTGCGGGACAATTGCAAATTTTCCGGCGCCTTCCTTTCTTACACTACCCTACCGGCATTTCTCGGCAGAATAGGCGCTCCATGTTGCATTGATGCGTTGGCAAATGCTGGTCGGACGGATCCCGACCCCCCCTGTCTACAGGGGTGCGAAGGGGCTTGATAGGTTGTGAGGACAGGTCCACTCGAGGGTCGTTGAGCAGGCCGCAGGATTTAGGCCGCTTACGGCGGGCTTCCACCTCTCCTCATTTCCCGTGTTTGCTTGCAGTTTTCTTGGCCGTAAGAGCCAGCGCACACACCATCGTTGCAATCACATATGCGGCCGGTGTGATAGCCAAGCTTGGAATGAAGCAATGAGAGGCCTTGAGGCGAGCTGATACAGCAAAAGTTCATCCAAAGATGCACTTTTGCGAGGGGACAACGCAGAAAAAGTGGCTGGCTGGCTGAACTCATCACATCTCTCCGAGTGCCAACACGGCCTTCCAGCAGGCCGGCCGCCATGTAATCAAGGCAAGAAAGGACAAGTGGTGTGGGTGCGGGTGGATGCGTGGCCTTCGTTTGATGAGGCGCCCATCACACTCTCAAACTGCAGAACCACCCCACCCGGTCCCGGCTGCTCGCCTTCTCTCCTTCTTGTCGACTTATAAACCTGACAGGAATCCCACTTCTGGTGTCCATTCTTCCGTTCTACTTTTCTTCCTGCCCAATATCGCCCTTCTTCGTGCCCAAGATCCACAGACATCCACCTTTCCTCGTTTAACCCATTTCCCACACCGTTCCACTTTGGCGATCCAGGATATCCCGCATCTCATCTTCCTCTCTCTCTACCCCCTTTGCACCGTTCTTACCAGATTGGTATCATTCAGGACGTTCCAGTTTTCTTTTTGAACGACAGAATTGTTTTCCACTTGCACTGGCCGCATCGCAAGAAGCCGCCATCTATCCAGACCTGGAGGATTTTTTATTGCTGTCTTCTCTGAAAAATAAAGGTTATCTTGTCGTCTTGACTAGATTTATCTTCAGACTGTAGACTTGCACATAGGAAACTCAAAAAGCCACTGGATTTATTTTGGAACTCCTTTCCCGCACTTCTTGGAGAAGTGACAGAAGCGTTTTTGTTTTACAACCAGGACAAGCCATGACTGGATACAGCTTGCACGCAAACAATTCCAGGTATTACAATTTCTTTACTTTGGGTGGCTTGTTGCTTCATCTGCTTTTTCGCGTCTGGTTTTTGAATTTCTTGTTTTTTGTGATTTCTGTACAGCGAAGTTTGAATCTTGCCCGCCATATGGACCGTTATTGCCCAGGACTGCCAAATGGAAAAGGATACCGGGATTTCTCGACTTTGGAGCTCTAGAAAACTCCCCATTGGACTTGAAAACGGTCACGGCCCTGACAAGGCTACTTGATCGTAGATATCCGAACCCGCCTGGGTTACGGAATCTAAACTGAAATATGTACTTTTGTACCACGTCGAAAAGCTAAGTATGCCCTACGAGAAACTGCTCATGATTTCCGAGAGGAGAGATACCTTTGTAAGGCCGTTCATTGGAAATTCTTGCCTGGAAAACTGCCTGCCTGCTATTGTCTATTTGGATGCCCTATTATACTCCCTGAACGCCACATGGATCTAAAAAGAGGATTGCTTTTATGGGCACAGAATGCCAGCCTACCGGACAAAGATGCCTTTCTTTTTTATTTTTATTTTTCACCTGAGTTATTGGATGCCTGAGCAGAATCGGACCGTTGCCACCCCTGAAGTGTTCTGCCAAACAAGATGCGCTCGCTCGGACGCGCTGCATTTGTCACTTTGCACGCATTAAGCCAAAAGAAAACTGTCAAAATTGCAGTAGGTTTTGGACCATTGCTCGCCAAGAAGAGAACCGAAACCCCAAGCAGGATCCTGGGAAGGAGTCAGCAATTTGTGATTCTTAATGAGAAACAGGCTGGAGCCATGAAAGGATCGCTCAATGAAGTGTCTGACCAAAGGATTCCAGAATGGTTGGCACTCGCTGCTATGGACGCTACCGGAGATTTTTTGATTTTTTTTTTGCTCAGATTTTTTTTTTGTTTTCGTTTTGTGATTTCTTTTTGCATCAACAGCACTGCGACTTTATCCAGAGGATGGACGGCCCGACACATTTGGAAACCATCTGGAGTGTCATTTTTCATATGCAACTCAGCGTGTGTATGCCCACGTTTTTTTCTGGGATTGAAAGCCTCCGGATGAAATGAAGTGAGAACACAGTATCACTCTGGAAAAATCTTTAAGAGTTCTCAGTCTCTCTTTGCACCTTTTGGACCTGCCATGCCATGCCAGGATGTTCTTTTATTTTTTTTTCTGCCAGCGGACTACTACCCGGGGAGAGGGCAAGATCTCGCTAGTATCAGACTTCTGGCCAGTGATGCTTCAATAATGCCTGGTTAGTCCATGGAATTCACCCCTGATGCGTACTGAAGAAGCCTGAACTAACCGGTCAACTCAGAAACAAAGCTGTCTCAGTGCAGAAGAGTCTTGCCTGTTTGTTGCTGTGCTCTTTTCCAGTTTTGTTTTTGATCATGTAATTTTGCGCTTGTGCCGAATTTCCTTTGTTTTTGCGGTTGCATTTGTGCGGGTTTTATTTATCTGGGACCTCCAGAGCAGCAAACAAAAGACTGGATCCGAATATGTGGTCCAACAGCACACTGACTTTTTTGTTTTCTTCTTTCTCAGAGACTGCAGTCCATTTCCTTCTTCCGGAATGCTTAACATTGCCCAGGCGGGCTCTACCAACATGAACGGCTCTTGGGACAATGCCGTTGAGGGGGCACAGAACTTTCACGAATACCAGTCATATCAAGGAGCAGACCTACCAGCGCAGGATTCTGAGGAATACCAGTACCGGTTTGGTCAGGAAATGACGCCCTCCCACAAGGACCACCACATGGGCGGCCTCGGCGGCTACCCGCACGCACAACAGAAATGGGCCATGGCTGCGCCGGTGGACTCGGTCCAGATGCAGCGGAATGTGTCGCGGAGTTCGGCCGGGAGCTACCACTCCCACACGATGCACCCGATGCCGCAAAAGCTGCAGCACCGGATGAGCACAGACCTGGCGCAAATGGGCCCCGGCTCGGGGCCCATGGCCATGTCCGCCAACGCAGGGTCCGACTCGGGCGTGTCTGTCGCGGAAGTCAATGGCAGGCGTGCCGGGGTCGCCTACGACATGGGCGGCAGTGCCTACGCGACCACCATGGCCATGTCTGCGAGCCTGTCCTCGGCCTCGTCGGGTATGCAGAGCGGCTACTACACCACCAGCGCGGCGGCGGCGCCGCTGGCGGTGGCAAGCGAAGGCGGCAACGTGATGGAATACATGAGCATGGGCATGGGCATCTGCACGCCGCTGGTGGCCGCCGAGTACGGCGCCGAATCGATTGTGGGCGCATACGGCCAGCAGGTCCCGCAGCACGTGGACCCTTCCTGCACGCTGCAGAACTTTGACAGCAGCCAGATGGCCAGCTCGCCGCACTCGTACAACTCGCCCAGCTCGTCCATCTCGCGGCGGTCGTCGCCGGGGGTGAACGAGGAAGGCTGGTCCCATGCGGGCTCGGCCACGGACAGCCCTGGCTCGGGCATTTCCTACTCGCACGGCAACGAGCCGGACGTGCACCTGGGGTCGGCCCTGAGCGACGAGTACTCCATGGGCGCGTTCCCGCAGCGCTCTCCCAGCGACAGCGAGACGGCCCGGGACCATCCCTATTACAAGGACGCGGCCGTCAAGGACGACGGCATGTACCACTGCCCTTGGGAGGGCAAGTCGCTCTGCAACCACAAGCCGGAGAAGCTCAAGTGCAACTACGAGTGGGTTTTTTTTTCTTTTTTTTTTCTTTTTTTTTCTTTTTTCTTTTTTTTTTCTTTTTTCTTTTTTGTTTTCTTTTTTTACCATTCTGTATGCCGCGCCGATGAGCTGACCTGACTGTAGCAAATTCGTGGACTCCCACCTGAAGCCGTACCGCTGCAGGCACAGCTCTTGCGAGAACGCGCGCTTCTCATCGACAGCGTGCCTGCTCCGGCACGAGCGCGAGGCGCACGCGATGCATGGGCACGGCGACAAGCCGTACCACTGCACACACGACGGGTGCGAGCGTGCGCAGCCCGGTAACGGCTTCCCGCGGCTCTGGAACCTCAAGGACCACATGCGGCGCGTGCACCAGGACGAAGCCGGGCCGCAGCCATCGTCCACGGCCGGAAGCTATGGCAACGGCGGACTGGGTGGCGGCCCCCTGGGTGCCAGCGCCGCGGCCAGCAACAGCTGCCGGAGCCGGAGCAGCAGCGGCAGCAGCAGCGGCCAAGCCGTGTCCAAGAACCGCAAGCGGAAGAAGGATGCCGAGCCGACCCTCCCGCGCAAGTCGTCCACGGCCTCGTACAAGAGCAGCCGAGGCAGCGCCGCTCAGCGGCAGCGGGCCTCGTCAGCGGCTGCCGCCACGGCTGCTGCGACTGCTGCGGCCGCCGCTGCCGCCGCTGCCGCTGCCGCCGCCGCCGCCGCCGCCTCGGCGTCCTACAACAAGCACAAGGAAGCGCTTTGCGGGATTGTGATGGGCCTGTCCATGGCCAACGACCAGCAGCTGCAGCACCAGCAGCTCAAGGACGCCCAGACGCACCTGTCCGCGCTGGACCAGATCTTGTCGGACCTGCCCAAGGCCAGCGTGATGCAGGACGGCTACCAGCGCTACCCCCCGCTGGCCAGCTGAAGGACACGCCCGCGCGTCGCTTTGCTGCTGCCTTTTTTTTTTGCCAAGGATGCTGCGAAAATTTGCTTTTCAGATGGTCTTTCCTCTCTTCCCCCTCCCCCCTTGGAGGGAGGAATTGCGCTCTTTTCTCTCTTCATAGGGTGAGTGGCATGCGGAAGGGAAGATAACGAAAGGCTATTCAAGAATGCTAACGGGTTATGACAGACTCTGCCTGCTACCTGGAAGGAAACCAAGATACACGACCCTGTGCATTTTCGCCATGCATTTTATTTTCCATGATTGTTTTGTTCTTCTCTTTCCTTTACGGCGGTACACTCTGCTTCTTCTTTAAGCAACAAGGAAAAAAAAAGAGCAAAAAAACAAGAGGAAAAACAGTCCTGGCGTCGGACTGATATCCTGGGTGGGTGAACAGGAGTGTGCTCTCATCTCACTCTTTGTCACACGGCCCAAGGATCACAACCACCGGGCCTCTCGTTTTCAGAGACGAAAACACGGGGCTTCGAGCTGACAGTGGACGGGTGCGTCTGCTTTGACTGCCCTTCCTGTCCACTACGCAAGACGGCGTCGAGTGATGCGCGCGCGCGCGAGTGGCGGGATGGGAGTGGGTGGGGGGAAGGGGGCGAGAGTGCGAAGACATGACTTTATGACCAGTGTGACAGCTGCGAAGTGTGCTCTTTGATTTAGTTTACTTTGTGGACCGAACTGCCTGTTGATTTCCTTTGTTTTTTACTGTGTTTATGGGGGGGAGAGAAGAAGAAGGAAAAAAAAAAAAAAAGAAAAGCAACAAACCGACATAAAAAAAGGAAAAAAAGAAAAGAAAAAAAGAAGAAGAAAAAAACACGACGAGGAAAAGGGAAAAAAAGAAAAAAACAGACGAGGGCATGTCAGATCGGGTTCCGATTACTTATTTCCTTTGTATCGCAAGGGTGGCTTTGTGCTTCAGTCTTGTTTTGACAGTAAGCTTGTTACGAGTGATGCCAGGTCGTGTGCAAGAGGAGGATAGGTAGCAGATCAGAATTGAATATCAAGTGTCAGGCCGCAAGTGAAGTTGAAAGCAGGCAGATCAGCAGAGCGGAATACAACAGGCGTGCACAGAATGGAGAGGTGAGTCTAGTTGTGGCTACAGTGACAGAATGCGGCTCTAGTCTAAGCTCTAAGCTGTTCTCCGGACGTAGCAACACAGCGGCTCTGGTCCGCGTTGTCTTGTTCCAGCACCTCACTTGGTCCGCTTGGACTCGAGCTCCTTTTCGTACTTGGCGACCAGCTCTTTCCTGCGGATGGTCAGCACATTCAACAAACACTTTACACAAGCACATTCACAAACACAATCACAGGGACGTACTGCAGATGCGGCGGGGCCGGGGCGTAGTGGGAGAACTCCATGGAGAACTCGCCCTTGCCCTGGGTGGCGGCGCGCAGGTCGGTGCTGAAGCCGAACATGGCGTTGAGGGAGCAGTCGGCGACGAGGGTGAACTCGTCGGGCCCGATCTCGGTGTCGACGACGGCGCCGCGCTTGTTGATGAGCATCAGCAGGTTGCCCTGGAACTCGGCGGGGGCGGTGATGGTGGTGCGCATGAGCGGCTCGAGCACGGTGCCGCCGGCGGCGGCAAAGGCCTGGCGGAAGGCCATTTGCGTGGCGAGGCTGAAGGCGTAGTCGGACGAGTCGGTGACGTGCGTCTGGCCGTCGGTGATGACCATGCTGGTGCCGATGACGCGGTGGCCGAGTAGCGGGCCCTTTGCGCAGGCGGCGTCGAAGCCCTTGGCGCAGGCCGAGAGGAACTTTTCCGGGATGTTGCCGCCGGTGACGCGCGTCTCAAAGTGGTTGGCCGGAGCGGCAGAGGCGGAGGCGGAGGCGGTGGACTCGCCGGAGGCGGCGGCAGCGGACTCGCCGGATGCGGCTCCGGCGGCCCCCTCGGCGTTGGCGTCGGCCTCCTCCTCCTCCTCCTCCTCGGCCGCGACCTCGGCCGGCTCGATCCAGCCGACGACGCGGGCAAAGTCGCCGGGGCCGCCGGACTGGCGCTTCAGCAGATAGTCAAAGTCGGCGCGGCGCGAGACGGTCTCGCGGTAGGCGACGCGGGGCTGGCCGACGTCGCACTCGACGCGGTACTCGCGGCGCAGGCGCTCGACGTAGATCTCGAGGTGCAGCTCGCCCATGCCGCTGATGATAGTCTCCTCGGACTCGGCGTCGACGTGCAGGCGGAAGGTGGGGTCCTCGCGCTGGAAGCGGTTCATGGCCTTGGAGAAGGCGTCGGCGTCGCTGCTGCGGCGCGGGCGGATGGACAGCGACATGACGGCGTCGGGCACAAACATGGAGGTCATGGCGTAGGGCAGGCGGCCATCGGTAAAGGTGTCGCCCGAGGCGCAGTCGACGCCAAAGACGGCGCAGATCTCGCCGGCGCCGACGGCGGCCACGTCCTCCATCTCGTCCGAGTGCATGCGCACGATGCGCGGCACGCGCACCTTTTTGCCCGAGCGGGCGTTGAACAGGTAGGCGCCCTTGCGCAGGGTGCCCTGGTAGACGCGCAGGTAGGTCAGCTGGCCGTACGGGTTCTCCTCCAGCTTGAAGGCCAGGCCGACAAAGGGCAGCGCGTTGTAGGGCGCCAGCGCGACCGGGCGCTCGCCGGCCGAGCGGTCCAGCGCCGTGTTGGCCACGTCGGCCGGGTGCGGCAGGTAGTCGCACACGGCGTCCAGCAGCGGCTGCACGCCCTTGTCGGCCAGCGCAGAGCCCATCAGCACGGGCGTGAAGCGGCGGGCAATGGTGGCGCGGCGGATGGCGGCGGTCAGCTGCGCCGGCGTGGGCGTCTGCTCGGCCAGGAACAGCTCGGCCATCTCGTCGTCCACGTCGGCCAGCGTCTCGATCAGCACCTGGCGCTTCTCCGCCACCAGCGGCGCCAGCGCCGGCGGGATCTCGTCGCTGACCCGCACGTTGACGCCGCGCTGCCCGGCAAAGCGGATGGCCCGCTGGTGCACCAGGTCGACCACGCCCTCAAACTCCTTTTCCGCGCCGATCGGCACCTGCACCGCCGCCGCCGCCATGCGCAGCTTGCTGCCGATGCCCTCCACCGCCCGCCACGGGTTCGCGCCCATGCGGTCCATCTTGTTGACAAAGCTGATGCGCGGCACCCCGTACCGCTTCATCTGCCGGTCCACCGTGATCGTCTGGCTCTGCACCCCGCTGACCGCGCACAGCACCATGACCGCGCCGTCCAGCACCCGCATCGCCCGCTCCACCTCAATCGTAAAGTCAATGTGGCCCGGCGTGTCGATCAGGTTGATGTGGAACGTCTCCTCCTCCGCCTCCCCGTCCGCCGTCCGCTTGCGCCAGTCGCAAAACGTCGCCGCCGACTGGATCGTGATCCCCCGCTCCCGCTCCAGCTCCATCGAGTCCATCTTGGCCCCCACCGCGTCGCGCCCGCGCACCTCGTGGATCGCCTTGATCCGCCCCGTGTAGAAGAGCACCCGCTCCGTCACCGTCGTCTTGCCGCTGTCAATGTGCGCCGCGATGCCAATGTTGCGCACCCGCGCCAGCCGTGACGCCTCCTCCGGCGTCCGCTGTGCCGCTGCCGCCTCTGCCGTCATGTTGCTCGCCGCCTCCGCTGCCGCTTTGAGCGCCGCCTGCGCTGCGCCGCCGCTGCCGCCGCCGCCACCGCCGCCCGCACCGTCCGCGCTGCCCGTCCGCTGCGAGCTGCCAAAGCTGCGCGCCAGCCGCACCCGCTGTGCCGGCGCTGCCCAGCAGCAGCAGCCCGAGACTGCTCGCCGTGCCGTGTTCATCGTTTGGCTTGGTGGGTTGAGTGTGAAAAAATCAGACAGCGGGCCCGAAAACTTTTTAGGCACAATCGTGCGCCACAGTGTCTACACTGTGCAATGTATTCAATCAGACAACACGCTTCTACTATATATATAGTGCAGTATCAAAAAATCAAACAGCTAGATCCCAAACACCTTCCTGTATGCATCACGCCACTACCACTACAGCAGCACGGCCGCTGCCAGCACGGCCGCCGCCATACTGCCGGCCAGTGCCAGCGGCACGGCCGCGGCGGCCGGCGCGGCGCTCTTATCCGAGTCGGAGTGGGAGCCCGAGCCCGAGCTGGAGCTGGAGCCCGAGCTGGCCGCCGCCGTGCCCGTGGCCGTGGCCGCGGCCTGGAAGCCCGAGGACGCGGCAAAGGCCGGCGTGGTGAAGGCGACCGAGGCCGTCACCAGGCTCTGGCTGGGCGCGACGGTGGCGGACGGGATGGGCGCGCCGGAGCTGGCAAAGGCGACAATGTTGGAGTCGGTGGCGTTGAAGTCGGTGGCGGCAACGGCGATCTGGTTGTTGACCAGGTCGTACACCACATAGGCGGAGCGCAGAAAGGTGTCGCCCAGCAAAAACGGGTCGCTGGACGCGTTTTGGATGCCAAACTCGCACGCCGTCTTGCCCTTGTTGACGCCCGACGAGAAGCGCGGGTTGGCGCCGCTGCTGGCCAGGTCCAGCACCAGCTCGTCCATGCCCACCTTGATCGTCGGCCCGCCGGGCCCGCCCAGCGTGAAGCCAAAGTGCCCGCCGCCCTCGGCCAGGTCGCACGGCACCAGCGCCAGGCCCAGCTCGCTGTTGTACGTCGCGCCCACCTCGGTCCACACCTGCTGCGCCAGGTCGTTGGGCAGGTACGACAGCGTCGTGCCCGAGTCCAGCACCGCCGGGATGGGGAAGTCGCGCGACGTCAGCGTGTCGCTCCCGCTGGCCGACACCGCCTCCAGGCCCGTCAGCGCCACCAGGAACGACGAGAACGTGCCCGTCGCCGAGTCCTCGTAGATGTTGATGCGCGTCAGCTCGCCCTCGTACTTGGCCGTGTCGATGCCGCCAAACAGGATCTGGCCCGTGCTGGCGTCTGTTTAGTTAGTCTCTGTCTCTCTCCTCTCTCCTCTCTCCTCTCCTCTCCCCTCTCCTCTCTCACTCAGGACTCACCCAAATCATTCAGCCACAGGCTGTACGCAATCGTGTTGATCACGCCCTCGCTGACCAGCTTGACCGGCAGGTTCGGGTACGCCGCCGACAGCGACTGCTCCGACGCCACAATCGCCTCGTTGGTCTTGTAGCCCACACCCACCAGCCCAAACGGAATGTCCGTCTGCTTGCCCAGGCCCATGGTCAGGTTCGTCAGCGTGCTGTTGCCAATGGTAAAGGTGTCGGTAAAGTAGTCGCCCTGCGACGTGCTGCCGTCCACGTAGGAAATCTCAAACTCGTCTTCGCCCACCACCTCAAACGTCGACGAGTCGTCCGAGCTGACTGGCCGTCGAGTAAGCATCAACGCTGAGAATAAAACATGAAACAGAACAAAAAAACCTACAGGACCCCAGCGAGCAGCCGTTTGGGTTGCTCCGCGTCTTCTCCGTGCACACCGTCGCATCGCTCGACGGCAGCCACACGTCGCTGCTGCCCGTGTCCAGCTGCAGCGTCAATGCCTGGCTGGGCGTGCCGATCTTGCACTGCACAAAGTAGCCGCCGTCGCTGCGGTTGTTGAGGATCGTCGTCTGGTCCGTGCCGGACACCGCCCGCCGCGCCAGCCGCGGGTGCGGCTGCCGCCGGCTCAGATCCATCTGCACCACGCCAGGCACCGTCGCCCGGGCCGACGCCGCCAGCACGGCGGCCGCAAGAAGAGACCGTTTCATGGGAGAGCTGTTGAGTTGAGAATTGAGAGAGCTGCTGTAGAGAGAAAACAAAGTTCCGATTGCGGAACGAAAATCACAAAAGAGAGAATCCGGGACAGCGGAGCGGGTAGGAAAAATATAAAAAAAGGAGACAGATCCGAGAGAGCCGGAAGGAAGGAGAAGAAATGAAAAAAGGACACACAAGGAAAGAGGATTCAAGGCTGAGAAAGGAAAGACCGGAATGCAATGCCAAGAGGAATAAGCACCCGACAGGACAACTACGGACAAAGAAGGCAAGGGGCTGACAGCTGGACCGCACCGAAACGACAAAGAGCCCCATGCACGGCTGGCTGACGACGCCGCAGGGGCTTTTCGTCCCACGATGCGGATCTGGGGGAAGCGTGGCGCAGCTTGCACGGTGTGTTGGCTCTGAAACGGCGGCTGCGCTCGCATTTCCGCACAGTGTACACGTACTCGCACTCGTAGGCGGCCTCTTTCCGTCCTAGTGCAGCCGTGGCGCGGGGCTGTACTCGCGCCAAGGCCCCAGTATATGCAAAGACCCACACTCACGCGCCTCCTTCAAAGGTGCTCTAGCACGGAGTCTACCTTGTGCATGCCAGGCAGACGCCGCCTGAAACGTGGCGACAACGTTTCGTCACGCGCGCGACTGCGCCTTGTCGAGGCGAATTCGGGACTTTGCATCGTACTCTGTACCTTTGCCAGCAGGTACTCTATCTACCCTTTATCGACACTCACCTCCGAAACTCACCTCCGAGACTCACCTCCGAAACTCACCTCCGAGCCTTGTGCTTCCGAGACTCCCACTTTACTCCTTCACCAGGTACTCGTCCAGCGCCGCCAGCGCCGCCTGCAGCACGGCCGTCTGGCACACGTAGCCGATGCGCACGTAGCCGGCAAAGTCGCGGCCGCGGCCGAAGCAGCGCGACCCCGGCACCATCAGCACGGCGGTGCGGGCCAGCACGTCGCGGCAAAACGCCTCGTCGTCGACCGGCGTCCCGTCGGGACGTAGAAACTGCACAAAGGCCGTCGTGCCGGCCACCGGCGGCACCCACGCGCAGCGGCCGGCCTGCTGCCACCGGGCCACGGCGGCGGCCAGCAGCGCCGCGTTGGCGGCGGCCAGGCGGCGGTTGCGGCGCAGCAGCGGCTCGCGCACGGCGTCTGACAGCGCGTACGCGGCCACGCCGTCGTCCAGCCGCGACACGCTGATCGTCGTGTAGTCGCGCGCCGCCAGCAGCGCCCGCACCAGCGCCGGGTCGCGCGCCGCCGCCCAGCCGACGCGCAGGCCCGCCAGCGCAAACGCCTTGGACATGGACCCCGTGGCCACGGCGCGCTCGTAGCCGAGGGCCAGCACGCTTGGCGCCGCCGTGGCCGGGTCGCCGCTCAGCGGCAGGTACACCTCGTCGGACAGCACGATGAGCTTGTGCGCGCGCGCCACGTCGACGATGCGCTGCAGCACCGGGCGGGGCACGGCCGCGCCCGTCGGGTTGTTGGGGCTGTTGATGACGATCATCTGATGGTGAGATGGGAGGAGAGGAGAGGAGGAGAAGAGAAGAGGAGGAGAGGGGGAGAGGAAAGAGGAGAGAGGAGAGAGGAGAGAGGAGAGAGGAGAGAGGAGAGAGGACAGAAAGAGAGAGGAACCCACCTTGGTGTTGGGCCGCAGCAGGCCGGCCAGCTCGTCGGGGTCCGGCACGTAGCCCTTGTCCGGCGAGAGCGGCCAGAGGGAGACGTCGGCGCCGAGGCTGGCCGGCACGCTGTACAGCTGCTGGTACGTCGGGTAGACACACACCACGTGGTCGCCGGGCCCGACCAGCGCGTAAAAGACCAGGTGGTTGGCCGCTATGGCGCCCTGCGTGATGACCACGTTGTCGGGCGCCAGGCCGGCGCCGCTGTGCAGCGCCGCCACGCGCGCCCGCAGCTCCGCCGACCCCGGAATGGCCCCGTACGTCAGCTTGGTGGCTGCCAGCGCCGCCAGCGGGGCCGGGAGAGCGCCCGGCCCCGCGTCGCCGCTTTCGGCCGCCGCCCCGGCCGGATGGGCCAGCGCCTCGAGATCACGCAGCGACACCGACGCCGCGCACGTCTCGGCAATGTTAATCACGCCCGGCGTCGTCTCGTACGCGTCCATCCACTGCTCGACTTCAAACGGCTCGATCTGGACCATGATGGGCGACGATTTTTTGTAGAGTAAAAGATACGGCAGAAGGCGCCTTGTTCGGACCACGGCTCGAAACTACGCCCTATTAAAGGACCAAGATACGGGAACCCTATGCAGCTATCGGCAAAGAGAGCACGGAGTGCGCCCTCTGGATGACAAGGAGGACAATGTCAGATAGTGTGATCTGTGGATGTATGTGTGTGTAGAGTTGTGTGTCCGACCGGATGCAGAATTTGCACCAGGGGCTATTTAGATGCATAAAACCCTGTATCCACAGGTATCTCTGACTCCTGTACATTCCAGTACAAGTGATCAGTCCAAAGACTCCAACAGACAAAAGAATCACGCCCTGTATGGCTGCCGATAAGATACCGCGATTGGCACGGCGCACGGACCCACACGCCTACGCCGGACCCACCCACCTGCCACTGTGCCTTCCCAACACTGGCTGGCCAACGGAGCATCACGCCTTTCGTCTCGGGTTGTCTGCTTGCTTCACCTCCGCATCCCCACCATTTGCAATCCCCACGCTCTTTGGGATTCGCTGGCTCCGTTGCGTTGGCCCGTGTGCGTTTTCATTCTTTTCATCTCTTTCTCCGGCCATTGGGCGTGCTGGCTCTCTGTGTGCTCGGCGAGTTGCGTCAGCCAAATCGTCGAGGCCCAAAAGCTCAAAAGCTGGCGTCGCCACGCTCCTAAAGCTCCGCGGAAGCTCCATCACTGCTCTCTCGCGGCCTCTGACCAGCAGCACCACACACTGACGCGCGCTCACGGCTGTGTGGCTGTCGGCCGTCTCCAGGCGCCCCCCGACGCGATCCGCGTTGCCACCGCGCCGGATCTCGCCGCGATCTCGCCGCGATCTCGCCCCGACCTCGCCCTGACCTCGTCCCGACCTCGTCCTTTCTCCCTGGACCATGGCATCTCCCCGGACCATGGCACGGCCCTTTACGGCGCGCGCCACGGCTGTCCTGGCCCTGGCGGCTGGGGTGGCCGCCGCTGCCAACGTCTCCAGCTACCAGTCGATGCGCGCGGCGTCGTACTTTGATGCTCCCAAGGACTGTCCGCCGTGGTGCGTCCGCCCCCCTTCCCAATCTCTCCTGCTCATCCTCTCCTGCTGACCCTGACCGGCAGCTTCAACTGTCTGCTGCCCGCCTTTGACTGCGGCCAGTACGCCGAGTGCAACAGCTACGATGGCACCTGCAAGTGTCCCATGGGCTGGGCCGGTATCGACTGCCTCGAGCCTCGTACGTTTTTTGTGCTCTTGCTCCCACCACCACACAATCCCCCCCTCCCCTGCTAACGACCAGTCTGTGGCTCGCCGGCTCGCGGTCTTGACCGGCCGATGCGTGGCCACGAACCGGCGTGTGCCTGCGACGACGGCTGGACCGGCATCAACTGCAACGTGTGCACCGACGACCGAGCGTGCGATGCGCTGATGGAGACCAAGGACAACGGCGTGTGCTACCAGACGGGCGATGTCGTCAAGACCAACTACCAGCAGTGCGACGTCACCAACAAGCAGATCCTCAAGATGCTTGACGGCCGGCTGCCGCAGGTCACCTTTACCTGCGACCGCAACAGCTCCCAGTGCGACTTTCAGTGTGCGTCCTCTCCTCTCTTCTCCTCCTCTCCTCTCCTCCTCTCCTCTCCTCCTCTCCTCTCCTCTCCTCTCCTCTCCTCTCCTCTCCTCTCCTCCTCTCCTCTCCTCTCCTCCTCTCCTCTCCTCTCCCCCCTTTTTCTTCTCACATCTCTTACCCTCTCTACCCTTCTAACTCTCCAGTCTGGGTCGACCAGCGCGAATCCTTCTTCTGCCACCTGACAGACTGCGACTCGAGCGCCAGCTTCGACGACGCCAACAACCACACAAAGGCCTCCTGCAAAGCCATTGACTGCAGCTGCGTCGCCGACCGCATGCTCTGCGGCGAGGGCGGCTCCGTCGACCTGACCGACTACCTGCGCGAGGAGATCAAGGGCCCGGCCTCGTTCGAGTGCCGCCAGCAAAACGGCGGCATCAACGCCTGCGTCTTTGACGAGCCCAACATGAACGAGCTCATCAGCTCCATCTTTGGCGACGCCAACATCTTCCTCACCTGCCGCGCCGGCGAGTGCCTCTACGCCACCGAGGTGCCCGGCTACCAGCGCCCCGTGCCGCGCATCAACACCCCGCTGATCGCCGCCGTCATCGCCGCCACCTCGCTCTTTGTCGTCGCCGCCCTGCTGCTGACCTGGTACCTGGCCCGCCGCCCGCCGCCGCCGCTGCCGCACTACGGCCCCCTGCACCTCGACGATTCCGATGACGAGTCTGTGCGCCTCATGGCCGACCACCGGCCCGCTGCGCTCTTCTTCCGCGACATCTCCTACGCCCTCGACGGCCGCGCCATCCTCGACGGCATCCAGGGCCTGGCCGCCCCCGGCGAGCTGACCGCCATCATGGGCGCCTCCGGCGCCGGCAAGACCACCTTTCTCGACATCCTGGCCCGCAAGAACAAGCGCGGCCACGTGCACGGCGACGTCCTGGTCAACGGTGAGCGCGTCGCCGACGCCGACTTCCGCGCCGTCGTCGGCTTCGTCGACCAGGAGGACACCATGCTGCCCACCCTGACCGTGCACGAGACCATTCTCAACAGCGCCCTGCTGCGCCTGCCGCGCGACATGGGCCGCGCCGCCAAGGAGCAGCGCGTCGCCGAGGTCGAGAGGCAGCTCGGCATCCTGCACATCCGCGACTCCCTCATCGGCTCCGCCGAGGGCCGCGGCCGTGGCATCTCCGGCGGCGAGAAGCGCCGCGTCGGCATCGCCTGCGAGCTCGTCACCAGCCCCTCCATCCTCTTCCTCGACGAGCCCACCAGCGGCCTCGACGCCTACAACGCCTACAACGTCGTCGAGTGCCTCGTCACCCTGGCCCGCACCTACCGCCGCACCGTCGTCTTCACCATCCACCAGCCGCGCTCCAACATTGCCGCCCTCTTTGACCGCCTCATCCTGCTGGCCGAGGGCCGCGCCGTCTACTCCGGCCCCTTTGCCCAGTGCCAGGACTACTTTGACGCTCTCGGCTACACCTGCCCCCCCGGCTTCAACATTGCCGACTACGTCGTCGACCTCACCATGCACGCCGCCGGCGACGGCGCCGCCGGCGTCACTGCCTATTATGCCGACAGCGACGGCGACGGCGACGGCGAAAACGACCACTTGCTCAGCCGCACCGCCGCCCCGGCCTCGGGCTCCGACGGCGCCAGCACCCGCGCCGTCAAGTCCATCGCCAGCATGTCCGCCATTAGTCTGGCCGCCTCGAGCATTGCCCCGGGATCGAGTGCAGCAGCAGCAGCAGCAGCAGCAGCAGCAGCAGCAGCTACTGCTGCTTCCCCTGGTGCTTCTGCGCCCGCGCCCGCGCCGCCGTCGGCACCGTCAGCGCGCCCCAAGAACAAGCGCCACAACTCCGTGCGCGCCCGCCAGGAACGAGCGCTGTTCACGCGCCGCAAGAACACCATTGACACCACGGCCTCGTCCGACGCCGGCGACGGCGAGCCCGGCGCCTTTAAGCTGCATGTCCAGACCCCCGACGCCGTGCCGTCTCCGGCCCTCGACCAACATGACGACCCGCTGCCGGCCACCAGCGCCGGCGGCGCAGCCGGCTCGGCCCTCGACGACCTGGTCGCCGCCTTCGCCGTCTCCGACCTGGCTCGCACCACGCACGAAGCCATCAATGCCGCCATTGCCGCCGCCAACGCTGCCAACGGCCGGCACGCCTCACCGGCGGCCCTCGATGGCGACGGCAGCAGCAGCAGCAGCAGCAGCAACATCAACAGCAACAGCAACAGCGACGGCCACTTCAGCGTGGTCGGCAAGGGCTACGCGCGCGTGGGCTACTGGCGCCAGTTTGTCATCTTGTCGCAGCGCACCTGGAAGAACCTGTACCGCAACCCGCAGCTGATGCTGACGCACTACGCCATCTCCATCCTGCTGGGCGTGCTCTCGGGCTTTCTGTTCTACGGCCTGACCAGCGACATCCCGGGCTTCCAGAACCGCCTGGGCCTCTTCTTCTTCGTCCTGGCCCTCTTCGGCTTCAGCACGCTGACCAGCCTGAGCGTCTTCTCGGCCGAGCGCCTGCTCTTTGTGCGCGAGCGCGCCAACGGCTACTACGCGCCCGTCACCTACTTTGCCGCCAAGGTGCTCTTTGACATCTTGCCGCTGCGCATCCTGCCGCCCATCCTGATGGGCGCCATCATCTACCCCATGACTGGCCTGGTTGCCGACCTGCCGCACTTTTTCGTCTTCCTGGCCGTGCTCGTGCTCTTCAACCTGGCCGCCTCGGGCATCTGCCTCTTTATTGGCATCGTCTGCAAGGACGCCGGCGTCGCCAACCTCATTGGCAGCCTCGTCATGCTCTTCAGCCTGCTCTTTGCCGGCCTGCTGCTCAACCACGACAAGATCCCCGCCTCCGCCGTCTGGCTGCAGTCCCTGTCCATCTTCCACTACGCCTTTGAGGCCCTCATCGTCAACGAGGTCCGCTACCTCACCCTCGTCGACCACAAGTACGGCCTCGACATTACCGTCCCGGGCGCCGCCATCCTCAGCTCCTTTGGCTTCACCAACACCGCCCTCTGGACCGACATCCTCAGCCTCGGCCTCTTTGCCGCCGTCTTCATCGTGCTCGCCTACGCCGCCATGCACGTGCTGCTAGTCGAGAAGCGCTAAGCGCAGGCGAGAGAGAGAGAGAGAGGCAGAGAGAGGGCTAACTTTTTGAGGCCGAGAAGCCGCATTCTGGCGTTGGGTGTCTTTTTTTGTCTTTTCGTCTTTTCGTCTGTTCTTGTCTTTTTCTTTTTGAATATCAAGTCTTGTACTTTTTCCATGGTTGCTCATTTTACCTTGATTTTTGTCTTGGCCTCGCACTACGTCTCTCGCCCGCGTGACGGGCCCTTCTAATAGATAAGAGGTTTGTGTATATAATGGATAGTTGTACAAATCGGGACAAAAATCTCCGAGTGGCCCCCCATTCTCCCTACACGGGCATCTTGCCACCGGTAAGCGTTTCGGCGACCTGCTTCTGGCGCTTGGTAGTGCGGTCGACCTCGGTGCGCCGGGAGTCGTACAGCTTGGACTCGGTGCGCGTGATGCCATTCATCATGTCCTGGACCGTGGACGGCTTGCCAACAATGTCCCAGATGTTCTCGGCGTTGACGGTGCCGTAGCTGTAGCCCTCCTCCTTGAAGTAGTCGGGCCGGAACAGCTCGTCGACGCGCTGCCGCAGCGCCTCGCCGTCCACGATGAAGCGCCCGGCCGCCTGGTAGAGCTCCATGAGCGCGTCGCGCCGGTTCTCGCGCTTCGCCTGCGCCACCGCCGCCGTGCGCGCCGCCATCTCCGCCTGCCGCTCGTGCCGCCGCGGGTCCCGCACCACTGCCGTCGTCGCCGTCGTCCGCGACGGCCGCACCGTCGACTGCGTCAGCACGTCGGCCAGCTCCTCGTGCGTCGCCAGCGCCGCCGCCCGCTGCCGCGCCGCCGCCCGCTGCGACCGTCCCCGCTCCTGGCTCGCCACCGTCTGCTGCCGCGCCAGCAGCCCCGCCAAGCCCTGCCCCAACGCCGCCCGCCGCTGCTCCGCCACCCGCCGCCGCCACGCCTCCTTCTCCGACCGCGGCGCCGCCCCGCTCAGCTCCGCCTGCGACCGCGGCGTCGCCCGCGCCGTCCAGGCCGCCACATCCGTCTTGTCCACGGCCTCTGGCTGCTTCTGCTGCTGCTCCTCGCCTTCTGTCGCACCACCGCTCTTGGCGCGCGACGGCCGGTAGCGCACGTCAAAGACGTTGCGCGGCACGGGCAGGTGGCCGCGGTGCGGCGGGTGCACAATCTCTTCCGACTGCAGCGGCTTCGGGTAGTTGATGTACTTGGGCGACTCGGGCGGCAGCCGCAGCAGCAGCGGCTTCTCCTTGGTGCGGTCAATGGCCATGCTGCTCCGCTCGCTGTCTCCTTTGCGGGGCCCGCTGTCCCGGCTGCGGGGCGCCGCCGAAGATGCCGCACGGCTGCTGCCGCTGCCGCTGCCGCTGCCGCTGCCACTGCCACTGCCACTACCGCTGTCGCTGCCGCTGCCGGCTGCGGAGACCGGCGCCGATGTTGCGAAACCGTTGTGGAGGACGCCGGGAAAAGCAGCGTGGGCGGTGGGCCGGCCGGCTGTCCGGCGCAGCAGGCCGGACAGCAATATGGGCGGAGACATGTCGCGGGACGCGTGCGTGTGTCTCAATATGTGTATGTATGGCTTGAAAATCAACGGGGTGTGAATCAAACCCCCCAGCGCCGACCAACAGGTGCTTCTCGCATGTGGTCAGAAATTGCTTCACCTCGGTGGATCATTACCTTTTCCGCTCCCGCTGTCCCACCTCACCTCCCAGCCACGGCTCCCGTTTTTTTATGCCCCACTAAATTTCCTATCAGCGATAAAAAAAAGATGGGACTTATCTCGCATTTTTTTTTTCTTCTCTTCGTCTCTCTCTCTCCCGACCAGCGGAAGAGATTGGTAAACACATCACATCATGGGCACAGCAAAGAAAGAAGCCTCGCGGCGGGACCGCGAAGGAAAGACAAAGGATGGAAACATTCGCGTCAAGGGCGAGAACTTTTATCGCTCAGCAAGTAAGTTTTCATTCATCCTCCTCCTCTTCTTCAAAAGACGCCTTTCAACCTGAATCGCCTGCTGACTCTTTGCAGAAAAGGTCAAGCAGCTCAATGTCTACAAGGAAGGCAAGGCACAGCGTGATGCCGACGGAAACATCACCAAGGCTGCCATCTTCCAGAGCCGCGACATCCCCACGGCTGTGATTGAGCCCAACCGCAAGTGGTTCCAAAACTCGCGCGTCATCAGCCAGGAGAGCCTGACGGCCTTCCGCTCCGCCATGGCCGAGCAGGCCAAGGACCCCTACCGCTTCCTGCTGAAGAGCGCCAAGCTGCCAATGTCGCTCATCCACGACGACAGCAGCGCCACTGCCAAGCAGCGGCCGGCCCTGGTTGAGTCCTTTGCCGACGTCTTTGGCTCCAAGGCTACGCGCAAACGCGTCACCATGAAGAACTTTAGCACCGTCGACGACTTGGCCGACAACGCCAAGCAGAGCATCTCCTCCTTTCATGACCGCCGCGCCAACCTCATGCTCAACGGCATGCTCGGCAACGTTGGCGAAGGCGGCAAGCCCGCCGCCGGTGACGACGATGCTGCTGCCGCCGCCGCCGAGGACTTTGGTGACATTGACTACGCTCCTCCCGAGGTGGGCCACGACGAGGAGGTTGACGCCGCCGCCACCTCGGGTCTGATGGAGCCTGTCTTTTCCAAGGGCCAGAGCCGCCGCATCTGGAACGAGCTGTACCGCACCATCGACTCCTCCGACATCATCATCCATGTCCTCGACGCCCGTGACCCTCTGGGCACAACTTGCAAGAGCGTCCAGGACTACCTGCGCAAGGAAGCGCCACATGTCCGTATCATCTCACCCGCTTGTCTCCTCACCCGATGCTAACAACGTCGCAGAAACATCTCATTTATATTCTAAACAAGTGCGATCTGGTACCGGCAGGAGTTGCTGTAGGTTTCTTGTCTCTTTTCGCCATTTGCTGCTTTTCTGTTTTTGCCCACATTCCCCATCACCCCCACCACCCTCGTCCCCAATGTTCAAGTCAGGAAACCCTCCGCATACAGTTTTCTGTTGCATCAACTATGGAGGACTCTCCGTTACAACATTGGGAGATTGACCATTTGGCTCTCACAGCCCTTGATCTTTATATGTTCATTGTGCTGGATATAGCTACCGTCTTGGAAGCCCATCAGAGAGCCAAGCCTTGGATCGCAATGAGTTGAAGTCTGCCTTTTCACGGTGGTGGAACTTCTTAGTAGTGATTCAGACATTCCTTATTTCTCACCCTCTTGGGGGGGGGGAGAGATTATGCTTTTTTTCATATACCTAGTGGCATCTCTTTGGCACTCGATGTTGTTCAGTAGAGAGCGTCTGCTAACTCGAAAAGGCCCGCTGGGTGAAAACGCTACAGAAGACAGTGCCGACGTGCGCTTTCCGTGCGTCCATAACCAACCCGTTTGGCAAGGGTTCCCTGATCTCGCTGCTACGGCAGTTCTCGTCTCTCCACGCAGACCGCAAGCAGATCAGCGTCGGTCTTGTGGGCTACCCGAACGTCGGAAAGAGCTCTGTGCTCAACGCCCTGTTGGGCAAAAAGTCTTGCACTGTTGCACCCATACCCGGCGAGACCAAAGTGTGGCAGTTTGTGCGATTGGTAAGCTTCTACTCCAAAGTCTTGATACTGCACCTTGTGCCCTTTATAGTCAAGTCGGCTGCTAACGCACTGATTTAACAGATGAAGCGGATATATCTTATCGATTGCCCTGGTATCGTCCCTCCCGACTCAAATGCCTCAGCTGAGGATATCTTGTTGCGTGGAGCTGTTCGGACTGAGAAGAGTACGTTTCTCTTGTTGCTTGGACCACCTAGCCCGTTTCTTCCTTGTCTAACCCGTGTGTTTCCAGTTTACAACCCGGCGCAGTACATTGCGGGCGTGCTCAACCGAACCAAGAAGCACCATCTCGCCCGGAGCTACGATTTGAAGGACTGGGACAACGCAGACCAGTTTTTGGAACTCTTGGCAAGGAAACGCGGCCGCCTTCTACCAGGAGGCGAAGCTGATATTGATGGCACTGCCATCATTGTGCTGAACGATTTTCTCCGCGGAAAGATACCATGGTACACGGCGCCGCCGGCCAGCACCGCCGAGGAGGACAAGGCGGGCATTGAAGGGCGTGCCGGCCGTCTTGGCGAGATGCCGAAAAAGCGGAAGCGGGAGGATGCCGATAGCGAACCCGCCACATCCATGGGTGCTCCATCAATCGTCGCTGATGACGAGAAGGAAGAAGATGGCAAAGATCATGCCGAGGGAGAGGACGACGATGAGTTTGATGGCTTCGGTAGCGACAGCGCCCCCAGCCTGTACAGCGACTCGGACGAGGACGAACCAGAGGCGAAGAAGAACGGCCCTGGTGGCGATCAAGACGACATGATTTCTTTGGGGAGTTCAAGTGAAGAAGACGAGGACGACGACGAAGATACCAACGAGGCGGAGGATGACGTTGAAGACGATGGTGGCACATCAATACCAATCGAAGATGCGCCAAAACAAGTGAAAAGAGCGAAACGGCAACGGTAGCTTTTATGAGTTTTGAAATGAAAAGAAAACTGGCTGGCACAGGCCGCCTAAAAGCAGCAATGACTTGCGTGTGTGAATGTTCGGAATAGTGTGAATTGTAAAATGCACTGTATCGTGTAGTAGCTGCCTAAAAAGTTTCTGACCAATGAGTGTATCTGGGTTTGACCCACTCTTTTCCTGCACGATGATCGCGACGGCTTGATTCCGACGCCTCATCTCAACAGAATTGCACCCGTTCATCATCACCAGCGCCACGGCCACGACCTCCGCCCTCCGGCTGGCATCATCCTACGCGCGCGGAAGGACGGGGCTTTTTTCATTATAGACTACGGCATAATTTTCTGAAGTCCTTTCCGCAGCAGCTAGCTTGCCACCGCCTCACTTCACATTGCTTCTCGAAAAAGACGCGACCTCCGACGCATCTGCCATGATTTGAGGGTATCCTGCCCCTCCCATCGGCCCCTTTAGGAGCGAAATACTCGAGTTTCTAGACAGAGTAAAGGCGGATATTTGTGTTGCGGCAGTGGCCGACGCGCGCGCACGCGCGCCAATCTGCAGTCGCGATGCCGGCAGCAAATGCGGACTCGCGCGAGTTCTCCTCGTTTAACGAGGATGACTGGAAGCGCACAGCCAGCGCAGACGATGAGGCCATTCTGAACATCTTAAGCGGAAGCCAGCAGGGCGCTGAAGGAGGCAGCCTGCCGGCCGATATTATGAACATCAAATTTAGCCAGGAAGGCAAAGCGGACGATGCCGAGGATTACGAGGATATCAGCGACGATGACCTGCCCGATGAAGAGGAGGCGACACGAGGCTCTTTTGGAGAGGTCCCCGGGCTGACCGACGACACCGGGACGAGCAACGAGACGGACGATCTTTTCGGCGACCAGCTTTCCTCGCCCACCGCGCAGGCCGCCGACAGCAGGCTCCGATTATCCCCTGATCCAAACGACGAGCCAGAATCCCTAGTCATCAACACGGCCGACGAAAAGGGCGAGGGTGATGCCGCCAGCAACACCAGCGATGCCCCCGTCAACGGGCGCTCTCCTTCGCCCGCTCCCAACGACCCCTTTGCCGTGACGGACAGTGACCGTGCTCTCAACTTCCCCGAGGAACACAGCCACGACACGAACCAGGACCCAAATATACCTCCGGCGGCCGAGAACCTCGTCGAGCTGGTCAAGCTGGCGTTCCCGTCGTTTGAAAAGGGCCGGATCCTGAATTTCAACGAACAGCTTGCACCGAAGCCGCTGTATCTCACAGAGAAGAAGCCCCTCAAACCGCCAAAGCCGCTCTTCCCTACCAAACTGGGGCTCGATTTCGAGCCTGACCAAGAAAAGCTCTTCCGTATCCCCGGGCCGGCCCAGGCCACCCTGCAGCAGCAAGTCGCCGACCTCGCAGCCAAAGGGTTTGTCTCGTGCCTGCAGCCAGATGTCAAGGGAGAGGACAATGGCAACATTTTCCACGATGCGTTTGGTGACGATGGCGAAGACGACGACGCTCCCGTGGGTGGCTTCCGTCTGAAGGATCTGTCGGTCATCTGCGCCGATTGGGACTTTGTCGCCTCCGGCTCACCCACTCCGCCTCCAGAATTGCGGCAGGACGCTGTGAACGAGGCGAAGCGGCGCATGCGGGATGGGTACGAAAGCGAGCAAGACGAGTGGGAGCGCGAAATCTTGGGCTCGGCACCGCTCGCCAAGCGCCGCAAGGTCGTCGCGGAGCCTGGCCTGCCGGCTCTCTCGCGATACGTGGCGCCGTCCTTTGACTCCTTTGAGGAGGCCACCAGCAAGGCGGCCAAACGGGTGTACCTGGACATGACAGACCACAACCTGCTGCTGCACGATGAGAGTTCGGAGCGGAGCGTAAAGCGCACGAAACTGTCGGCAACCCCAGGCGGCCAGAAGCGGCTGAGCAACGGCCGGCTGGCCCAGAACCTGGCGTCCCGGTTCAACTTCTCCAACGATCAGGCCTACGAGCAACTCAAGGAGAACCACCAGCACCGCGTGCGGGCGCAGCTCAGCAACGTCCAGGTGGAGCACAGCCTGCCGGCCATGCGGCTGCTATGGCCATATTATGCCATCACGCGCTACGGTCCAGAACCGCACGACTACCATCGGCCTACGCTCAAGGTCGGCAAGTCCATTGGATTTCCCGTCCGCTTCAGCAGGCTGCATAAAGTACCCAAGCGGGACTGGAAGTTCAAAAAGGTTCAAGAGGTCTTTGCCAAATCCAAGGACCTATCCCTGGGCGACAACTCCAACGCGGTTCTGTTTGAATACTCGGAAGAGATCCCAACCGTGCTGTCCAATTTCGGCATGGGCAACAAGATCATCAACTACTACCGGCGAAAGTCCAAGGGGGACGAAGAAAAGCCGGCCAAACCCGAGCTGGGCGAGCTCTCATTCTTACTGCCAGAAGACAAGTCTCCCTTTTCCAACTTTGGCACCGTGGACCCCGGCGAGACGGTGCCCACGCTGTACAACCCCATGTTCCAGGCGCCCATCTTCAAGCACAAGGCCCGGCCAACAGACTTCTTGATCGGGCGCACGCATACGAGCCAAGACGGCACCTCGTATTACCTGCGCAAAATCGACCACCTCTACGTCGTCGGCCAGACGTTTCCGCTTGCGGAAGTGCCTGGGCCACACTCGCGAAAGGTCACGGCCCTTAGCAAGAATCGGCTGCGGATGGTGGCGTACCGGCTGATCTTCAAGAACGGCTCCGTGTCTCTCTCCGATATCACGGCGCATGTCCGGGACTCAAACGATGCGCAGAACCGGCAGAAGCTCAAGGAGTTTTTGCATTACGACAAGGAGACAAAGTCCTGGGGGCTCCGGCCCAGTGACGCGCAGCTGGACCTCGCGACGGTGAACAGTATGATCAAGCCCGACGAGGTTTGCCTGCACGACGCGATGCAAATGGGCCAAAACGAGCTGGCACAGAATGGCTACCAGCTGGATGAGAGCGCGGCTCTGGACGACGTCGACGACGAGAACGACAAGGAGAATGTGGCCATGAGCATGGTACCGTGGAAGACCACCAAGTCGTTTATCGATGCCTGCGCCGGCAAGGCCATGCTACAGCTGCACGGTGCTGGCGACCCCACGGGGCGCGGCCTCGGCTTCAGCTTTATCCGCACCTCCATGAAGGGCGGCTTCATGGGCGCTATCCAAGGGCCCGCCGCGACTTCTGCAGACGCCATGGAGCGCGAGCGGAAAGCCAACAACGGACACATGTACAATGTGAAGAAACAGGATGCACTCTATAATGACGCCATTCGGAAGATCTGGACGTCACAGCGGATGACGTTGGAAGACGACACACCGCACGACGACGAGGACGTGCAGCCGCAAGACGACGAAGACGACAGGTTCAATAAAGAGGCCGGCGCTGCTGGCGGCGCGACCGCGTCCGCTTCTGCGGTTGCCGCCGCAACGCCAGCCTCGGTGCCGCATCACCATCTGGATGACGGCGTCAGCCAGATGAGCCGGCCGACGAGTATGTCGAACGCGCAGGAGAAGCGGAAACTGCGCATCACGCGGACATACCGCGACCCCAAGACGGGCCACACTTACACGAAGACGGAAATTGTGCACGATTCGGGCGTGATTTCCCAGTACATGCGACAGCGGGCGTCTCTCGACATGGAAAAGATTGAGTACGTGGCGCTCAAGCTTGTTTTTGCTTGTTTGTTTCCAAGGTTGCTAATGATCCACCTCTCAACAGCCCATACTCGGTGAAGCCGACTGGTAATCTGGATTATGATCGTGTCTTGATGCAAAGGTATGATCCCGCAGCAACACATGGAGCAAAAGCAGAGAGCAGTTCAGGGCAGCTGACAGATTTCGTCGTGACAGACTCGAGACCGAAGAAGCACGGCTCAACCGCAACAAAGAGCGGCGCCATGCCAGAGAGAAGCAAAAGGCACTTCAGCTCCAGATCCATGATGGTGACCCCGACTCGCCAGCGCCCTCGATTGAGCGTGGCGGGGGCACAACGCGCAAATGTGCCAACTGCGGTATGCAAGGCCACATCAAGACCAACAAGAAGTAAGTTTGCCAAGAAGGACCACGAGAGAGAGAGTGTGTGGTGAAGGAGGCCCGAAAGCGGTGTCCCCTCGAAATTCCAGTCTCTAGGTGCTAACTATCAAAGGCTGTGTCCGATGCTGAACGGCACTTGGAAAGCCGACAAGGGCGTGGAAGACAATGGCTTTGGCGTGTACAGTGCCGAGGACGGCATGGTTGTCTGAGCGCAGATGATCTCTTGCAAGACGACGCGGGGGGGGAAAGGGTCGGGGGCGGCAGTACGGATCATAGTAAAAGGAGTTGGCATCAGCAGGTTTTATTGCTTTTTGGCCCATTTTCAAGGGAGGTTTGTTTGGCTTTGGTTTTAGGTTGGTCGGTGTCTTCAGAATGCAAGGCACACCCTCGGCGAAAAGGAAAGCACATTGGGAATTGTTCGAACTGCTTGATATCCAAAAGCGAGAAAAAAAATCAATGAAAACGGCAGGATGATTGTGGAATAGACGCATTCCGTTTGGTAGTCTTACTACCTGTCTCAACACGCAATGCTATTAGAAAAGGGATCAATGTCCTGATAATAGAAACATTCGAATTGCATATAAGAGTTGACATTACTACATCTGACGTTTTGAATATCGACATGCTTGCTTTTTGGGCACAGGATCCTCGTGGCTTTCAGAGGGCTGAGACGACAAGCCTAGGCGGAAGTCCAGGCCTATTGCTACCTTATGCGCACAACGAGCCCATGCAGATATGAAGCGGTCACAAGCCTGCGTCCCGTTGCTGTTCCCGGCATCTTACCCGACGCAGCGGCGGCGATTTAACAAGGTACTCCGTATATCGGTCTGAAGTCTGAGTGCGACGCTGCAAAGCATGTGCAGTCTCACAAACACCACTAATTGGCGGATATAAGCGGGACCGGCTTGGGTAAAAAAGTGGGCAAATTAGCCAAAGCTCTGCACCATCTGAATGGTCTACGCGTAGCTGCGTGAACTATTTTTAGAATATCGTGTGATGGAGACAAAAATCACCGGAGAAGAGCACAGTACCTGTTCTTGACCTTCGTCTTGGAAACGCGCAAAAGTCCTGATCACAGTGCTTGAAACACCAGATATAGTCTCAAGGAAAGCGGTAGAGGGGAAGAACCAAAGAACGACCGGTGCCAACTTTGTTGGCTCTCGGGCCGTAACGGATCTTTGTCTGTTGCTTCTGCTAGCTAGAGGAAGACGACAATGAAGGTGCATCTTGCGTTTCTCACGAGCCGCACAAACAGAAAGGCGGCCATGGAGACGTCCAGAAGCCGGCCTGGGGCGGTGTAAGCTGCTCTGGTGCTGCACTGATAAATAATCATGGGCTTGAAATAAGGTGGCGGGATGCAACGCTGGAACGCTCAGCATCTTGACTCCACGGAACTCACTTTGCTTGCAGACGGGTACAAGGGAGGACCCGGATGAGAACTTGCCCACCATGTCTCCATACACATACATACACAGCGGAGCAGCCATCAAGTCACCTTTACCGGTCTGGAAAGCATAGACCCCGGCACATGGAAAGCTCAGACTGTTGAGGGGCACTGATCTCCCCGCCGTCAGCACAGCAGCCGACATGACGGACATGATGGAGAAAAGGCGTAGGGCTGGCAATTCAACCGCAACCCAACTCGACTTTACGTAAGGCTTTGGAGCCCGAGGATCGTGTTCTCGCAGCAACGAGCCGCAGCAACAAGCGCGGACCTTTGACTGTCGAGATGGTAGAATCGTCGGGCCGGATTCATTTTACAGAAATTGAGGAATGGGCTGCAGGATGAGACATCTGGACATACGCCAGGCGCAAGACACTTTGCACCGCATATCGTCTCGCTCCCCGATGCAGGGGTGGCCTTGTGGCGCATGCCGTGGGTGCTAGAGCTGCTGTGCAGAGAGATACAGGCATTGGGCCGAGGCCCTCCGCGGCGGCCGGCCGAGATTACACCCTGTTTGGTCGATCCGGCGCATAAGCCGCAGGCTGTCAATGCGTGGCGCACTCCCCTCAGCACCAGGGCATAAGGCTGAAGCACCCGTTACTGCAGGCTGTCTAGTCCGAGGGGCCGAGTGAGGGAGGGCCTGGGCGCGAGGGTGGCGGCGTTCTCTCGATCGAGACGGGCATCGACGACAAGTCGTTCGCCTAGCCGCGACGGGGGTTTGTTTGGCTCGATTGCCGCTGGAGCAGCAGCTGCGGCCAGATGGAGGGGAGCGAGCATGCGCGATGCGAGTGTGTACAAGTAGGAGCAGGCTGTCTTGGGTGAGGGCTGTCCTGGGTGAGGGCTGTGCGGAGCGCGGAGCCCATGCAAGAAAGAGCAGGCGAGGACTGCGGCAGAACAGGCAAGCGCCATGCACGTCGCTCCTAGCATGCATATGCACACAGCCTTCCTAAGCCGCTAGCGCCAAAAAGGTGGGAGCATCTCGGTGCACAAGTAGCCGCCGAGTCGTTTAGCCGGTTCGCGTTCGGCGGGCCCTGATTGGCTGGAGCTTGTGCGCGCGACGAAGATTCGCTCGTATTCTTCGCCCGCTGTGCTGCGGTTGCTTTTTTGTGCATGCACACTTTATCTTCGCTCCTCCCTTGGCCTGCGCCCTTCTTTTCTTGCCTTGAGGGGGGGGACGTCGTCACTCCGACATTCCGGCCACCCTCTTCCCGTTTCGCTGCCATCTCCACCGCCGGCCACGTTTTTTCTTTTCTTCCCTTTTTTCTTTCCATCACCAGCCCGAGTTATTTTTAGGAATTTTGTTCTCAGCCCCATCGTTCTGCACAACCATATCACGCCTATGCATGTACAAACCGGAGTCTCTGGTGCGCGTAAGATACTTGTTAGCAGATAGTTCCCCCCCCCCTCTCCTCTTCCCCGAGGTCCTGCCTTTTTGGGCCTTTGCTTACCACTCGCGCGTCGGCAGCCCTATCGAATCTCTTCTCGCGGGAACTATCATAAGAGAGTGGAAAGCACTTTAACTCGCGCCACGGCGGTCTCTGCAAGCCCCGAGCCGTCAACGTATCGCTCCGCCCGAGTTGCGATTGCGATTTAGGGACGCCCACAAAACCGGCCCCGGATCCACCTTTGATCTCGTCGCTCTCCTTTTCGTCCTAATCTTTTCCTCCTTGTCGCCTCCCTCCATTGTCTCGTCGTTTTCGCTGCGAGCCTCTCTCCCACGCTCTCTCTCTCTCTCTCTCTCTCTCTCTCTCTCTCTCTCTCTCTCTCTCGCACTGTATCTCTCTCTCTCACTGTATCTCCCCCTCCCACTCACCCTTCTCTCTCGAAAAGTCTTGCGAGTTTTCCACGCCACTTTCTGCGTCTCGTCGCTTCCACCCTGGTATAGCACGCTTATCGTTCTGCGGAGCCCTCTGTAAACTAAGTGTTTCACATTGTCGACGGTGCCTTCTTCTTATTTCGCTCTTTCCTCCTAACGTATTTCGCTATTTCTCCTTACGCTTCAGAGACCCCCCCCCCCCCCCCCATCCCCACCTCTAATTCTTCTTCGGTCTTCTGCGCTGCACTTCTGCTTGCCGACCTAAAAAAAGAAACACTATCGTTGCGCATCATCGCAGCCTCTCTGAACGACCTGCGTCTTCCCCCCCCCCCGCTTTGAGCTTTGATTGAAGGCACGTCCCCTTCGCGCCAAGCCGCGCGTCTTTTCTTCTTTCTTCTTCGTTGAGTGGCAGGGCTCAGCCGTCTGCCGCCTTCTGTTTGCCGCGTCTTCTCTCTCGGGTTTCCCTCGCCCTGGTTTCTCTCGCCATTGCTTTGTTTCCTGCCTGGGGTCGCTGGAACTTTTTCCAGCTCCGCCGCTCGCAATGGGTCGGAGAAAGATTGAGATCAAAGCCATCAAAGATGACAGGAATCGCTCTGTGTATGTATACGTCGGGTACCCTTCCCCTCCTCGTCTGCAGCCGCCGGCTAACCATTTGGGGGGGGCAGCACATTCCTGAAGCGCAAGGGCGGCCTCTTCAAGAAGGCACATGAGCTTTCCGTCCTCTGCTCCGTCGACGTCGCCGTCTTCATCTTTGGCAGCAACAAGAAGCTGTACGAGTACTCTTCTTCCGACATGCGCGACCTCGTCACCCGCTACACCTACCACGGCGGCCCCAACGAGCACAAGGGGCCGGTCGACTTCAACGGCGGCGGCGACGACGGCTCCGACGACGAGATCGACGTCTCCCCGCCGCCCTCGCAAAACGACGCCCACCTGATGGCTGCGCACTACCAAGGCCAGCCGCAGTTTGCCCAGTTGCGCCACCACACCCCCTCGGCCTCGCCGCCCATCCCCAGCGGCGTCGTTTTCGCTCCGCATGCCGCCGCCACCGAGGTCATGCAGCGTGCCCACACTCCGCAGCCGCCCCAGATGGGCTCGCGCCCGGCCTCCCGCGCCGACATGCACCGCGTTGCCCAGGGCATGCCGCAGTCGCAGTCACAGTCGCAGTCGCAGTCGCAGCAACAGCCGCATTCACAGCCGCAGCCGCCGCCGCCGCCGCCGCCGCCGCCCGCGCCCCATCCGGCCCACCAGGTCAACGGATACGCCTTCATGCCACAGCCCGCCATCTACAACCCGCAGTCGCAGCCGCAGAACATGCCGCCCAGCATGGCCCAGCACGCTCCGCCGTACCCGTATGCCCCCCCGCCGCCGGCACAGACCCACGCGCCCGCGCCTCCGCATATGCAGCAGTACATGGACGACCGCCATTCCTCTCTGCCGCCCAACTACCCCCCGCAGGGCCCGTCCCTGCAGCCGCCGCCGCCGCCGCCGCCGCCGCCGCCGCCGCCACCGCCGCCGCAGTCGCAGCCGCTGCTGCAGCAGCACCAGATGCGACACTCGGTGTCGCCGCCCCAGCCGCGTCCCCAGCCGCTGCCCCAGGCGGTCTCTCTCGGCCGGCCGTCGCCGTCGCAGCCGCAACCCCTGGCCCCGCCGCAACAGCAGCATCTGCAGGTGCAGCAGCACCAGCAGAATCTCCATCACCACCCACACCAGCAGCAGCAGCAGCAGCAGCAGCAGCAGCAGCAGCAGCAGCAGCACCCGAGTCCGCCCGAACATGTGCAGCAGATGACGCAGCAGATGACGCAACCGTCGCAGGCTGTTGTCATCCAAGAGCCACAGCCCCCGACCCCGGTCGAGCCCAAGCCAGACCCGGTGTCGGAGTGGCCCGAGGTCAAGAAGATGCCCCAGCGCAAGCAATACAGCATCTTCACGCCCATCGACGAGCGTCGGTCCATCCTCTCGCAGCACCTGGCGGCCTTTAACAGCGATTCCACAAAGACCGAGGCGCCGTCTTCTAGCTCCAACAACGCCGGTGGCGGCAGCGATGGAAATACGGCGGCCGACCGGCGGTCGCGCTCTATCGACTCCGGCGCCGGCGGTGCCCGCAGAAGCGTCACGTCTTCACCGCCGGATCCCAAGAACACGGACGGTGTGCCGATTGTGAAGCTGCCCCAGCCAAGGGCGCGCAGCTCCGTGTCGTCTGCCCAGGATGGCATCTTCACGCCGCCTTCCCACCAAAACAGCCTGCGCGTGGGCGGTGGATCTCTGCGTCCACGGCTCCGCGTCGAAATTCCTCCAGGCGGTGGTGAGGACAACAGCGGCCCTGGCACCGGCACCGGCACCGGCACCGGCACCGGCACCGGCACCGGCACTGGTACCAGCTCGGCAACCTCGCCTCGCAACGGCGTCGATGCAGGGCCACAGGGCGGTCGGCGCAACGGGGACGTGCACACCCCTGGCATGGTGCTCCCCCCTCCTTCACCCTCTGCGTCGGCCATCCTGTCTGCAGGTGCTTCTGGCCCGCCCAACCCGTTTGCCAGGCCGCCGATTCACCAGAATGGCAACAGCAACAACAACATGAACATTGATACGCCGGCCTCTGCCCTGCCCTCCCGCTTCCTGTCCAACGACCTGCTTCCCAGCCCAAGCAGCTTCTACCCGGATTGGAACTTTGGCCGCGGCAACGACAGCGCCACTCTGCGCAGTCCCCTCAACTATACCACTCCGGTTGTGGGAACAGGCCCGAGTTTCCTACGCGACGATCACCCGGTGTCCAACAAGCGCAAGAGCCCGGAAGTCAGTGGCGGCTTCTCCGACCCTCTCGATCACAATAACGACCTGAAGCGTGTCAAGGTCGATTCCTAAGCCGATCTCCCACCACTCTCGTTCACTCACATTTCTCTCTTTCTCTTTTTCTTTTTTCCTTCTGAGATACCACATAACCTTGCACATACCCAGTTTACTTTTTATTTACCGTTTCTTGTATTCCATCCTCCGCACTGGTGGTGCCTGGCACCTCTTGATGGCCGGGTCTCTGATGGCTGTGCTGGGCATCTTGATCTTGGACTCCCTCTCTCCAACATTCGTTTAGAAGGGTTTTCTCCAACTTTTCTTTCCTTTCGTCTTTTCTTACCCACTCGCTCGCTCTCTTGCTCTTTTTCCTTACCAAGCAACTCGAGGGCGTTCCGGCGAACAATAATTGTTTCTTGAAAAATCTCGGGTCGCAAACTGCTTACTCGTTGGCATGAAACGGCGTTTTATCCAGGCCTTCTTAGTAAAGGGTCACGGTGCACACTCTTGGGTGTTCAATCTTTGGAGATTCTCTATTTGGATACTCTCGAATTGTGTATCCTGCATCTTGTGCTTCTGCGACCCTATCTAGAATCTTTTGCAACCAGAATCAGAATCCATACATACGCGATCTGCGCCTGGTACACCTGTAATAGTGGCTGTCTTGTGAATTGGCTTGTCCCTGACTCGTACGTAGACGTCAGCATATTAAGGGTCCCTGACTCGTACGTAGACGTCAGCATATTTAGGGTCCCTGACTCGTACGTAGACGTCAGCATTCCAAGGGTCGGTTGCCGAGGTATCTGAATTACATCTAGCTGCAGTAACTCGAATAGAAAATCACAGACAACTGCAAGCAAGCCATGACAAGAAAGAAAGCAACAAAAAAACGCCGCCGCCTCCATTCCATTTTCGCGCCCTTTGAGTTCACCATTGAAAAAAGCAAACAGCAAGATATGAACAGGGCGCAACAAGCCGTCTACTTGCACCTCTTCTCGACAATGGCGGCGCCGTTCTCCTCGTACTCGGCCCGGGAAATCCACATCTGGTGGAAGGTGCCCAGACTGGCCAGGATGCTGCCGCCGATCCAGGCGCCGAAGCGGCGGTCGCTGGTCAGGCCGGCGGCGTTGATCTTGATCTTGGCGCCCGGCCACATGCCCATCAGCTCCGAGTTGAGCCGGTCGTTGAAGCCGTCGAGCAGCGTCGTGCTGCCCGTGACCACGACGTTGCTCAGCAGCAGCGGCCGCAGGTCGACGTCGGCGCTGTTGACGGCCGCCCGCAACATCTCGGGCAGCGTCTGTGCCTTTGTCAGCACGGGCATGCTGGTGGCCGGGCCCGAGCCGGCGCTGGCTGCACCATCCGCGGGCAGGGCGGCGGCGGCAGCAGCGGCCGCAGAAGCAGCAGAAGCAGCAGAAGCAGAAGTGGCGGCGGCGGCGGCGGCGGCGGAGGAGGAGGCGGCGTCCGACGGCTTGTACGCAGCCTTTTCGTCCCACATGCTCTCGGCGACGCGGAAGCGCTGTTCGCGCCACATCTGGTTGTAGCCGTCGGGCATTTCAAAGACGCGGCCGGGCTGTGCGCGGACATAGTCCTCGTTGCCGGGCGAGTAGAGGCGGCCGGGCCCGCGCCAGACGCTGACGACGGACTCTTTGAACTCGGTCAGCACGCGCTCCTCCTCGTAGGCGCGGAAGGAGGACTGCACGGCAAAGGGGAAGTTGCGCAGGCGGGCCTGGGCGGGGGCGCCGGCGTCGACGGGGGTCTTGTTCTCGATCATGTAGGAGGGCACCACGTTGACGGCCGGGTCCGAGGCCTTCCACATTTCGCGGATCTGGCTCGACAGGTACAGGCCGCCGACGGGCGAGCGCTGCACGGAGCGGCGCATGACCATGCCGTCGTGCACCGCGGTGACGTTGGTGCCGGCGCCGCCCACGTCGACGACGAGCGCCGAGGCCTTGCCGGCGGCAAAGGCGGCCAGCACGGGCGTGCGGCCCAGCCAGAAGGCGGGCGTGCCCCAGCTCTCCATGGCCACCTCGATGGCGCGCTCGCGCGACTTGGCATGGTTCCAGGGCGCCTCGGTGATGAGCAGCGGGTTCTCGACCAGCGGCTTCTCCTGGCCGTCGAGGTCGTCGGCGTCCATGTCCACGTCCATGTCGTCGGCGCCGCTGCCGCTGCTGCTCTTGCCCTCGGCGCCGGCGCCGCTGCCGCCGGCGCCGCTGCGCGTCAGCGACGACGGCCGGATCGGCTGCAGGCGGCGCACGAGCACGTGTTCCCACAGCTTGATGGCGGCATCCCAGTCCTCGACGACGCTGTCGCGGCTCATGTAGTTGCGGATCTCGAGGTCGGCGCGCGGAATCAGGACTTCGTCGCCAAACAGGTCGCGCGCCGTGCGCTTTTCGTTGCCCGCAATATGCGCGTAGAACGAGGGCACAACCACCTTGGGCATGTCCTCGCCGGCAAAGCCGGCGCGCGTGTGGCAGTAGCCCGGGTCGAGCACCAGGGCGGACACCTCATCTGTTTGCATGGCTTGGTTAGCACCGAGTGGAAAGGGGTTTTCTCCCCCCCCCTCCGGTCCGCGGCCGGGGGCACGCGCATGCGCCTAAACCCACCTCCGCCGTACACGTCCGTCGGCTGCGTCGACGAATTTAATGGCTGCGCCATGGTGAGGGAAAGGGGGGGGGGGGGGGGCGTAGACCGAGTCAAGCAAGACAGAGCTGCTCGAGCCCGTTTCTGTCGCGATTGTCGGCGTCGGGCCTGGCACACAAAAGCAAAGAGAGCCGGAAAAACGCTTGCGCAGCAGGGGTATGCGCTCGCTGAAAAAGATGGCTGCAACGGGTGCCGGTTCTTGGTGGTGGGATTGGACTCTGTTCTTGGTTCGACGTCGTTTTTTTTGCAAGGCTTTCCAACTCGCAATGGCGCGTTGAGGCAGGGAGAATGCTAGCTAAGAATTAGTGGAGGAGGCTGGGGAAGTGGGCGGGCCGACGAATCTTCCAGGGCTATATACACTGACTGATACACTGCGGGATACTCTTGGCAAGAGCCTTGTGCGCAGCTTCCGATGCGCTAGATTTGGGCTCTCAACTCTTTACACTAGCTTTTTGTAATTACACACAGAGAGCCTCTTCTCTCACGCAGCATAGAGCACTTCGCAGACCCCGGCCAGCGGGATGTCCATGACGGCATCGGTGCCGACGCTCCATATCCTCTTCCAGTCCGGCGTGCTCCGCCTGGCCCCGTCGTCGAGCTCTTCGCTACTTGTTTTTATAGGGCTGCGTCGCCTGTGAGACATGGTGATCCCAGCGCTGCTGCCGCCGCCGCCGCCGATATCCTCGAGGCTCGTCCAAGGCTGCTGAGCCCTCCGGTTGCTGTCGGCCGTGGATCGCTCGCGCCAGCTGCTACGCACACCCAGAGGCGGTGATGGCGATGATGGCTGGCGGCGGTGGCGGTGCTGCCACGCGGCCGGGCCCAGGTCGTCGTTGCTTTGCAGCGGGCTGAAGTAGGAATGGCGGTGGCCGTGGCTATGATGGCTGTGGCTGTGACCGTGACCGTGACCGTGACCGTGACCGTGACCGTGACCGTGGCCGTGGCCGTGGCCGTGGCCGTGGCTGTGGCCGTGGCGGTGGCTCTGGCGGTGGCTCTGGCTGCTGCTGCAGCATGGGGCCGAGTCGTTGTCGTCGCCGCTGCTGCTGCTGTTCTTCCCCAGCGGCGGCGGATACAGGCGCTGGCTGTCGACGACGGCCAGCTGGGCGGCCTCGTCGACAATGGTTTCGATGCTGTTGAGCGGCAGCGTGAGGATCTCGGTGTTGTAGCTGGCCAGGGCCACGTAGATGTAGACCAGGGTGGTGACGAGAAAGCTGGGAATGGCCAGGCTCCACCAGCGGTTGGGGTAGTAGTAGATGCCGAGGGCGTGCAGAAAGGGGCTGGGCAGGTAGCTCCAGAGCAGGTACATGAGAAAGGTCAGGCTCGAGAAGAGGTACAGCACGAAGCCGTAGTACTCGTACGTGGGCACTTGCGGCGCCGCCCGGGGCACCGGCTCGAGGTCGTCGTCGCTCTGGTCGGGCGTCGTCGGCCGCGACGGCCGCAGCAGCGACGTGAGCGACGGCGATGGCGGCAGCGGCGTCGGCGGCCGGCCGTAGAACGGCGGCGCAAAGTTGTGCTGGGGTATCGGTGCCACCAGGGGGGGCCCTCCGCTGCCGTGGCCGCCGACTCCTCCCGGGCCCGCGCCTCCGCCGCCGACCACGCCGGGCCGTCCGCTGCCGCCCGCTATCGCGCCACCGCTGCCGTTTCCGCCGCCGCCGCCGCCGCCGCCGCCGCCGCCGCCCAGGTCCAGGCGGGTTTCGTCGTCGGCGCTGTCGGCATCCAGCAGCCCGTCCTCGTCGTCTTCGTCATCGAAATCAAAGACGTCGAGGTCTTGGTCAAAGTCTTCGTCTTCGTCTTCGTCTTCGTCTCGGTAGGACTCGCCTTCGTCGCCTTCGTATTCTTCCGTGGGCGAGCGGACAAGCGACATTGCCTTGTCTTCGTCTTCCGAGCTCGCAGCAGCCATGAGCGCTCCAGAGGCAGTACAAGAAGATGGTAACTATCAGCTGCTCGCTCTTTGTCGCGCTGCTTTCTGGGTGCAGAAGCTCTCCTGTGATTTCATTGGCTGAAATATGCTTTCACGTGATCTCTCATACTCCGTAGTTGATTATGGGATCATCTACAATCTTGGGCAAGCCAGTCACTTTGAGGATTTCACTCCATTTGACAAATGTTTGATCTATTATGCGTGTCCCGTAGGAACAGTATCTCGTGTGCACATCTCCTCGTTTGGAAAGCCCACTTGGGCAACGCTGTCCAGCGCTTGGGTAGCGCTATTCCTCTGCCCTGTTCCCTGTGTATCATATCTTACATCTGATGCTTTCCGTTCCCTTTTTAGAAGCCCATGCGCCAACCTATGCCAACTCCGTGCATTCCTATGCGTAAAGAGAGAAAAAAAATGTTGAGGAAAAAAGAAAAAAAAAAGGAAAAGAAAGGTAGTGCAGTTTGCACCTGTCACTATGACAGCTCTGGCGTCGCAAGAAAGGAATTGCGCCGAGAGGATATAGGAAAGGTGAACGCCCATTGAAAAAGGCATGGAGAAACCCATCACCGGATGCGGTGACGGGCCGAAGCAGTGCCATTCCATGACGGGTATGTAGAGTGCCAGAGGCCGTTGTCGGGAATGGTGGAGGTAGTGGTTGTGCTTGGGTTTGTGCTTGGGCCTGTTGCAGTGCTTGTGTTTTCACTGCTTGTGCTGGTAGTGCTGGGAGTGCTGGGAGTGCTTGTAAAGCTTGCAGTGCTTGCAGTGCTTGCAGGGCTAGCAGGGCTAGCAGGGCTGGTAGAGCTGATGGAAGTGGATGTGGTGGATTTGGTGGATGTGGAAGAAGAAGTGCAACTCGCGGCCGAGCTCGTAATCGCAGCGCCCACCGAGCGCAAAAAGGCAGAAGTGTAAGAGATGAGCGAGTAAGATGGAGAAAATGTGGCAGAGCTGGTAGCGGTCGCGGTGGCATTGGACGGGGGAGAGACAGAAACAGGTCTTGTCTGGACCACTGTCACGGGCAATGGGACGGAGGTGGTAACGGAGGTGGTGGTGGCAACGGATGTGGTAACGGATGTGGCAACGGACGTGGTCGTGGCCGTGGTCGTGGTCGTGGAAATGCTCTCCACGTTGACAATGGAGACTTGCGTGGATATCACCAAGACGGTGTCGGTCCGGGTGGACGGCGCGGCCGTCTCAACAACAGTGGTTCGCACAGTTGTCGTGCCAGGGACCGAGCCGCTGCCGCTGCCGCTGCCGCTGCCGCTGCCGCTGCCACTGCCGCCGTCGCTGTTGCTACCGCCACCGCCGCCGCTGCCGCCGCCGTTTCCGCTGCCACCGTCGACGTTGACCACGGAATAGGTTGCTCGGGGAGTCAAGGGCGCTGGCCTTGTTGGCTGCACGCCTGCCAAAGGTAGGGATGTAGCCGCTGTGCAGAAGAGTACGACTGCAGCAGCGAGAGAGGGAGACAGGATGCGCAGCTGCATGGTGGTGGTTGTGTGCAGAAGAGCGCACGGCGGTGATGGCAGCACGAAAAGGGAGAGCTCGGGAATCGCGTTATGAAGAGGGATAGCTGAGAGCGACAAACCTGAATGCGGAAAGAGCAGGGGAGGCGGCCATCTTCTCTTTTTATCTGCGCAAGCCGTTTGATGCCAGTCGAAATCACAGAGGCTGGGACGGCGCTTGCATACGCAGTAAGTGAAGCAGCTGAAATGGTGTTCCTGCGCTGTGGTCCCCGCATACTGGGGCGATGCTGTAGAAAATGCTGTGGCTGGTCTCCATCCAGCGAAGGACGGCTTGTGATTGGCTGTAGCAGCTCTAGCTCAGGTGGGGGGCCCTGTGCCAGCCACGAATAAATATGGGGATGGGCACCCTGCCAATTCCAACTATGGGCACTCAGTCTAGACCGTCGCGGTTGTGCTCATGCGCAGGAATGTGCCTAGTTCAGACAGTATGCATCTGTAGGCGACGACTTGGGTCTTGTAGTTGACGGCACATGGCTCGGAAAGTTTCCGTCGCTGACACCGTATCACGCGGCGTTGCGAGGAGGAAAAGAGGCAGAACTGCTCCAGAGGGTCCACACAAACAAACGCCTCTGTTGGAAGAAGGCCTCAGTTTATTTCAGTTTATTGCAGGAGAGCTGTGGCTGTTGGCAGGCGACAGATAGCATATCACTTTCTGCAGAGAGAGGCTGAAGCCAGACCAAAAGGCTTAAAGGCCTCGGCGACGCTGATGATATCTCTAATCAACCATAGATATAAAATATATATATATATACATATATATAGGAACTGTTTATGTAACGTTCTTTCTATCAACAATACCCTTAACAGTATCAGGCCGACTAGGGATCTGGCTGCCTCCCGTCGGCCACCTTTGGCCCTTGACAGGGGGTGGCTGACTGGATCGTGCCCTGTAGTTTCGGCACCGTTGGCACTATCCAGCCAACATTACAGGGGCCCCGACCCGCAAAACAGCGGGCAATGCACATCATCCAAGAGGACACTGTCGTGAGCTCGACGTCATCGGCACAGCTTGGCAACAGCTAGCAGAAAAACGCTTGGCCGCCCAGGCTCAGCCGCGGCTCAGCCGCCCGGCACAGCCACTCTTGCCATTGCCAAGTCGCCTCTCTGTACTCGCGGCCAACGTCAAGACTGCCCCGCCTTTGCGACTTGGCGGCGACGCCAAATCTCTTTTAAGAAAGAGGGGTGTCCTGTCGACGATTCTGCGCGCCCGTTCTCGCTCGCTTCAGATTTTGAAAATTTCGACGCATCGTCCGCAGCAGCTGTGACTCGATAGAATCCGCAATCTACTTACAACAGGGCAGCAGCTGTGATCCGACAGTATCCGCCATCTACAACAGGGCAGCAGCAGCAGCAGTGATCCGACAGTATCCACGATCCACAAACAGGGCAGACAGAATGTCCTACTATCCGCCATACGGCCGTGAGTGCCCAACGCGCAGTATTGTTTTTACGCCGACTTTGCTAATCCCTCCTTTCCCTCCAGAACCGCCTCCTCCTCAGCAGGGCGGTGGCTATTATCAACAGCCGCCTCCACAGGGCTACCAGCCGCCGCCGCAGCATGGCTATTCACAGCCGCCACCCGGCCAATATCCTCCTCCACAGCAGGGCGGCTACCCTCCACAACAAGGCGGCTACCCTCCACAGCAAGGCGGCTACGCTCCTCCTCCGCAGCAAGGCGGCTACGGCGCCCCTCCGCCGAGCCAGTACCCGTACAACCAGCCGCCCTCGGGATACGGCCAGCCGGCCGCGCCACAGGGCTACGGCGCCCCGCCCGGAGGAGGCTACGGGCAGCCAGGGTACGGGGCGCCGCCGGTGTCGGGCGGCGGATACGGAGGCGGAGGCGTGCCGGGCGCGGGCTACCCGCCACCACAAGCTGGCGTGCTGCCGACGCCGCCGACGCTGGGCTACGGCCCCGCGCAGATGATCAACTGGAACGCGGAGCCGGACGCACACGCGCTGCGGCAGGCGATGAAAGGCTTCGGCACGGACGAGAAGACGCTGATCCGGGTGCTGGCGACCAAGGACGCGCTGCAGGCGGAGGCGCTGCGCACGGCGTACCAGCGGGTGCATCGGCGGGACCTGATCAACGACATCAAGTCGGAGACGAGCAGCTGGCTCGAGTACGGGCTGGTGGCGCTGTGCCGCGGCCCGCTGCTGGGCGACGTGTACGCGCTGCACGAGGCGCTGTCCGGCCCGGGCACCAAGGAGACGGTGCTCAACGACGTGCTGCTGGGCCGCTCCAACGCGGACCTGCAGGCCATCAAGGCGACCTACCAGCGCACCTTTCGCCGCTCGCTCGAGGACGCCCTGCGCAGCGACCTGAGCCTCAAGACGGAGCGCCACTTTATGATTGTGCTGCAGGCCGTGCGCCAGGAGGACGCCGTGCCCGTCTTCAAGCCCGACGTCGACCGCGACGTCCAGGAGCTCTACAACGCCACCGAGGGCAAGCTCGGCACCGACGAGATCCGCGTCTGCAGCATCCTCAGCACCCGCAACGACAACCACCTCCGCGCCGTCGCCTACGAGTACCAGCAGCGCTACGCCCGCTCGCTCGAGGATGTCATCCGCCGGGTACGTCTGATGCACATGCACATCCTCCTCGCTCCTCCCTTCTTTCTTCAACCTACCTCCCTACCTCCCTCCCCCCCCCCCCTCCCGTGTCTAACGACTTGGCAGGAATTCTCCGGCCACATGGAGGCCGCGCTGTTGTACCAGCTGCGCCACGCCAGCGACAAGTACATGCACCAGGCCGCTCTGCTCGAGGACGCCATGGCCGGCATGGGCACACGCGACCGCCTGCTTGTGTCGCGCGTCATCCGGGCGCATTGGGACCGCAACAACATGGCCAACGTGCGCGCCGCCTACGAGAAGCGCTACCGCCAGAACCTGGCCAGCCGCATCAAGAGCGAGACCAGCGGCGACTATGAGCGGTTGCTGCTCGCCTGCATTGGAGAGCGCGTCTAGGCGGCAGCGAACAGGCTGCTCCTGTGCATCTTTTCTTTCTGTTCTTTCTTTTGACAACAAAAATCCTGGGTTTGGTATATATTGGGGGATTGGCAGTCTTGGTCTTTTTACTACATATGATTCCCATGTCTGTTCCTTCTACCTGGTGGAAGATGGTCTTCAAGGATAAAAAAAGGCAAATAATAAAAACTACGAGTACTTGTAGCAACAGCAGCTGCGTTGAACAAACGGTCTCATTGATCAAAGACTAACTCGACGCAAGCCTTGCAAGCAAGCGAGTGCTGCCGCCACCGCCCCGTGGTGCTGATATATGCCGCCATGCTAACCGTGTCATCTATCATATATGTATGTACGAGCAGGTCTGCTCATTTGGCGCGCCCCACGGCTACTGTGACCTGCCCCGGGGGCGGCAGAGATGCTGGGCTGCCGTGTTGAAAAGCGGGTCTTTGCAACGGGCCGGGGAGCCGGATTGGCTGGGATGCCGGCCGAGATAGGCAAGTATAAACCCAGTTGGGCGCGTACGGGAGGGAGGTAGCATCTAAAGGCTTTCAAAAGAGGGGCCGGCAACCGTTGCCGGTGCTCTCTCGCGGCATGGCGAGATAAGCTGGACCAATCTGCGCGAGGCGGCAAGGTATCCCGCTCACACCAGGTTGCAATATTCCCGCTCACCAAGCTTTCGAGTTTCCCGCTCACACCAGGTTTCGAGGTTTCCCACTCCGCCAGCTTTCGAGGCTTCCCACTCACACCAGTTCAAGATTTCCCCCTCACACCCAAGGACAAGCCCCTGAGCAGCACCATGGCCATGGCGAGCGGCGCGCTGAGCCTGCCGAAATCAGAGCACACGGTATGCGTGCGTGCGCTGGACACGACCTGCAACATGGTGGTCGGCGCGGCCGGCTTCGTACACCCCGTTCTCGAGGGCTTTGAAAACATCAACCTGACCACCATGGCCTTTCTGGTCGAGAACAAGCGCCTGGGCAAGACGGTGCTCTTCGACTGCGGCGGACGCAAGGACTTTCAGGGCTTCAGCCCGGCCGTCCGCCACAAGATGGACAAGGTCGTCGTGGCCGTCAGCATCGAACAGGACGTGGACGAGGTGCTGCAGAGCGCCCGCGTCGGCCTGGACTCCATCCACAGCATCATCTGGAGCCACTGGCACTGGGACCACCACGGCGCGCCCGACAAGTTCCCCACGTCCGTCGAGCTCATCGTCGGCCCGGGATTCAGCGACCTGTTCATCCCGGGCTTTCCCACCCGTCCAGACGCCATTCTTCCCGACGCCTACTTTCAGTCAGTAGTCGCCCCCTTTTCCCCCTCCCCCCCCCCTTCCCAATTTGTACCGCACAGCGCGAGGGGTGGTGCTAACAGCTCTGTAGGGGCCGGAACGTCCGAGAGATGTCCTTTGCCGACTCGGCGCTCCACATTGGCGGGTTCCCGGCCTTTGATCTCTTTGGTGACGGCTCCTTTTACCTGCTCGACAGCCCGGGCCACGCTGTCGGCCACATGTGTGCGCTGGCGCGGACTACGCCCGACACCTTTGTGTTCATGGGCGGCGACATCTGCCACTTCCCGGGCAGCTTCCGGCCCTCTCCGAAATGGCCCCTTCCCGGCGTCGTCCCGGCCGAACAGCTGGACAGCGCGTTCCCCATCCCGTGTCCCTGCTCCGTCTTCACGCACATGCACCCCTCCTTCCCCAAGGACGCGTCCCGCGACACCCCCTTCTTCGAGGTGTCCAGGCACGAGCATTCCACCTTTCTCGACCGGGACGCGGCCGCCCGGAGCATACAGTCCATGCAGGCCTTTGACGAGAGCGAGGACGTGCTCGTGTGCCTTGCGCATGACCCGTCCCTGATCAAGATCCTGCCTCTGCTCAACACCAGCCCGGAACAGGACGTGAATGACTGGAAAGCCCGCGGCTACAAGGCCAAGACCAGGTGGGCCTGGCTCAACGAGCTGCCCCGGGAACGGAAGCCCGGGCGGCCGTTGCTGGTGCAGGGCCGCTGGTGGAAAGGCCAAGAAATCAAAAAGTTTACCGACGCCCTCGGAGATGCGCCGGCCGTTTAGTTTCATTGGGAAAATGCTGTGTATATTAGTCCACGACTCGGGGGCTACGCGGAAGCTTCCTAGCACTGAGAAGCAGGCTCTACGATAGTGTGTTATATTTCTTCCCCATCTCTTTTACGATGACAATTGGGCTCAGATTAGCGCAAACGCATTCACAAAGTCAGGCCTTTGGACGAGAGCGATCCAATCTCGGGACAACGGCTTCGTCAATGCTAGTATGGTGTTATAGTCAGGGCTGGCTTTGTGCGAACTATAACAAAGCTGAAGCGTTCAATCTGTGATTGGTTTCCCTGTCTGCTAGGGGCTAAAGATATAGAACGATCTGGACTGACCGAAGCGTTCAAAGGGAAGCAGATTATACACCTAGTATAGGAAGAGAGATTAGACTACACACTGCAGCTATAAAAGGCCAAGTAGTGACCATTTCTCGACAGTCACTCGCTTGGACTGCCACTGTCACAGCGATTTACCCTGCAAAGACAAAAGAGTGATCATTCTCAGGAACCACCCCTCGAAAGTTGTATCCAGCTCGATGCGCACAGCCTCTTCGATCGGTGCTGGGAGTATCCTCGCTTTGAACAGCCTTATCTCATGGGTTATTGCACCCAAAGGTACGGTTTTCGTAAGAACAATGCAGTAAAAGGCAAAGGGCAAACATGCAAAAGTATTAACAGAGAAGAATACGACGCTTTCATGTAATGCCCTGCAGCTCGATTGCGAGCCATCGCAGTACTTTTACTTCACCATAAAGTTACAGCAAAACTCTTGTAATGCGCACTCATCGAGAGTCGCACATGAGGCATACGGAGTAATGAGATACAGGTAACCTGGCAGATCAGTACGGGAGTAGAGCAGGCATGGGCCCGGTAAAATGCATCTCCACACGTCGATCCGGGCTATTCTAGAAGCGTCCTTTTCCAAGCTTCAAAAGTATCTTACCCCGGCAGTGCTGAGGCGTGAGAGGACTTTTACAGCCTTACGATTTCATGAGTATGACTAAATTAGCGGATCGTTGATAGTGGTAATTACCCCTGAGAAGCGTCGGACTAACAGTGCGCTTTCTTACTTGGAGTCATGGCCAAAGCCATCCAGTCACCAAACCAAGGGCTACAATAGCCGCAGCGCCTATCGAAGCCGTATTCTCAGGCCGATGCTCCGTATCGTAAGGAACCTGCAAAGAAGCAAAGCTTTGTAGTGAAACCCGTATTAATGATACGAACCGGTATTTACCGGCAAAAAACGCTTCAAAAGGGCCACTTTTATTTTTTTACAAATTTACCAGCTTTAATTACGCTCGGATCTCACAAGGTGGACACACTACAACGCCATAAAAAACGCAATGGCCAATGGACTTGCGTGTTTGGGAGTCATTTTATGGGGAGTCATAAAACATGGACGTAAGCTAACCTCTATATGACTAGCCCATCAATAGAAAGTAATAATAGCTCCTTTTTTTGTCAAAGGAGGTTTACGAACTCCACAGGATCCAACACCACTGCGCGTTCTTTTACATATAGGCTGCTTCCGGGTATTGCCCACCGCGCCCATCGCGCCTTCTCGTGCTGACATCAGTTCTTGCCCAAGTCGTAGATCTGTCCTAGCCAGCGCGTTTCTCGCCAGGATATCGAGCTTCGCAGCAGCTCTCACTTTTGGGGCCACGATCTCACCACAGCAGCCTCCATTGTCTTTGCCATTGGGCAACATATTCTCGCCACGTGCGAGACACAATCGACAGCGCGTCTTTTGGCTTCTCCGGGTGGCATTGCGCTGTTTCAACAGACACATTGCATGCCACACGGAAGAAGACGGAAGAAGAAAACGGGCAGGATCTGCTCTTTTTTTCGCCTTGTCGACATCGTCTGGGGCATAGCTGGAGCGTTTGCTAGGCAGGCGGCCCAGCGCCATACGGGAGTACATAGCCTATCACGGCGTGGCTGTCTCCACCAGAGCGGAAACTATGGAGACCGCCGCACGCAGTAACGCTGAGATCTTGCAGAGCGCGGTAGCAGCAGCTCTGCAGTCTGCCGCACCGAACTCGCAGAGCGCGGGCGGCGACGAGAGTCAGTCGACGCCGGATTCGTCCATTTATCTTTCGCAGGCGTCGGCCCGGCCGGCCACGGAACCACCTAGTGACAAGTCCCCGCCAGAGTCGCCGCCGGCCGTGCCGGGTTCCACGCCGGCGGCATGGCTTCTTTCTGCTTCAGTACGAGAGCCGCTGCGGACGGAGCCTCCGGCACAGGAGAGCCGTGTGCCGGCGCAGGATCTGCCGGCGCACGCACAGCCGCCGCCAGCGGTAGCCCTGCCGAGCCAGCAGCAGCCACAACCACAGCAGCGGCCACCGCAACCGGGGCAGGCGGCTCCACTTCTGCAGCCTCGGCAGGCTCAGCCTCAGCAGGCTCAACCTCTGCAGGCGCAGTCTCAGCAAGCTCAACCTCTGCAGGCGCAGCCTCAGCAGGCTCAACCTCTGCAGGCCCAGCAGGCCCAGCAGGCTCAGCAGCAGCCGCAGCCACAGCAGCCGCGGCAGCAACCGCAGCAACAATCACAGCACCAAGGGCAGCGGCAGCAAACACAGCAACCCGGACAGCCTCGGCAGCCGCAGCCTCAGCAGACGCAGCCTCAGCAGACGCAGCCTCAGCCGCAGCCGCAGCCGCAGCCGCAGCCGCAGCCGCAGCCAAAGCATCAGCAGCTGCCCCAGCTGAAAGCAAAGCACCAAGGGCAGCAACAAGGGCAGCAACCGCAGCATCGGCCCCAAGGACACCAGCCTCATCAACCCCAGCAACATCACATGCCTCAGCCATATCAGCAGCCTCGACCGCTCCAACCCCAAGCTCCATCTCAGCATCATCACCCGTTTCAACAGTCCCAGCAGCTGAGCCAGCAACAGCAAGGCCAGCCGCAGCAAGTCTCGCAGTACATGCATGTGTCAGGTTTTCCAAATAGCCAGCTGCCATCACCTAGGCCATCATCCGTTCGACCTGCTCCACGGCATGGGCCCGGATATGCCCAGGCGCCCTTTTCCCCTCAGGCTGGCGCACAGCCCGTTGTCCCCGTCGCACGCGAGCCCATGCGTGCATATGCTGCAGAGCCTCAGGCACAGGCACAGGCACAAGCACAAGCACGGGCACAGGCGCAGGCACAGGCGCAGGCACAGGCACAGGCACTGGCACAGAACCGGCATGTTCCGGCGCATCGGGCCGAGACCGCGGCTGCACCGCGCCCGCCAGATCTGCAGCCCGCCCAGCAACGCGCTGAGCGTAATGGCAACGTGAAAGATGCCGGAGACATGATCTCCTATCCGTCGCCTGGTCAGGAAAAGAGGAAAATCAACCCCAAGTTCCAGGATGACTTTTATCGGATCACATATGCCATTCAACAAAGCCTGCCGGAGAGCGTGCGGCGGGCAGTGCGCGACAACTGGGACAAGTGCCTCTTTGGCAGCGAGTTTCACCAAGCCTTTATTGTAAGTCACACCCCAGGCGTGCGAAGCGTTGCTGTTCGTCGTGGCTTTTTTTTTTTTTTTTTTTTTTTGTTTGTTTTTGGGTTTTTGTTTTCTTGTCAATTTTTCTTCTTTATTGCTGACATCGCGCCCAGCTCAATGCCATCATCCACCAGGTTACGCCCATAACGATCAGGCAGTCCGTCAAGGATTTTGGCAAGAAGCTGGTAACCTCAGCCAAGGCTGAACTGATCGGCCAGCTGACCACCAGCGATATCGACGAAGTGGGCGACGCTATCCTGGCGAAAGCCAGCGAGCGCTTCCTCGACAAGGCACTGGAAATGCGCCTGCAGAGTATTGACACCAAGCCCCTCATTAATGCCCTGGCTCGAAATGAACGTCTCGGGTATGAGCGCAGCGACATGGTTGAGGAAAGCAGCCCCCTCGGACAGGAGCATCTTGTCGGACAGGGTCCCTCCTTGGGACAAGCCGGTGCCCCTCCCGGGCAGCAGCAGCCCCTCGGACAGGACCCCCCGTTGGTACAGCAGCCTCACTACACCCAGATGCTGCAGTGCGACATGTGCAACCGCATCTTTGAGCGGGAAGGGCCCTATAGACATGTAAGTGCACAAGAGGCTCCTTCGTGGCCTACCCAAGCATAGGTCTGTGCTGTACTGACGTTTCTCAATGGCGACAGCACATTACGAAAAAGGTCTGCATGGTGATGCCCAAATCAGCGAGCGGATTCAAGTATTCATGCCCTCACTGTGGCAAAGGGTTTGCCACACCTACCGGACAGCAATATGTGGGTTTTTTTTTTAGTTTTTTATCTTTTCTCTTCTTCCTCGGTCTCCATGACGCAGCACAAGCTAACAGCCTACCGTGCAGCATATCAGTAATAATGTATGTGGCGACAGTGGATCGCCATCATCGGCACAGACTCCTTCTCCTGATCAAGGCGCACACCAGGCTTCTCCCACGGACCCGTCCCAGAACCACACGCCGGGGGCGGAGCCGGTCACGCCTGCGGCTCGCCCTCTTGGTGGGCATCAGCACACGCCTAGTTCGCAGCCGGCATCGCAGCCGCCGAGCCAGAGCCGGTACGGATCGCCAATGTCGGCCGTGAAGCCGTACAACGATGCCGCGAGCGACGTTTATGCCCACCTGACGGATGCACAGAGAGCTGCCTTGCGGCGGGATCTGGACGAGGTTGAGAGAAAATACAGCGAGCGAATGCGACAGGCAGAGGCCATTGCCGACCCGAAAGAACGTCGCAGCAAGCTCGAAGGTCTGCGAAACTCGTTTGGAACCCGGCAGTCTCTGGTCCGGAAGAAGTACGGCGTGCGGCTGCGAGAACGGCGCTCAAAGGCTGTGCTCGAGGCCGAGAAGATGCGCATGCTTCATGGTGGCGGACAGCAAGTAGACGGCGCCGATGGCATCTCACCGGCACAGATTACCGTTGGCAGCTCGCCAGACGCCAAGACGGCGAGCGTCTCTCCGCACGACCATGGCGTCTCTAAGCGAGCACGGGTGGACCAGAAGGAGGCCAGCTTTGGCAGGACGAGGTCCCAGGAGGCGGACTCGCCGGATCTGAAACACAAGACGCCCAGCAGATCCTACAGCCCGGCCGTGGCTGCGGCTGGCGCCCTTGCCCCCGGGGAAGCGGCTCGGTGGGCACAGCCAACGCGGCCCAGCGACTTGACGTGCGACTCGGGCTCGTCTTCGGATAACGAGGATATTCCCGCGCGCCTGCCCGATGCCGTGCGGCAGAGCCTGGGGACGCAGGGGCGTTAGTTGCGTGACTGACTTTTGCTTTGCGAAAGATGGCCATTTAGGCGGCGGCGTACGGTCGTTTGGGCTGCATAGCATCATAGCATCATTTACTTTGGGGAACCAGATCAAAGCGGTGATTTTTCAAGCTTTATAGATTAGCGCCCACACGGCGTCATGTTCTGCCTTTTATGGTGCGCTGCCTATTGTGTGTGGCAGGGTTTAGACCCAACTCACAACTGTATCTATATGGAAGGACAGATTGAGCTTTGGCTTTGAACTCTTTGATGGTCGTAATCAAACTTATCCGGACCGCTTTATTATACTCCGTATAGTAATGGCTCCGCAAAGGCGCCACTTTAGCCGCGCGATTTCCGGCTCCCAGATTATCCCGGGTTATCCCCACTCCGTTCAGCGCAGCAAACGCATCACTGCACCTGACGCCAGCGCGGCCACCGAAGGCGTCCACAATGTCGAGCGGTCTCGCGGAGTCGTTCCTGGCGGCCATCCAGGCCAGCCTGTCGGTGCTGCTGGTGATTTTCTACGGCGGCGTGGCGGCGTGGCTGGGACTGCTCAACGGGGCCAGCTCAAAGGCGATTTCCAAGGTTTGCGTGCGCCTGTTTCTCCCGGCGCTGCTCTTCACCAAGATCGGCTCGGAGCTGCACGCCGGCTCGGCGCACCGCTACGGCATCGTGCTGCTGTGGGCGCTGCTCTGCCACCTGGCGTCCTTTGTGCTCGGCACGGCCGCGCACCTGCTGCTGGGCATGCCCGACTGGACGACGGTGGCGCTCATGTTCAACAACACGACCAGCTACCCGCTGCTGCTCGTGGCCGCGCTCGACCAGACCGGCATCCTGCAGGCGCTCGCGGGCCGCGACGAGACCACGCGCGCCGCCGCCCTGGAGCGCGTCAAGTCGTACTTTCTCGTCTTTGCCACCGTCTCCAGCTGCCTGACCTTTGCCGTCGGCCCGCGCCTGATGGACTCGGAGCACGCGCCGGAGCCCGACGGCGACGACACGGACGGCGGCGCCACGCGCCCGGACCACCGAAGAAGAAGAAGCGGCCCCGATGATCCGCGGCCGCGGGCGGGGGAGGAGACCACACCGCTGCTGCTGCCGCCAGCGTCGCCGCCGCCGCCGCCGCCGCCCTCCGGAGGGGGTGCGCTGTTTGTCGACCCGTTTGCGGCGGCCAACCGCTTTTTCCCGTCGACGCGGCCGCGCTCGCCGCCGAGCAAGGTCTCGGCCGCCGCCGCCGCCGCCGCCGCCGCCGTCGTCCACCGCCGCGTGGCCGTCGTGCCGCGGCGGCACTGGGCGCGGCTGGGGCCGCGTGCGCGCTGGTGGCTGCTCTTTGTGGCCGACTTCTTCAACGCGCCGATGCTGGGCGCGCTGGCCGGCGCCCTGGTCGGCCTGACGCCGGCGCTGCACCGGGCCTTTTTCGGCGACGCCCGGGCGGCCGGCGTCTTCACGGCGTGGCTCACGGCCTCGCTGGACGACATTGGCGGGCTGTTTGTGCCGCTGCCCGTCGTCGTCGCCGGCGTCTCGCTCTACACGGCCATGCAGGGCGTGCTCCGGGACCGGGACCGGGACCGGGACCGGGACCGGAACGGACACGGCGCAGCATGGGCCGGCGCGCATCCCGGCACGCATCCCGGAGCGCATCCCGGCGCGCATCCCGGCGCGCATCCCGGCGCGCATCCGGCCCCGGCGCCGCCCCCCCCATCCACGAACCGGCTGCCGTGGCTGGCGGTCGCATTCATCCTGGCCGTGCGCTTTGTGGTGTGGCCGCTGGCCTCTGTGGGCGCCGTCTACGGCCTCGCGTCGCGCACGGAGCTGCTCAGCGACGACCCGATGCTGTGGTTTGCGCTGATGCTGATGCCGACGGGGCCGCCAGCCATGAAGCTGATCACGCTGGTGCAGGTCAGCAACGCCAACGCAGACGACGAGACCAGCATGGCCAAGCTGCTGACGGTGGGGAAAACCCGAAAAAAAAAAGAGAAAAAAAACAATGAAAAACTCCCCAATCAACGGGAAAACAAGCCTGCTGACATGACCTAGATATCGTACCTGATCTCGCCCATACTCTCCTTTACAGTGGTGGCAAGTCTGCGGGCCAGCCAGGCATCAATCCGCCCCTAAGGCAACGCTGTCTGTATTATATTATCTTACTACTAAGAAGACGGCAAGGGGACTTCACTCGAGAAAAGACTTTACAACGCGGCCAAGCAGAAATACAAGTACAACTGTTATTCAGATCGAACGGCTCATATCTAGCTGCTAGCTACAAAGCGCTTCACAATCGCGACAGTATCTGAAACTACACACATTACATCCACCGCTGACACGAGCGCGAACCCCCCCCGCGCGAGAACAGCGCGCGCCGTTCATGACCAGGTGTCCGGGCCAAAGTAGCCCTTGGCTGGGAGCTCCTGCAGGAGGGCAACGCGGCCGGAGCCGCCGTCCACGGTGTTGCTGAGGATGTTGGTGCCCCACCAGCTAATGTCCTTGGGGTGGTACTGGACGGCAAAGAAGATGATGATGCCGGAAAAGGCGACGCCGGCGGTCAGGGAGGCGGACAGAACGTAGTTGTACTTTTCCCACCAGGCGGTCTTGTAGCGCTTGAGGTAGTACATGAAGATGACGGAGATGTAGAGGCCGTTGGTGTAGTAGGACAGGTTCAGCGGGGCCCAGGAGAGGAAGCCGTTGAGGACGAGCGACGGGTGCACGTGCTTGAGCCACGAAATGGGCCGGAAGACGGCAAATTCTAGCGGGCGGTAGATGAAGGACGGAAGCACGCGCTGGACAAGCTTCTCGGCCACGTTGCCGAAACGCTTGAGCGTCCACCACACCAAGGCCAGCAGGAAGCCGAGCAGGAAGCAGTACTTCATGGCCGGGTAGATCTGGCCGAAGATGCGTTTGGGACCAATGGCACCCTGGCTTGTGTTAGAGGAGATTTCAGGAGGAAGAGCGGAAAGCGAACAAGGAAAGAAACATACCCAAACGACAGAGGAGGAAAAGTAGACTTTGGAGCCGTTGGCGCAGTTAAAGTGCGACTTCTGGTGCGGGGTGCAGATGCCGTCAATGGAAGTGTCGACGAACTGGACGACGCCGTAAGCGATGAGGGCGGTGATGACGGTGCTGACAACCTGGCCGCGGTAGACGGCGCGGGGCGGCAGCTTGGAGTAGAGGCTCATCTTCTGGTCGGAGACGTAGTTGTCGGTCTGGCCGTTGATGTTGTAGCCAAACGCCTTGACAAACATGAGGGCCTCGGGGTGGCCGGGCAGGGCGTAGCCGACAATCAGCTCGGTGACGACGTTGAGGCCCTCGGTGCTGCCGGAGATGGCGTTGAGGTAGGACATGGGAATGAGGAAGACAAAGTTGAGGCCAATGACGAAGAAAATGGTCCAGACGGGCGTCGACAGCTGCTTCCAGTGGGTCAGGATGACAATGGAGAAGATAAAGGCGACGAGGAAGATGCAGGTGAACCACCAGTCGGGCACCTCGGGGTGGCGGCTGATGAGCTGGGTAAAGGGGTCGTCAAACTCGGCGTAGATGGAGCTGCTGCCCTCAGCGGCCGCGTGGAAGGCGCGCACGGCGCCCTTGACGTCGCCGTGCGCCAGAGCGGTGGCGGCGCCGCGGGCGGCGTTGTAGACGATGCGCACGGTCTCGGACAGGGCCTTGAGCATGGAGCGGTAGGCCTTCAGGACGGGGCGCCACATGTCGAGCAGGATGAAGACCATGGTGAGCGGGTAAAAGGCAAAGAAGGCGCCGTAGAGGACCAGGTTGCCGGCGCTGTAAAAGGCGGGCGAGTAGGCGAGGTAGGCGGCCTCGTCGAGGAAGCCCGTGTTCTGCAGGACGACGCGGCTGATGTTGTACGGGTTGCCCGTGTTGTCATAGATGCCCGACGAGTTGATGGGCAGGTAGCCGGACCAGTTGACGTTGGTGTAGTAGAGGCCGATGATGATGAGGCCGCCGAGCATGCAGCCAATGTACTGCTGGACGTAGGCGTAGACGGGGTAGGACAGCGGGAACCAAAAGGTGCCGATAATGTTCCAGTCGAAGCTGGTAAAGGGGTTGAAGCCAAGGCCGCTCTGCGAGCCGGTGATGGTGTTGAGGTGGAAGTTGTTGGGCTTGATCCAGGTCATCCAGGCGAAGTAGCTCAGCGCCGGGAAGAGGTAGCCGGGCAGCCAGAAGTAGACAAACATGGCGCTGAAGACGATCATGAAGAAGCGGTAGCGCGAGATGGACCAGCCGTGCACGACCTCCTTCTTCTCGGGCACCAGCAGCGCGCGGTTGAGCGCAATGGTCGGCAGGATGCCGGGCCACAGCGCCTGCACGGGGTAGACGACGAAGCGGCGCATCAGGCCGCTGAAGCCGAGGCCCATGAGCTGCGTCGACAGCAGCAGCAGGATGCCGTAGCCGGGCGTCAGCCAGGTGTCCTTGTAGTAGATGGTCTGCGTCTGGATGTTCCAGAAGCAGTAGGCCGACACGGCGCCGGCGTTGACAATGATCGTCGCCAGCATCTGCTCCTTGTAGGACCACGGCCCGGGGTTGAGCGAGAGCCGCTGTCCGCGGAAGTTGAAGCCCCAGTCGGGAAGCGCCCAGGCCAGCGCCATGCCGCAGGGGTACAGCAGGATCTGCGCCACGGCCGACGACAGCGTGATGGCGGGGAAGCGCGAGTTGAAGAGCGAGTTGGTAAACTGCGCGATGCTGGCCCAGATGTAGCCCAGCAGGTGCGCGCGGATCGTCTCGCACGGCATGCTCGGGTCGTCTGTCGGCGTCGTCACCGCGCGCACCTCGGGGTACGGCGAATAGAACTTGCAGACCGCCGTCTCGGCCTTGAGGTTGAGCTCCCACTCGTCCACGTTCTGGCCCTCGGCCGGGCCCTCGAGCAGCCGCCGAAACTTGACCCGCTGCTTCTCGGCAAAGTTGTAGTCGTACTCGTGGTCCTTGAGCATCTGGGCCAGGATCGTCTTGCAGTCCTCCACCGACAGCGTGTCGATCTTGTCCATGACATACTGGATGTCGTCCACCGGCGCCATGCCGCCCTCGCGGTCGCCCAGCTTGCGTGCCAGCTCCTGCAGCACATCCTCGCTGATGTGGCCGTGGTCCAGCGACTTCTCCGACTTCTCATTGCTGTCGAGCGGCGCCGCCGCCTTCTCGCCGACGACCGCCGTCTTGTCGTCCACGTATGCCTCCGCCATGTCGTCTGAAGATCAAACGGGGCAGAGGGGGAGGGAGGAGGGGGGGGGGGGGGGAGGCGGGCACGCAGAGCGGACAAGAGAGAGAGGCCGCAAAACGAGAGCGCTGTTCCGAAGCACAGGGATGCTGCAGGACCAGTGCGGGTAGGCAGGCTTGCCGCCCTTATATTTATACACGGCAGGAGCGACTAGCCCAGCAAGGGCACGGCGGAACCATTTGTCCCACGTTGCTGTAGTGTAGTGTCCCAGAACAGCAGCTCCCTCCGCGACCTTTACCCCCCCCTCCTTGCCTCGCTAGATTGGATGTGGAAACACGCAGGGCCGTAACCCACATCGCCCACACCTTATCACGCTGCCATGCCGACGGGCGCGCATGATTTCAGACGGCGACGCCCCCGGCCGTGACTTTAAAAATAGGGCAGTCGACTTCGTAATAGGCTGGTGCCGGGCCACCGGCCAGCACCTTCCTTTTTGGGACATTCCTACAAGGTCTCGGCTGAGGATACCCGTATTTTTTTCCAACGCTGTTATTCAATGGCGCGTGCGCCATAAGCGAAACGCGTTACGCCACCGCATCTGTTTTTTATTCTGCGGAAGGGCCGCGCGCAGCGGTTTTTGCACTTGGGGGGGGGGGGGGGGGAGAGAAAAAAAGAAAAAAAAAAAAAAAAAAAAAAAAAAAAAAAAAAAAACAAAAATGACGGGGGTGGTTTTTTTGACCAAAAGTAAAGGCCCCCTTTGCGCACTCAACGCCAAAACACCACAAA